>SJYA01003477.1:121806-143653 GCA_006410615.1 Neotragus moschatus
TCAGCCCATGTAGGTTGAAAAATTTTTATTATATAGTAATATGATATAGAAATTAATATATGTAATATAAATGTAAGTAATGAAGCAGAGTATTGAGCAGATTAAATGAAGGTTTAAAAATTTACCACTGAATTTAAGTATCAGAATGGTACTAAAACCATTAAATTATCTGTAGACTTCTTCCTGATCCTACCCTTCTTAAGAGATAACTACTTTCTTGATTTTTTTCATTATTATCTCTTTTTTTTCTAATTGGGTTGCCACATATGTATGAATTCCTTAACTGCTTGTTGTTTAGTTTGTTGATTTCTCAGCTTTATAACAAAGATATTATCTTTGGTGCATTACTTTTAATTGAATGTTTTTAAACTTCATCTTGATTATGTATAGCTGTATGTTATTCATTATCCCTGCTGCTTAATAATCCATTATGTAGACATACTGTAATTTGTAGACTCATTTCATTGTCCATTCAGTTAGTGTATCTTTTTTTTTTTTTTTTTTTTTTTAAATTNGGTGCATTACTTTTAATTGAATGTTTTTAAACTTCATCTTGATTATGTATAGCTGTATGTTATTCATTATCCCTGCTGCTTAATAATCCATTATGTAGACATACTGTAATTTGTAGACTCATTTCATTGTCCATTCAGTTAGTGTATTCTTTTTTTTTTTTTTTTTTTTTACAAATTCTATAGCTATGAACTTCCCTCATAGCTCAGTCGGTAAAGAATGTGTCTGCAATGCAGGAGACCCAGGTTCGATTCCTGGGTTGGGAAAACCCCCTGGAGAAGGAAATGCTAACCCACTCCAGTATTCTTGCCTGGAAAATTCCATGGGGCAAGGAGCCTGGCAGGCTACGATCCATGGGGTCACAAGAGTTGGACATAATTTAGTGACTAAATCACCACCACCACCATAGCTATGAACATTCATGTACATATCTTTAAGGTACTTATGTAAGAGTTTCTCTAGAGATAGAGTTGCTGAGATTATATATATTTGACTTCACAAGATAATTTCCATGTTTTTTCTCCAGTTTCCATTGCTCCATGTTCCATTGCTCCATAATTTCTTTGTAAGACTTAATGTTTGCCAGTCTGTTGAGTGTAAAATGGTACTCACTGTAGTCTTGATTTGCATGTTTAAAACTTTATTTATTTTAAAATTTTTGGTTGCTCTAGGTCTTTGTTTCTTTGTGCAGGCTTTCTCTCTAGTTGCTGCAAATGGGGGCCACTCTAGTTACGGCACTTGGGATTCTTGTTGCAGTGGCTTCTCTTGTGAAGCATGGGCTCTAGGGCATTCAGGCTTCAGTATTTAAAGCTCATGGACTCAACAGTTGTGACTCGGAGACTCAGTAGTTGGGACACATGGGTTTAGTTGCTCTGTGACATGTGGAATCTTCCCAGACCAGGGATCAGATCAAACCCGTGTCTCCTGCATTGACAAGTAGATTCTTATTCACTGTGCCACTAGAAAGTCCTGTATTTTCTGAACTATAATCAAATTAATTTTTTTAACTATTGTTCTGTACCCTGATAAAATTTTGTTCTACAGTTGGTAGAGTACACATGCATACTATTTTTCTTTCAGGCCAGGCCTTCAGATCTGTTCTTATCTATCCAAAGAAACTTTCCCTGATCCTTTAAAAAGCCGATATGTCCCTCCTTAGTGACATTTATGTTACAAACATCTTAAATTCTGGGAACATGTCCATTGTAGCCGTAGTCATATTATTTTCAGCTTATTTGCCCTTTTGTTTTTCTCTCCCCCATGACTGGTACCATTCAGGTTCTGAACTGCTGGTTGTCTCAGGTAGGGCCTTACCACCAGTCTGGACTTTAACAGTATCACAGCAATTTTAGGCTTTAAGTTACAATTTTCTAACCTTTCTTTTATTCAGCATTGAAGGCATGGTAAGTCCAGACAGACCGACAGATACTAAGCTAGCTTGGCTATGATAATTTTAGGTGATTTCTGTAGTATCCAGATTGCTTTTTTTCCATTGCTATGGTGTCCTCCTTTGTACAACATTAGACAAATATGGAGACTTTTAGTACTATATTTCTTTGTGGCAGGCTTTGCATGTTATATTACAAGTAATTCATAGGACTTGACATTAGTGTATATTTATCAATATTCCCTAATTATGTTGGATTTTTAAACATTGCTGCCTAGTTACCATTTTAAAACAGTATTCTAGTGTTTCCAGACATTGTTAGCAATATATCTAATAATTATGAGGAGAAGGAAATGGCAACCCACTCCAGTATTCTTGCCTGGAGGATCCCATAGACGGAGGAGCCTGGTGGGCTATAGTCCATGGGGTCACAAAGAGTCAGACACGACTGAGCAACTGGAGAGAGAATGTGTGTCTTAATAACAATTAGGGGATTTTATCCAAATGAGCCTATGGGAAAGACCAGAGTGGGATAAGAGGAATGATTTGTTGCGTATATGAGGCATCAAACTTTTACTGCCTATTTTGGATTTTACAAATTTCACTTGTAGAACTGAGTTGATATTTTTTGTGCTAAGTTGTTTCAATCGTGTCCAACTCTTTGTGACCCTATGAACTGTAACCTGCCAGGCTCCTCTGTCCATGGGATTTCCCAGGCGAAAACACTGGAGTGGGTTGCCGTGCCCTTCTCCAGAGGATCTTCCTGACCCAAGGATTGAAACTGTGTCTCTTACATCTCCCGCATTGGCAGACAGGTTCTTTACCACTAGCACCAACAACTGAAGCAAATAGTGGACAGTTGACTTTAATGCCATGTTTTTCTCAACATCAGGATACTGTTGTCTCTTTCTCTTTTAATGCTGTATATGATTCTTTTACTAAGGAACTATAGTGTATCTATAGTTACTCCACCAGAAGAGGAATCCTACAGAGTTTTTTGGTATAGGCACATGCCTGTCATATAAGTTAAAGTTAAGATACATTCAGTTAACATTCCTTATATATTTGAGCTAGATGTCAGATAGATACAAGGCAAAAATGAATGAGATGTAAGATTCACTAGGAGACACAGATAAGTATACAAAGCAATGGATTTGTGATGTCATAATGTAAGTAAGCATAAGGAACAGAAGTAGTCTTGAGCAGACTGTAATTAACTGGCTTATCCAGCTGGTGTTTGAAGGATGCATAGTATTTTATCAGGCAATTGCAAGTTAGAGAAGGGTCTTCCTGACAGAAGAGATATGTCGATAAAGANTCTGTACCCTGATAAAATTTTGTTCTACAGTTGGTAGAGTACACATGCATACTATTTTTCTTTCAGGCCAGGCCTTCAGATCTGTTCTTATCTATCCAAAGAAACTTTCCCTGATCCTTTAAAAAGCCGATATGTCCCTCCTTAGTGACATTTATGTTACAAACATCTTAAATTCTGGGAACATGTCCATTGTAGCCGTAGTCATATTATTTTCAGCTTATTTGCCCTTTTGTTTTTCTCTCCCCCATGACTGGTACCATTCAGGTTCTGAACTGCTGGTTGTCTCAGGTAGGGCCTTACCACCAGTCTGGACTTTAACAGTATCACAGCAATTTTAGGCTTTAAGTTACAATTTTCTAACCTTTCTTTTATTCAGCATTGAAGGCATGGTAAGTCCAGACAGACCGACAGATACTAAGCTAGCTTGGCTATGATAATTTTAGGTGATTTCTGTAGTATCCAGATTGCTTTTTTTCCATTGCTATGGTGTCCTCCTTTGTACAACATTAGACAAATATGGAGACTTTTAGTACTATATTTCTTTGTGGCAGGCTTTGCATGTTATATTACAAGTAATTCATAGGACTTGACATTAGTGTATATTTATCAATATTCCCTAATTATGTTGGATTTTTAAACATTGCTGCCTAGTTACCATTTTAAAACAGTATTCTAGTGTTTCCAGACATTGTTAGCAATATATCTAATAATTATGAGGAGAAGGAAATGGCAACCCACTCCAGTATTCTTGCCTGGAGGATCCCATAGACGGAGGAGCCTGGTGGGCTATAGTCCATGGGGTCACAAAGAGTCAGACACGACTGAGCAACTGGAGAGAGAATGTGTGTCTTAATAACAATTAGGGGATTTTATCCAAATGAGCCTATGGGAAAGACCAGAGTGGGATAAGAGGAATGATTTGTTGCGTATATGAGGCATCAAACTTTTACTGCCTATTTTGGATTTTACAAATTTCACTTGTAGAACTGAGTTGATATTTTTTGTGCTAAGTTGTTTCAATCGTGTCCAACTCTTTGTGACCCTATGAACTGTAACCTGCCAGGCTCCTCTGTCCATGGGATTTCCCAGGCGAAAACACTGGAGTGGGTTGCCGTGCCCTTCTCCAGAGGATCTTCCTGACCCAAGGATTGAAACTGTGTCTCTTACATCTCCCGCATTGGCAGACAGGTTCTTTACCACTAGCACCAACAACTGAAGCAAATAGTGGACAGTTGACTTTAATGCCATGTTTTTCTCAACATCAGGATACTGTTGTCTCTTTCTCTTTTAATGCTGTATATGATTCTTTTACTAAGGAACTATAGTGTATCTATAGTTACTCCACCAGAAGAGGAATCCTACAGAGTTTTTTGGTATAGGCACATGCCTGTCATATAAGTTAAAGTTAAGATACATTCAGTTAACATTCCTTATATATTTGAGCTAGATGTCAGATAGATACAAGGCAAAAATGAATGAGATGTAAGATTCACTAGGAGACACAGATAAGTATACAAAGCAATGGATTTGTGATGTCATAATGTAAGTAAGCATAAGGAACAGAAGTAGTCTTGAGCAGACTGTAATTAACTGGCTTATCCAGCTGGTGTTTGAAGGATGCATAGTATTTTATCAGGCAATTGCAAGTTAGAGAAGGGTCTTCCTGACAGAAGAGATATGTCGATAAAGACACAGAGGGTAGAAGCGTCAGTAGGTTGGAAATGACAGTTATACAGCTTGCTGAAATACAAAGTGGTAGGGGTGAGAGTAGAGCTAGGTGAGGCTGGAACATGAGGCGGGGGAAGGTCATGGTGAACGTTATGAGCCCTCCTAATGAACTTGACATTGTCCTGTAGATGGAGGAGAATCATCACATTTTAAGACAAGAAGTCATGTGGCCAGATTTTCAATTAGTTTACTTGTGACTTAGTTGTGGAACGGAGAATTGGAGAAAGTCAAAGTCTAGAAATGAAATGAAAAGTGACCAGTTGCTAACTTTATATAATTTCAATAAAGATAAGAGGTGAAGGAGGCAGAATTAATGGGACTTGATAACTGATTACATGCAGGAGAGAGGAAGAAGAAAAATATAATGAATTTGTATAGAGTTCTCATTTGGTTGATAAATCATGTCGGAATCTTTTGCGACCCCATAGACTGTAATCTGCCAGGCTCCTCTGTCCTTGGAATTTCCCAGGCTAGAATACTGGAATGGGTTGCCATTTCCTGCTCCAGAAGATCTTCCCAACCCAGGAATCAAATCTGTATCTCCTGCATTGGCAGGTAGTTTCTTTACCACTGAGCCTCCTGAGAAGCCCAGTTTGTAGAGTGTGCCACCATTAGTAATGTCCTTGAAAAACATAAGAGTGTAATTTTTATTGAGGTATAATTGACATATAACATTATGTTAGTTTCAGGTGTACAATATGATTCAGTATTTGTATATATTGGGAAGTGTTCACCATGGTAAGTCTAGTTATCATCTGTCACCAAGCATAATCTTTTTTTTTTTTTCCTAATGATAAGGGCTTTTAAGATCTCCTGTCTTACAGTATAATTTTTAGTTTACATTGTCTTTATTAACTGTTACTCTGCCTTCTATTTATTATTTCATTTTTTGTTTGTTTTTTAGAATACATTTAACTTCACTGGCACCTATGTTGGTTCTACTCAGATTATGCCATTTTTACTAAAAAATAAAGGTATAACACGTGCCAGAGTAGAGTTTAATCTGGAATATGCTGATAGTTTTTCACTGGATTTTAAAGGTAAATCAGGTACATATTTTATACCATAATGATATTATTATAAAAGTAAAATAATTTTAAGTTGCTCAAAGAAATAATGTTGAGTACTGTGAAGAGCAGTTGTTCTTAATATTTTTAATGACTCAGTGCATGTTTTTCTTATATCCTATAACAAATCTTGGTTCTATTTTTATAAATACACCTGTATTAATATCAGAAGACTGGTAATACATGGCAATTAACTATGCTTACTAATAGACATAATAGGCTAAGTATGCTATATGTAAGTATATACTATAAATGAAAATAAAATTATTAATTGCTAGTTTTAATTGCTTAAGAATTTTAGCTAAATATTTTAGAGAGCTCTCTCTGTGTTTAACTATATATTAGGTATCTTTATGTTAAATTTCTTGAAAAAATATACTTTTATAAATATATTTCAATTGTTTACCTCAGGTGTTGTCAAACTAAGATCTATGGGCTAAATCTGGCCTGATTCCTCTTTTTATAAATAAAGTTTTATTAGAACACAGGCATACTCATTTGTTTGTATATTGTTTATGGATACTTTTATGATGGCAGAGTTGAATAGTTGTGACAGAAACCATATGGCTTGCAAAACCTAAAATATTTACTGTCGAAACCCTTACAGAAAGCTGTTTGCCAACCATTGTTTTAATCATTTTTTATTCAGCACATATTTGTTGAATACCAGTTATAGGTCAGATACTAGCTTATGAGTCTATAAAGACAGTAAGACATCTTACTTATTCTCCAAAAGTGAACAGTAAGTTTATCAGTCAAGATCTTAGTAATAAATAAATGACTCACTTCAAGCATTTAACTGAAGATTATTTAATGAAGGAGTTATGTATGGACCTAGGAACCAGGTTTAAAGGAACTGACAAGAATAGAAGCTGCTTCTACCTCTACCTAAAGGAGCAAGATGAGGCAAGATATCACAGCCCTATGAGTGGTGAAACTAAAAGAGAGGCCATCTGATAAAAGCTATAATTATTTAAAAAATTTAAAAATCCTTGCCAGAATTGTAGGTGAGGCAGGGAAAATGTGAGGACATAAATACCTCCTAGCCTCTGATACTTTGCTGGTATCTCTCTGTGGTTGAACCAAATCAGAGGCAGAAGAGCAAGGAGCCTCAATAAATCCATCTGTAGAGGTTAGGACAGAGGATAGCAGAGAAAAATGGCTACTGGATCTAAGCGACAAATGGATACCACCTATATAACACTAGGAGAAAGAGAAATGAAATATTGAGTTATTACCATATAGTATGGTAGATGCTTCAAGACAAGTCAGTACATGGTGCTAAGTAACATATGTTAAGGGGAACTAGCTGAGAGTCAGCACTAGGAAAAATTTCTTAGAGAAATTGATGCCTCATCTGGATTTCGAAGAATGAGGAGCGATACAGAGAAGGGGATAGAAAAGATGAGTGCTGAAGAATTGATTCTTTTGACTGTGGTGTTGGAGAAGACTCTTGAGAGTCCCTTGAACTGCAAGGAGATCCAATCAGTCCATCCTAAAGGAGATCAGTTCTGGGTGTTCATTGGAAGGACTGATGCTGAAGCTGAAGCTCCAGTACTTTGGCCACCTGATGAGAAGAGCTGACTCATTGGAAAAGACCCTGATGGTGGGAGGGATTGGGGGCAGGAGAAAAAGAGGGCAACAGAGAATGAGATGGCTGGATGGCATCACCGACTCGATGGACATGAGTTTGGGGAAACTCCAGGAGTTCATGATGGACAGGGAGGCCTGGCGTGCTACAATTCATGGGGTCACAAAGAGTCAGACACAACTAGGTGACTGAACTGAACTAAAAGGCGTAGAAATGAGTAAATATGGCAAGTAGTTAGGGATATCTAGAGTATAGAAGTACAGGACTAGAGGGGCAAGTGACACCCAGGTAACTAACATTCTTTTCTGGACATTTATTTTAGGAGTTGTTGTTGTTTAGTCCTGAAGTTTTTTCCAACTCTTTTGTGACCCATGGACTATAGCTGGCCAGGCTCCTCTGTCCATGGGATTTCCCAGGCAAGAATACTGGAATGGGTTGCTCTTTACTTCTTCAGGGGATCTTCCTGACCCAGGGATCAAACCCACATATCCTGCATTGGCAGGCAGATTCTTTACCACTGAGCCACCAGGGAATCCGTTCTAGAGGTTAGGCAGTTTGGTTAAAGGATTGATACCTAGGCAATGGTGTGAGTTGGTTTGCCCTTCACTAATTTTCCTTTTGGACTGAAGTTGAAAATAGCCTGGGGGAAAATGTGGATATGGAAAGGGCAAGACCAGAGACAGGGAGATCAGTTAGGTGTGGTGGCCATACAGGTGAGAAATGATGAGAGCCTGAGCTCAGACTTTGATGTTGGGAAGGAAAGGAAGAGATTTCCAATGGTACTTAGAAATGCTCCAATGAGGACGTGTGTATTAGGGAAGAGGAAGAAATTTTGGATCATTCCCAGTTTTTGACTGTAAGAGACAGATGTCTGGATGAAAAATTCATAGTTGATATAATGCGAGAGCATTAAAAAGCAAGAGTCATTACTTTGCCAACAAAGGCAAGGTAATGTCCATATAGTCAAGGCTTGTCCATATAGTTAAGGCTATGGTTTTTCTATTAGTCATGCCATGGATGTGAGAGTTGGACCATAAAGAAAGCTGAGCACCAAAGAATTGATGCTTTCAAACTGTGGTGTTGGAGAAGACTCTTGAGAGTCCCTTGGACTGCAGGAAGATCAAACCAGTCAGTCTTAAAGGAAATCAGTCCTGAATATTCATGGGAAGGACTGATGCTGAAGCTGAAGCTCCAGTAGTTTAGCTACCTGATGCCAAGAACTGACTGATTGGAAAAGACCCTGATGCTGGAAAAGATTGAGGATAGGAGGAAAAGGGGACGACAGAGGATTAGATGGTTGTATGTTGTCACTGATTCAATGGACATGAGTTTGAGCAAGCTCTGGGATTTAGTGATGGACAGGGAAGCCTGGCGTGCTGCAGTCCATGGGGTTGCAGGGTCAGACACGACCAAGCGACTGAACTGAATAATGTAGGAAAAGAAATAGGTCTAGGTGAGCATGCTGTTTTTGCAGGGACTGTGGAATAGCCCAGGAATGATAACAGTAGACACTAGGAAATCCATGTGAATTTTATATTCATTTTTGAAAAATTTGTATGTTGAAACTTTAATTGCCTTAACATTTTTGCTCTGATTGCCTCATATGGTTTCATGCACCTTGTTAATGGTTCACAGACTCTTCCTGTTTATTCTGTAGAGCTATTCAGCAAGGTGCATTTCTTTCCACAGTTCTGCCTTAGCCCTAGCTCAAACTTCCCTTTTAGGCCACTGCATTTTTTTCTTTTAAAGTGCTTTCCCAGCCTCCAAGCCTTTTTCCCTCACACCTATACCAGAGAGTGATCTTCAAATAAAGATCTTATCCCATCTGAAAAGCTTTGTTGGTTTTCAATTTCCAGTAGCACTGGGTCTCACAGCAGACTGCTGACACAGTCTTAGGATGTACCTAAGTTGATCTTGATAATTATTAATAATTTGCAATAAAGTTTATACTTAAAATGTCCAGAAAATACACTTTATTAACATGAGTATATTAACACATAAACGTCCTTCTGTGACGAAAGTTGCAGCTTGTATTAAAAAGAGCCTATAACAACAACAAAAAAAAATAAATAAAAATAAAAAGAGCCTTGTACCTGTTTGTCTTCTTTACTATGAGCTCATGAGCTCAATGACTACAGTTCCAAATTTTGCTTTCTGCTAGAGTTGTCTGATGTAACTCTTTGCACATTGTAGGCACTCAGGAAGTATTTATTGATGCTGTGTTGGATTATTGCATTTCACAGTCTATATGTTTATATATATGACAGATATATTTAAGAATATCTATTTTATTATATTTTATATATTTGAGATATATAGTCATTCTAGGTGGATATTCCTTGCTGTATAATATGTATTTTTTCCCACACCACAAATATGTTTGTGTTAATTAATACTTAATGGATTTTTTGGTTCATTTGTCTAATGGTTTTTATATCATACATCAAGTTGAGTGAGATTTTACCTGGATGGAGAAGGGTGGAATGAATTATTTAAGTTTATTTCCAGATAGGAATAATTGAAATTATCATTCCTTGGATGAATCTGAAAACTTCAGGGAGAAAAAGGGATTTTAGAATTGTGTTTAGATGAAGATAGATGTTCCATTGTAGCTAACATTCAGTCTTTAAGAACTTATTTTAGAGGTTTATTTAAATGGTTATAATTTTTTACCCTGAAGTTTGTGTTGCTATTTGACAGTTGTCTATATTTTCACCCAATGCCTTTGTTTTTCAAGTTACGCCATTACATTTAAATTTTTCCTTGTACAAAATTGTGTTTATCTTCTTTGTGAATTCTGTAAGGCATCAGAGCAGGTCTGGCTCTTCCCCTGTCCATCTTTGCTGGAGAGGGAGTCTCAATTCTCTCAGACCTAAGATTCAGTCAGTTATTTGACCTTGACCTTTATACCTTTTTATACTCATCTGAATAAGACTGTTATAACCTTCTTAAGCTTTGGAAATTTTAAAAATACGTTTACCATCTCTTTTTTCTGATTGAATATATGTCTGACTCTTTGTTACTCCATGGACTGCAGCACGCGAGGCTTCCCTGGCCATCAACATTTCCCGGAATTTGCCCAAGTTTATGTCCATTGAGTCAGTGATGCCATCCAACCATCTCATCCTCTGTCATCCCCTTCTCCTCCTGCCTTCAATCTTTCCCAGCATCAGGGTCTTTTCCAATAAGTCAGCTGTTCTCATCACATGGCTAAAGTATTGGAGCTTCAGCTTCAGCATCAGTCCTTTCAATGAGTATTCAGGGTTGGTTTCCTTTAAGATTAACTGGTTTGATCTCCTTGCACTCCAAGGGACTCTCAAGAGTCTTCTTCAGCACCAGTTTGGAATCATCAATTCTTTNGTTCTCATCACATGGCTAAAGTATTGGAGCTTCAGCTTCAGCATCAGTCCTTTCAATGAGTATTCAGGGTTGGTTTCCTTTAAGATTAACTGGTTTGATCTCCTTGCACTCCAAGGGACTCTCAAGAGTCTTCTTCAGCACCAGTTTGGAATCATCAATTCTTTGGCACTCAGCCTTCTTTATGGTTGAGCTCTCACATCTGTACATGACTACTGGAAAGACCATCAGTCCAGTTCAGTCGCTCAGTTGTGTCCGACTCTTCGCGACCCGATGAATTGCATCATGCCAGCCCTCCCTGTCCATCACCAACTCCAAGAGTTCACTCAGACTCATGCCCATCGAGTCAGTGATGCCATCCAGCCATCTCATCCTCTGTCGTCCCCTTCTCCCCTACCTGCCCCCAATCCCTCCCAGCATCAGAGTCTTTTCCAATGAGTCAACTCTTCGCATGAGGTGGCCNTAATTTCATTCTTTTACATGTAGCTGTCCAGTTTTCCCATCACCATTTATTGAAGAGGCTGTCTTTGCCTTATTGTATATTCTTGCCTCCTTTGTCAAAAATAAGTTACCCATAGGAGCATGGGTTTATTTCTGGCCTTTCTATCTTGTTCCATTGGTCTAAATTTCTGTTTTTGTGCCAGTACCATACTGTCTTGATGACTTTAACTTTGTAGTATAATATGAAGTCAGGAAGGTTGATTCCTCCAGCTCCATTCTTCTTTCTCAAGACTGGCTATTCGGGATCTTTTGTGTTTCCATATGAACTGTGNTATTTCTGGCCTTTCTATCTTGTTCCATTGGTCTAAATTTCTGTTTTTGTGCCAGTACCATACTGTCTTGATGACTTTAACTTTGTAGTATAATATGAAGTCAGGAAGGTTGATTCCTCCAGCTCCATTCTTCTTTCTCAAGACTGGCTATTCGGGATCTTTTGTGTTTCCATATGAACTGTGAAATATTTTGTTCTAGTTCTGTGAAAAATGCCATTGGTAATTTGATAGGGATCACACTGAATCTGTAGATTGCATTTGGTAGTATAGTCATTTTCACTATATTGATTCTTCCTACCCAGGAACATGGAATATCTCTTCATCTGTTTACGTCATCTTTGATTTCTTTCATCAGTGTCTTATAATTTTCTGTGTACAGTTCTTTTGTCTCCTTAGGTAAGTTTATTTCTAGATATTTATTTCTTTTTGTTGCAGTGATGAATGGGATTGATTCCTTAATTTCTCTTTCTGAGTTTTCATTGTTAGCATATAGAAATGTGAATGATTTCTGTGTATTGATTTTATATCCTGCAACTTTGCTAAATTAACTGATTAGCTCAAGTAATTTTCTGATACTATATTTAGGGTTTTCTAAGTACAGTATCATGTCTTCTACAAACAGTGAGAGCTTTGCTTCTTCCTTTCTGATCTTGATTCTTTTTATTATTTTTCTTTTATGATTGCTATAGCTAGGACTTCCAGAACTATGTTGAATAGCAGTGGTGAAAGTGGGCACCCTTGTCTTCTTTCTGATCTTAGTAAGAAAGCATTTTTAGTTTTTCACCACTGAGAATAATCTTTGCTGTAGACTCATCATATATGGCCTTTACTGTGTTGAGATAGGTTCCTTCCATGCCCATTCTTTGAAGACTTTTAATTGTAAATGGGTGCCAAATTTTGTCAAAGGCTTTTTCTGCATCTATTGAGATCATCGTATGGTTTTTATCTTTCAGTTTGTCAATATGGTGTATAACATTGATTGATTTGCATATATTGAAGAATCCTTGCATCCTTGGAATAAACTCAACTTGATCATGGTGTATGGGCTTTTTGATATGTTCCTGAATTCTGATTGCTAAAATTTTGGAGGATTTTTGCATCTATGTTCATCAGTGATATTGGCCTGTAGTTTTCTTTTCTTGTGTTTGTCTGGTTTTGGTATCAGGGTGATAATGGCTGCATAGAATGAGTTTGGAAGTGTTCCTTCCTCTGCAATTTTTTGGAAGAGTCTTAGAAGGATAGGTAGTACATCTTCTCTAAATATTTAATAAAATTATCCCGTGAAGCCATCTGGTCCTGAGCATTTGTTTTCTGGGAGATTTTTGATCACAGCTTCAATTTCAGTGCTTGTAATTGGGTTGTTCATAATTTCGATTTCTTTCTGGTTCAGTCTTGGAAGATTGAACTTTTTTAAAAAATCTGTCCACGTCTTCCAGGTTATCCATTTATTGCCATACAGTTGTTCATTACAGTCTCTTATAATCCTTTGTATTTCTGCATTGTCTGTTGTAACCTCTCCTTTTCCATTTCTAATTTTGTTGATTTGATTCTTCTCTCTTTTTTTTTCTTTATGAGTCTGGCTAAAGGTTTGTCAATTAATCTTCTTAAAGAACTAGCTTTCAGTTTTATTAATCTTTACTATTATTTCTTTTATTTCTTTTTCATTTATTTCTTCTCAGATCATTATGATTTCTTTCCTTCTATTAATTCTGGGTTTTTTTTTTCTTTTTTACAGTTGCTTTAAGTATAAAGTTAGGTTGTCTATTAAATGTTTTTCTTGTTTTTTGAGATAGGATTGTATTGCTATAAAATTCCCTCTTAGAACTGCTTTTGCTGTAACCCATAGGTTTTGAGTTGTCATGTTTTCATTATCATTTGTTTCTAGAAATATTTTCATTTCCCTTCTGATTTCTTCAGTAACCTGTTGGTTATTTGGAAATGTATTGTTTAATCTCCATGTGTTTGTGTTTTTTTCTTGTAATTGATATCTAGTCACATAGCATTTTGGTCAGAGAAGATTCTTGATATGATTTCAATTTTCTTAAATTTAGTGAGGTTTGTTTTGTTACCCAAGATGTGGTCTATCCTGGAGAATGTTCCATGTGCACTTGAGAAGGTGTATTCTTCTGCATTTGGATGGAAGGTCCTGAAGATTTCAAGGAGATCCATCTCATTTAATGCATCATTTAAGACTGGTGTTTCCTTATTAATTTTCTGTTTTGTTGATCTGTCCATTGGTGTGAGTGGAGTGTTAAAGTCTCCTGCTATTATTGTGTTACTGTCAATTTCTCCTTTGATGTCTGTTAGTGTTTGTCTTATGTATTGCTGCTGCTGCTGCTAAATCACTTCAGTCATGTCCAACTGTGTGTGAACCCATAGATGGCAGCCCACCAGGCTCCCCCATCCCTGGGATTCTCCAGGCAAGAACACTGGAGTGGGTTGCCATTTCTTTCTCCAATGCATGAAAGTGAAAAGTGAAAGTGAAGTCGCTCAGTCATGTCCAACTAGTAGCGACCCCATGGACTGCAGCCTACCCGGCTCCTCCATCCATAGGATTTTCCAGGCAGGAGTAGTGGAGTGGGGTGCCATTGCCTTCTCCCCTTATGTATTGAGGTGCTCCTATGTTGGCTGCATAGATATTTGCAATTGTTATATCTTCCTCTTGGATTGATCCCTTGACCATTATGTAGAGTCCTTCCTTATCTCTTGTAATCTTCTTTATTTTAAGGTCTTTTTTGTCTGATATGAGGATTGCTCCTCCAGCCTTCTTTTGCTACCCATTTACATGGAATCTATTTTTCCATCCTCTCACTTTCAGTCTATATGTGTCTTTAGGTTTGAAGTGGGTTTCTTGTAGATAGCATGTATATGGGTCTTATTTTTGTATCCATTCAGCCAGGCTGTGTCTTTTGGTTGGAGCATTTAATCTGATTACATTTAAAGTAATTATTGATATATATATTCCTATTGCCATTTTCTTAATTGTTCTTGTTTAATTGTGTAGATCTTTTCCTTCTCTTCTATTTCTTGACCATCAGTTCAGTTCAGTCGCTCAGTCGTATCTGACTTTTCAATCCCATCGAGTGAGCATGCCAGGCTTCCCTGACCATCACCAACTCCCGGAGTTTACTCAAACTCATGTCCATGGAGTCAGCAATGCCATTTATCATCTCATCCTCTGTCACCCCCTTCTCCTCCTCCCCTCAATCTTTCTCAGCATCAGGATCTTTTCAAATGAGTCAGCTCTTTGCCTCAGGTGGCCAAAGTATTGGAGTTTCAGCTTCAACATCAGTCCTTCCAATGAACACTCAGGGCCGATCTCCTTCAGAATGGACTGGTTGGATCTCCTTGCAGTCCAAGGGACTCTCAAGAGTCTTCTCCAACACCACAGTTCAAAAGCATCAATTCTTCGGCACTCAGCCTTCTTCACAGTCCAACTCTGACATCCATACATGACTACTGGGAAAACCATAGCTTTGACTAGACAGACCTTTGTTGGCAAAGTAATGTCTCTCCTTTTTAATATGCTGTCTAGGTTGGTCATAACTTTTCTTCCAAGGAGCAAGCATCTTTTAATTTCATGGCTGCAGTCACCATCTACAGTAACTTTGGATCCTAAAAACATAGTCTGTCATAAAACCCTTTAACATTTGTTGTAAAGCTGGTTTGGTGGCACTGAATTCTTTTAACTTTTGCTTGACTGAAAAACTTTTTATTTCTCCATCAATTTTGAATGAGAACCTTGTCAGGTATAGTAATCTTGGTTGTAGATATTTCCTTTTCAGTTCTTTAAATATATCCTACCGTTCCCTTCTGGCCTGCAGTTTCTGCTGAAAGATCAGCTGTTAAACATGTGGGGTTTCCCTTGTGTGTTACTTGTTGCTTTTCCCTTGCTGCTATTGATATTCTTTCTTTGTGTTTAGTCTTTGTTAGTTTGATTAGTATGTGTCTTGGCATGTTTCTCCTTGGGTTTATCCTGTATGGGACTCTTTGCAGCTCTTGGACTTGATTGACTATTTTCTTTTCCATGTTGGGGAAATTTTCAACTATGATCTCTTCAAAATTTTTGTCATACCCTTTATTTTTCTCTTCTTCTTCTGGGACCCCTATAATTTGAATGTTGGTGCATTTGATATTGTCCCAGAGGTTGTGTGATTATCCTCAGTGGTTTTTATTCTTTTTACTTTATTCCACCCTTAAGAAGTTATTTCCACCATTTTATCTTCCAGCTCACTGATTCATTCTTCTGTTTCAGATATTCTGTTATTGATTCCTTCTAGAGTATTTTTAATTTCAATAATTGTGTTGTTTGTCTCTGTTTGTTTATTCTTTAATTCTTCTAAGTCTTTGTTAATTGATTCTTGCATTTTCTCCATTTTGTTTTCAAGGTTTTTGATCATTTTTACTATAATTATTCTGAATTATTTTTCCTGTAGTTTGCCTATTTCCTCTTCAGTTATTTGGACTTATGTATTTCTAGTTTGTTCTTTCACATATGTAGTATTTCTCTGCCTTTCCTTTATTATTTTTTTTTAACTTACTGTATTTGAAGTCTCCTTTTTCCAGGCTTCAGGGTTGGATTCCTTCTTCCTTTTGGTTTCTGCCCTCCTAAGGTTAATCCAGTGGTTTGTGTATGCTTCCTATAGGGTGAGATTTGTGCTGAGTTTTTGTTTGTTTGTTTGTTTTTCCTCTGATGAGCAACGCTGAGTGAGGTGGTAATCCTGTCTGCTGACGATCGGGTTTGTATTTTTGTTTTATTTGTTGTTTCGATGAGGTGTCCTGCATAGGGTGCCTCTGGTGGTTGAGTGATGCCAAGTGTTGTATTCAGGTGGTTCTCTTTGTGTGAGTTCTCACTATTTGATACTCCCTAGGAAAGGCAATGCCAAAGAATGCTCAAACTACTGCACAATTGCATTCATCTCACATGCTAGTAAAGTAATGCTCAAAATTCTCCAAGCCAGGCTTCAGCAATACATGAACCAGGAACTTCCTGATGTTCAACCTGGTTTTAGAAAAGGNTGGTCTTGATTTGCATTTCTCTGATAATGAGTGATGTTGAACATCTTTTCATGTGTTTGTTAGCCATCCCTATGTCTTCTTTGGAGAAATGTCTGTGTAGTTCTTTGGCCCAGTTTTTGATTGGGTCACTTATTTTTCTGGAATTGAGCTGCAGGAATTGTTAGTACACTTTTGAGATTAATTCTTTGTCAGTTGCTTTGTTTGCTGCTATTTTCTTCCATTCTGAAGTCTGTCTTTTCACCTTGCTTATGGTTTCCTTTGTTGTGCAAAAGCTTTTAAGTTTAATTAGGTCCCATTTGTTTATTTTTACTTTTATTTCCATTACTCTGGGAGGTGGGTCATAGAGGATCCTGCTGTGATTTATGTCGGAGAGTGTTTTGCCTACGTTTTCCTCTAGGAGTTTTATAGTTTCTGGTCTCACATTTAGATCTTTAGTGATGAGAACTTTTAAGATGTTCTCTCTTAGCTACTTTCAAGTATACAATACAGTATCATTAACTATAGTCATGTGCTATATGTTATATCCCCAGGACTCATTTACCTTGTAAATGAAAGTTTGTACCTTTTGACCATCTTCACCCCATTTCAAGGATGAAAGTGATCAAATTTTCTATTTCTTCCTGAGGAATTTTACCTATGTCACCTAATTTGGTGGCATGCAATTATTCATGATGTTCTCTTGGTATTTTTATTTCAGTAAGGAAAGCAGTAATTTCCCTTATTTCATTTCTGATTTTAATAAAGTGTCTCACCTTTTGTCTTAGCCTATGTAAAGGTTTGTGCATTTTGTCTATATTTTTAAGATTCAGCTTTTGGTTGATTTTCTGTACTTTTTTATTATTTATTTTAGTCTTAGTTTAGCTTTTATTATTCAATTCCTTCTGCTTTGAGTTTAGTTTACTTTTTTCTTCTTTTTTTTTTAAAATTTTTATTGTAGTGTAGTTGATTTACAGTGTTGTTAATTGTACAGCAAAGTGAATCTGTTATACATATACGTATATCCTCTCTTTTTCAGATTCTTTTCCATATAGGCTATTACAGAGTATTGAGTAGAGTTCCCTGTGCTTGCTAGTGATCTGTTAGTTATATATTTTATGTATAGTAGTATGTATGTGTTAATTCCAATCTTCCAATTAATCCCTTACCCTCTCTGCCTTTTTTAAGATTCCACATATAAGCAATATCATATGATATTTGTTCTTCTCTGACTTGCTTTACTCAGTATAACAGTCTTATTCTTGTTTTTCAAGGTAGAAGGTCAGGGTATTGATTTGAGATTTTAAATTTTTATATAGGTTTTACAGGCTTTAGATTTCCCTCTAAGCATTGCTTTACCTGTATCTTAAAAGGTTTGGTATTTTGTGTTTTCCATTCATCAGAGTTTGCATTTTCTCATATAATTTCTTCTTGGACCTGTGGTTATTTAGGATGCTATTAAATTTCTACATATTTGCGCATTTGCCAAACTTCATTGTGTTATTGATTTTTAATATAATTCCATGTGATTAGAGAATATCCTTTGTATTATTTAATTATATGTAAATTTACTGAAGCTTTATTTATTGTTTTATGACACTCTATGTAGGTTATTTAGCTGTGTTGAGGTAAATCCAAAAGAAATAACTCTTAAGAGTTGAAAATGAATACATCTGTGTGTGTGTGTCTGTGTGTGTGTGTATTTGTGTGTGGTGTGAATATACAATGGTGGAGAGAAGGGAATACTGATTTTAAAATAAGCTTTGTATGATTATTTTTGTTTTATTTTTGCAAGTATGTAACCTTATAATTTCGATAAAAACAAAAATTCAAAATTAAAAGAAAATAACCCTTTTGTGACAAGTTATTATTTTAAAGCATTCAATTATATCATTCTCTTACCCAGTTCTTGCATCTGTATCTTTCATGTGTACCGATGTATGCAGACATACACACAGACACACATACACATTGTCCAGTAAAGAAAAGAAATGTAAGTTTGACAGTAATTTATAGGTTTTTAAGTATACTGAGATCTAGTTATATCTTTCTTAATAAGTTAGTGTTGTGATTTTATATTTTTATACAGTGGGTGTATGTGCTATGCTTTTAATGACATCCTTCATCCACAAAAGCATGTAGCTTAATGGTTACTAAAGATTAGAAAAAATACATAATCCAATTTAAATCTGTTATATGACTTTTTGGGAAGATGCATATGCTTGTCAAGTGGCTCATTGGTAAAGAATCTGCTTGCCAATGCAGGAGACGTGGGTTTGATCCTTGAGTCAACAAGATCCCCTGGAGAAGGAAATGGCAGCCCACTCTGGTATTCTTGCCTGGGAAATCCCATGAACAGAGGAGCCTGGTGGGCTCCCATCCATGGGGGTCACAAAAGAGTCAGGCACAACTTAGTGACTAAACAGCAACAATAAAATGTTCAATTTG
Organism: Neotragus moschatus; assembly: GCA_006410615.1. Classification (NCBI taxonomy): domain Eukaryota; kingdom Metazoa; phylum Chordata; class Mammalia; order Artiodactyla; family Bovidae; genus Neotragus; species Neotragus moschatus. Next base: position 140,984 of record SJYA01003477.1, read on the forward strand.
TCATTTTTTTAGTCCAATTTACTATTTAACACTTTCAACAATTAAAAACTCAGAAATCTATTTCTTAATGTTTAGATCATGACTCTTCAAGGATTCCTAAATTCAGTATGAAATTAAATTATACATATTTATAGTTTTCTGTAGTGCCACACATTGCTTAACATTTTTAATTGTTCTATGTTTACTAGGTAGTTGAAAGGAGATTTACCTAGTGTATCACAGTGTAATTCAGTACAATAAGAAAACCATAAAAAATGCTGCAGAGACAGCACACCCTGTGAGATTTTGCTCACTAAATTTGTGCCAGTGAGGCAGATTGATTGTGTGGTTTCCCAGCATTTCAGATGTCCTTCACTATATTTATAGCTACTTGTAAGTTATCTGTCTTCATGTGTGTGTGTGTGTAGATATAAATAGCCAGTGGTGCTTTCTTGGTTGACCTATGCAGCAGGAAAACGTGAAATCAGCAGTAAAGGACTTGATTTATTTCTAGTTGTAACCCTTCCTTTCCTACATTGCACCAGGTTTGGATACAATCTAAACTGCTGATGGACAATTTCTATTTTATTTGGCATCCTTGACTGGACTTGTTTGTTTACACTAAGTCACTCAAGCCCTTCCTTTCCTATGGGCCACTTATATGTCTTCTGGGCCAGCGTACAGAGTTGTGCTTCCTTACATGGTAGTCACTAGTCATATATATTTACATGAAAGCTGAAGTTAATTAAGATTAATTATTTTCTCAGTTAACATAGCCACATTTCAAGTTCTCAGTATCCATATGTGGCTGTTGGATAGTACAGAACATTTCCATCATCACAGAAAGTTGTATTTGATTGTGCTAGTATAGATCTTTCCTTCTTTTTTATCCTTCCTGTTCCTGCTCTATATTTTCTTGCTTTATATTTTCCCTAAAGCTTTTGAAAATGAGCGAACATTGTTCACTATTTCCACCAACTTTTCTTTTTTTTCGTCCACCATCCTTTTTCTGCCTTTCAAGGATATGAAACCTTCAGGTAAACATTTCATAGCAGTTATTCTGTATTTACAGCCATTTTTACAAGAAGGTAAGAAAAATCCTTCAAGTATTAAAAGAGAAGACTTCTGAATGACCTTTGCCCCTTTTCTATTCATAAACATTTTTTTCTATCAGTATTGAACAGGGACTGAAATTTTTTCTATATCAAAATATCATTCTTCTCTTGGAGGTATGTGTCTATTTGGATGACAGCTTCTAGAAAAGTATATAGAGCACACATCACAAAACTTTCAGTTTTCCCTCTTCATTAGTTTTAGTGTTAAAAAGTGTTATAGACTCATAGTTCCATTGATGTGATAAAACTTACATGAGTGAAAAAATCATGGACCTCCCAATTTTGTAATTACAGGGCTACTTGGGTAAAAACACATTTTGGGGGGTAAATTCTTTGTAAAGATTTAAGAGAGGGCAAGACCAGTATGACTTCCCACCTACACACAATTGACAATTAAAGAAGGTGGGGATTGGTTCTTAGCTCTGTAAATTCATCACACAGTATTTTAGAAAACATATTACAGGAAGGGAGAAAGGCCTCATGCTTAAAATAAAAGAGAAAGTTAAGGAATAAGATCAGTACATTGAATTATCTTGATAATCACTAACATCATCATCATCAGTGATAGTATCAAACATCTTGAATGAAGCCTACTGTCATGTGCTGTGTTAAACCTCTCCCATCAATCCAGTCTTCCACTCCTGCCATCCCTGATTTGGGGACACGACACAGATCCAATGACAGTTAAGACTCAATAGCCAGCAACTGTTGGGATTTAATCCATTATGATCACTCTTTACCTTGATCGTCCCCCAAAATGGAGCCCTCTGTGTATACCCTGCCATTCCTGCTAGCTCTGTGCTCCCTCCCACCTGTTTTTTCTCTCTTCCTCTCTGCCCTCTAGGGTATCGACATTTACATAAGTCCTTGATGTTTTGGGGAATTCCTTCCCCTTCACTATTTCTTCATGCTACAGCCATGGCTATCTCTAGGGCTTTACTTCTTACATAGCCTTTTCTGTGGATCAGGGTGTGGCTCTAGAGGCGATGCTTTCTGGAAGCGTTGCTCCCTGGGTTGATTTTTCTAGATGGTCTTTGTTACAAATGGCTGCCTCTTTGAATTTTGCATTATGTGAGTTTACCACTCTCTGGACCTTGCTGCCAGCTAGGTGCATTGTACATTCTGCTCCCTACTTTTCTCATTTTCTGAGTGATTTCAGTGTCCATATGGAGGTCCATCCAGAACCCTGGTCTCTCAGTTCCTTGTCTTCATGTTTCCATTTATTTTCTTTATTCCCCTCAGCTCTTCTATTGGGAACCCATGTCCATCAATCATAATCAGATGAGGATGATGGTTAAGGAAACATACTTTTAGATATTACTTGACTTTAAAATGAGTTCATATTATGTTAATTAAAAAAAAGAATAAGATAGTACCTAGTGTTAGTTGCTCAGTTGTGTCTGACTCTGCTACTCCATGGACTGTAGCCCATCAGACTCCTCTGTCCATGGAATTCTCCAGGCAAGAATAGTGGAGTGAGTTACCATTTCCTTCTCCATGATAGTACCTAAAAGTAATATAAATACTATTAAAACATGTGTAAGCAAAAGTATTGATTTCTGTTAATACAATAAGC
>SJYA01003478.1:0-25379 GCA_006410615.1 Neotragus moschatus
AAGAATTGATGCTTTTGAACTGTGGTGTTGGAGAAAACTCTTGAGAGTCCCTTGGACCGCAAGGAGATCTAACCAGTCCATCCTAAAGGAGATCAGTCTTGGGCATTCATTGGAAGGACTGATGTTGAGGCTGAATCTCCAATACTTTGGCCACCTGATGCAAAGAGCTGACTTATTGGAAAAGACTCTGATACTGGGAAAGATTGAGGGCAGGAGGAGAAAGGGATGACAGAGGATGAGATCACTGGATGGCATCATGGACTCAATGGACATGGGTTTGGGTGGACTCCGGGAGTTGGTGATGGACAGAGAGGCCTGGCATCCTGCGGTTCATGGGGTCACAAAGAGTCGGACACAACTGAGCAACTGAACTGAACTGGATTCTGTTTGCCAGGAGTTTATCTTTTAGTAGACCTATAGTGTCTGACATCCTTTATGCAACTCTTAAGCGGTTTTTATATCAATTCACACTGTATTGTCAGGAATTTATCACAGATATTGACAACAAATATTAGGAAAACATTAGTTGTGACCATGAATTAATGGGAAAATTCTTTATCAACAATGGCATCTGTTGCATTTCCTCTGGGAGTTAGTGTTGAAACTTTTATGATCTTCATTTTAGTGTCACAGTAAAGTAGGAATAAAGCTTTGGTTTTTGGTATCCTCATGCTTAGCATGACAATAAGTATCAATTGGCCTTCATTTCTATATTTCTAGGGTAGTAATAGGCTGTGGTAGCACACAGACTTCAAAATTTCAGAAGCTTATCAAAACACAAGTTAATTTTTTGTTCATATAATAGTGCAAATTTGGTGTATCTGTTTTAGTAGCACCTTTCCTTCATGCAATCATGCAAGGATCCAAGTTCCTTTTAATATGTGGCTCTGTCATCCTCTAAGATCTTACTACTTCTATCCAGCCAATGAGATAGAGAAAGCAGAAAGAAATGGCCCATTTGTTTCATAAAACCTTGATCCCAAAGTGATATACATCATTTTCACTCCCATTCCACTGCAAGAATTAGTTACTGGTCACAACTAGAGTCAACAGAGTTTGGAAAATATAGTCTTAGGCTGGCCAATCATGGCCCAGCAACACCAGAGGGGACATGAATTACGTTGTCCAGTATGGCAGTTAATCTCCAGAGAGAGCTCAAAATGAACCATGCCTCACACTATTCATGCCTTTGACTAGCCCCTCCCACACTGAACTTGGGTTGCCCTGCATCTTGCTTTAATCAACAGAACACAGCAGAAGTGACCCTTGGCCTTTTCTGGAAGAAATCCTTAAGAAGGCCTTGCAGTTTTGGCTTCTCTGCCCCTTGATGTGCTGAACCACCAGATGAAATATCAAGAAACTCTGATAACGAGACGATGTGGAAAGGCCACCTGAAACAGGAATGAGCCAGGTGTCCCATCATCCTCTACAAGCCCAGCCTGCAGCCATCCCCCTCAAAGAGCCAAACTGTGTAAGTGAAGATCTCTTGTATGTTTTAGCCCCAACCATCATCTGACTGTGGATGTGTGACAGATGCCAAGAAAGTCTAATGGAAGAATCACCAGGCAGAGCCAATCAATCTATAGAATCATGAGAGATAATAAGATGGCTGCTATGGGAAGCCACTAAGTTTGAGATGGTTTACACAGCTAGCCCTCTTTGCTAAAGTTTCCAAATAAATGACCATCTCTTACTTTAAAGTTTTTTCCTGATAAAGATCATAAACCTGAATTTTCTCAGAAGGGAAAAAAAAATTAAAGACTAAAACTTTAATACCAACAAGGCACTAAAATGTCCACAGTATTAAAAAAAAAAAAAAAAGGCAGAGATGTCACTTTACTGACAAAGGTCTGTACAGTCAAAGCTATGGTCTTTTCAGTAGTCATGTACAGATGTGAGAGTTGGACCATAAAGAAAGCTGAGGGCCGAAGAACGGATGCTTTTGAACTGTGGTGATGGAGAAGACTCTTGAGGCTCCCTTGGACTGCAAGATCAAGACAGTCAATCCTAAAGGAAATCAGTCCTGAANTGTACAGTCAAAGCTATGGTCTTTTCAGTAGTCATGTACAGATGTGAGAGTTGGACCATAAAGAAAGCTGAGGGCCGAAGAACGGATGCTTTTGAACTGTGGTGATGGAGAAGACTCTTGAGGCTCCCTTGGACTGCAAGATCAAGACAGTCAATCCTAAAGGAAATCAGTCCTGAATATTCATTGGGAGGACTGATGCTGAAGCTGAAGCTCCAATACTTTGTGTAAAAGACCCTGATGCTGGGAAAGATTGAGGGCAGGAGGAGAAGGGGACGACAGAGGATGGTATGGTTAGATGGCATCACCGACTCGATGGATGTGAGTTTGAGAAAGCTCCGGGAGTTGATGAAGGACAAGGAAGCCTGGTGTGCTGCAGTCCATGGGATTACAAAGAGTCAAACATGACTTAGCAGCTGAAAAACAACAATAACGATCTAAATGGCTGCATGACAATGTTCTTTGCAGAGTCAAGCTATTTTCTTTGAGAATGGAGGGACTTTCTGGCTTTGTTCTAATGCTACTTTATAAGTAGCTATTTAGACTTCTTACCTGTAAGCTCAGCTAAGGGTAAAAGCAGCAGGGAAGAAAAAGGAAAGAGAAAATAGGATAAGGAGAAGAAAAGGGGAGATGGAAAGGAGAGAGTCATGAGTTGCCAAGCAAACCTCACGAGGAAGAAATGTAAAAATGAAAACCATAGAGGAAAAAACTACCTATCGAGTCAAGATCAAAGAAATTTAATGGCATAGGATATAGTTCAAAATGGGAGAGTGAAAGAAAGAGGAATAGTGTATTTATCTTAGGGTGGTCTAATTTATAATAATATGAACTGAGTGTATTTATTTCACTGCAGTTTGGAATAGGACTTCCCTTGTAGCTCAGTTGGTAAAGAATCTGCCTGCAGTGCAGCAGACCTGGGTTTGACCCCTGGGTTGGGAAGATCCCCTGGAGAAGGAAACGGCAACCCACTCCAGTATCCTTGCCTGGAAAATCTCATGGACAGAGGAGCCTGGTGGGCTGCAGTCCATGGGGTAGCAGAGAGTCAGGCACGACTAAGCGACTAACACTTACTTAATGTGGAAGAATTTCCCATAATAATAGCCAGTTTTGAAAGAATTTTCCCTTGAAACTCTTCCAAATCTATTTAGCATTTCTCTGTACCCCACTGCATGTTTGGCATAAACTTGAAATAGTAGTAGCCTCAGTTCAAGTTCAAGGATCGACATATTCCATGCATTGAAATCCCACATACCAGGATGAACCCTATATGAAGAGTCCTAACAGAATAACATTATCTTGATGAATTATCAAGGTAGGTCAAATGTCTGGACTTTAACTTTGTAGGCTCTGAAATCTGATTTTATCTTTTATTAGCCCATTTGAAATGGAATGAGTTCCATCTCTGAAGGGCAAAGTCACATTAAACAAATTCACTACTACTACTACTACTACTACTAAGTTGCTTCAGTCATGTCTGATTCTGTGCGACCCCATAGATGGCAGCCCACCAGGCTCCCCCATCGCTGGGATTCTCCAGGCAAGAACACTGGAGTGGGTTGCCATTTCACAGATACTTATAAAATCAGAGGCCAGTGTGTTAATTTGTAATGACTCATATTTATCAATAGAACATCTTTTGCTAAGCTTCTACCACTAACAACACAAACAGCCCTTACGAAGACATTTTTTTGTTGATATCTTACTATGAGGCTACATTCAAGTCCTGCCCACCCATGAATTACTGTTTTACCTTAAGGTGACTTTGCATGCCATATCTCCTTTATTCAAAGACACCTATCATTGAAATGTACTACTGATTTAATAAGAGCACAAGGCAAATAAAAGACATGCTCTGTTGAATGTACACTTTGACTTGATTGCATGTGGCATGCAGGCATTAGGGGTACATTATTTGTACTTCACCCTGGGTAGAGAATCATGGGTTACATTTCCCAAGTATACACTATGCACCAAACATTTTGCTAGGCTCTAAGGCTACAATAGTGAGCAAAAACATGTATGATGTCTGCCCTCATGGATCTTGTATTCTAGTGGGAGAGTTAGATATCACATCAGTTACCACAAAGAATGAGAAACTGTAGTAAATGTCATTAAGGAAGCCAGTGGGGTGTTATGAAAGACAAATTGAATAGATCAAAGAACAGAAAAGTTAAGCTATGGCCTCGAAGTTAGGTAAAAGCCAGCAGAAATGAACTTTCCCAAAAGATGGGCTCCACAAAACCCCTGAGACAGGGAAGAATTTGTTGTGTTGAAGGAACTAAGAGGCAGCCAGTCTAGATGGAGCCAAATGGACACCAGGGAGTGGTATAGGAGATAAATGGGTTTTGGAGAAACTTTGGTTTTTAGAGACCATGAGTGAGATCAGGTGCCATTGGAGAATTTTGAGAAGTACGGGAACAGGATCTGACTGAAGTTGTTGAAGGATCACTTTGGCTACTACATGCAGGACAGACTGAAGGGGAGCTGGTGGGGAAAAGGGAGTTTGGCGAGTGGGCTCCAGTAGCAACCACGCATGACAGGATGGTGGCTCAGACAAGACGGCAAAGGGAAGGTTGGGATGTGGGATGGAGGTCAGATACTTTTAGGAAATAGAATTGACAAGCCAATATCCACTCAATTGATGCAACTGATCAATACCTTCTCAAACGCATCAACTAGTGGCTTCAGACCACATGCTTTCAGCTTTAAAAATAGCAGGCATTTAAGAAATATGTATTGAGTTAAATGTCTTGAACATTAGGATCTACCCTTGAATCCATACCATATGTAGTGAAAGAAATAGCAACAGGCCTTCCTTACGCAGCTAGGATTAGTGCTCGGGTCCAAAGGTAGACGGTGGTGAGAAGAGAAGGCCCTGGAGTAGAGAGAGGGGCCTATCTGGGAGTCCCTCCGCCTAGTCATGTCCTGATTTTGTGCTCTGATTTGAGTAGCAGAAGGGAATAGGATGCCTCAGCAGGGCCCCTTTCCAAAGAGCCAAACACATCCTTCTGAGCACAGACTGTTTCTCAGAGCATCATCATACTGGGATGCCAAGCAGAGTTTTTAGAGGTCTCAAATTGTCAAACTCTTTCATCCTCACCATGTATTTGTTTGCAGCCAGCAATTAGCAAGACTTTCAACCCCACCCCCGCTCCCATTCCTCTTTATCATTTTCCCAGGAAGCCCACATCAAGAGCAGTTAATTGGGTTAACCCAGCCCCTCAGACAGCCCCAAGAGAGCTAGAACCCGTGAAAGCCAACTATCAGTGCCTGTAGCTCGTTGGAGACCTTTGTGGGGACCTCTGTCTACCTTCCTTAGGCTCAGAGCTCAAATCCCTTCCTTTCCTGTTTGAAATCTTTTCCTATTATTTTAGACTTTTCCTTCCTAAACCAATTGTATTGCTTAGGGTCTTTATGTTCTGAGCTTCCACATTTTTTCTGCCTCTTACAGTTCTCTTTTTATTTTCTCAAATATCTCCAGTAAGTGGGCGTGAAAAGAAAATGACAAGCATACCTTCCCTAAAAATGCAATAATAGAGACAGGCAGTTGAATTGAAAGCACTTTGGAAACTAAGCCCTCTACACAAATATATGGGGTGGTGGTGATGATGACGATGATGGCAATGTGGTCCTGATAGCAATGCTATTTTGAAAAAACTTTGTATTTTATATTGCTATTGATCAAATAAATTACCACGGCTGACGGCAAAGCCTCAACTTTTCTTTCTGCAATGCCCATTACCTCCTTATTAAGGCTTTGAGAACAAACAAAACAATACAACCACTGAACCAACAATTCCTTAAGCAAATCAGGGGAAATATAGTGTTAGTGCTATATGCCACTCAAGCTGTTTCCAATCACATGGTTACTGTACAGTCTGTCAGCTGCAACCGAATCTGAGAACTAAGGATGCCTGACTCTTGCNAAATAGCAACAGGCCTTCCTTACGCAGCTAGGATTAGTGCTCGGGTCCAAAGGTAGACGGTGGTGAGAAGAGAAGGCCCTGGAGTAGAGAGAGGGGCCTATCTGGGAGTCCCTCCGCCTAGTCATGTCCTGATTTTGTGCTCTGATTTGAGTAGCAGAAGGGAATAGGATGCCTCAGCAGGGCCCCTTTCCAAAGAGCCAAACACATCCTTCTGAGCACAGACTGTTTCTCAGAGCATCATCATACTGGGATGCCAAGCAGAGTTTTTAGAGGTCTCAAATTGTCAAACTCTTTCATCCTCACCATGTATTTGTTTGCAGCCAGCAATTAGCAAGACTTTCAACCCCACCCCCGCTCCCATTCCTCTTTATCATTTTCCCAGGAAGCCCACATCAAGAGCAGTTAATTGGGTTAACCCAGCCCCTCAGACAGCCCCAAGAGAGCTAGAACCCGTGAAAGCCAACTATCAGTGCCTGTAGCTCGTTGGAGACCTTTGTGGGGACCTCTGTCTACCTTCCTTAGGCTCAGAGCTCAAATCCCTTCCTTTCCTGTTTGAAATCTTTTCCTATTATTTTAGACTTTTCCTTCCTAAACCAATTGTATTGCTTAGGGTCTTTATGTTCTGAGCTTCCACATTTTTTCTGCCTCTTACAGTTCTCTTTTTATTTTCTCAAATATCTCCAGTAAGTGGGCGTGAAAAGAAAATGACAAGCATACCTTCCCTAAAAATGCAATAATAGAGACAGGCAGTTGAATTGAAAGCACTTTGGAAACTAAGCCCTCTACACAAATATATGGGGTGGTGGTGATGATGACGATGATGGCAATGTGGTCCTGATAGCAATGCTATTTTGAAAAAACTTTGTATTTTATATTGCTATTGATCAAATAAATTACCACGGCTGACGGCAAAGCCTCAACTTTTCTTTCTGCAATGCCCATTACCTCCTTATTAAGGCTTTGAGAACAAACAAAACAATACAACCACTGAACCAACAATTCCTTAAGCAAATCAGGGGAAATATAGTGTTAGTGCTATATGCCACTCAAGCTGTTTCCAATCACATGGTTACTGTACAGTCTGTCAGCTGCAACCGAATCTGAGAACTAAGGATGCCTGACTCTTGCAGGTGACCTTGACAAACTCCATCCACTCCTAGGAACAATGTTCTCTACAAGCCACAAGTGAATAGAACTACCGAGCGGAACTACTAAATCATACCTACACCAAACCAGGTTGAGCAGGCATTCACTGGTTTCATAACATGTTTTCCTATTTCAACTAAAAATGCACTTTCTTAATAGCCCTCTCTTTGAGGTGTTATCAAACTGAAGGCTTTTCCAAGAAGCCAAGTCCAAGAAGGAGAGAGGTGAAGCGCACATTCCAGGGAGGCTGTTAGATCCCCTGTGCTGCTCTCCTCACAGGAGCACCTCAGCAAATCTAAGCCCCTCCTCTTGATGAAAAACCATCAAGTATTCTCTATTTTTCTAGAAGATCATTTGAAGGAATGCAAAATTGGAGTGGGATTTGTTCTTCAAGGATGAGAACATTTCCTTTGTGGTTTCAGTGAATGCACTGCCAAGTGTGAATCAGGCAAGATCTAGGAGAGCCATAAGACTTTGATAAATGTGTTGAAATAACGTAAAGGACTCTCACAGAAACATATTTATGGTTCCTTTTCTGGACAGGAAAAACTGGACCATTTGACATTCCAATTCAAAATTATTTAGTGAACCCCAGGCTAGATGCCATGCACTCCACTGGGCCCAGGTTTCTGCTCTAATTTGCAGAGCCCAAGACAAAATGAAAATACAGAGTCTCTTGTTCAAAAATCACTATGAGTTTTAAGACAGTGACAACAGAGCATTAAACCAAATGAGAGACCCCTAAGCGTAGGGCCCTGTGTGATTGCAGAGGTTGCATTCCCTGGTCAGGGCTCCTTAATAACACAGGGAGGAAGTGATAACAACTGACCTGGCTCTGCCTAGGGGTGTCAGGGAAGGCTGCACAGCAAAGGTGATAACTGGGCAGGGTCTTGAGGAGACGGCTTGCTCTACACAAAGAAAAGGAGGACCCTGGAAACAGAAAGCCATTCTAGAAAGAGGAAACAGCATTCATTTATTTATCAGATAATGAGCTCCTAGCTTGTTCTAGACACTGTTAGGACACAAAGACGAAAAAGACACCACTCTTTCCCTCTAGGAATTTAGAGTCTAGTAGAGAAAACAAAGAATAAACAGGAGATTATATGGACACTACTAGAGACTGAAGGTTTGTCTTCCCCTCAAAGTCATATGTTGAAACCTAACCCCAACGTGATGCTATTTGGAGTGGGGCTTTTGAGAAGCAATGAGGACATTAGGGTAGACTTCTCCTGAACTGGATTAGTGTCTTTACAAAAGAGACTCCTGAGAGCTCCCTTGTCCCTTCTTATATGTGAAGACACAGCAAGAAAACAGCCATCTAAGAACAAGGAAGAGGGCCCTCACCAAGGCCATGGTATCTGCCATCACCTTGACTTTGTACCTCCCAGCCTTTTTAACTGTGAGAAATAAATGTTTATTGGTTAATCCACAACGTCTATGGTATTTTTGTTATGGCAGCCCAGATGAACCTAGACAGAGGCACTCATTCATTCATTCAACAAAAATTTATTGAGCATCTACTATGTACCAAGTATGGGGATAGGTGCCTGGGATATAATCATAAATATCTAGACTTGGTCCTACAGTTCATTGAGAAAATTTAGCAAGCACTCATAGTGAAGTGTGGGATTAGCTATGACTGGAGCACTCAGAAAGAATATCTAGTGCACTGAGGACAACATCCAACATCCGCTGGATCATTGAAAAAGCAAGAGAGTTCCAGAAAAACATCTACTTCTGCTTTATTGACTATGCCAAAGCCTTTGACTGTGTGAATCACAATAAACTGTGGAAAATTCTGAAAGAGATGGAAATACCAAACCACCTGACCTGCCTCTTGAGAAACCTATNTGGCATGCTGCGATTCATGGGGTCGCAAAGAGTCAGACACAACTGAGTGACTGAACTGAACTGAACTGAGGGCAGAAGTCAGATAGGAAATTAAGGAAAGCTTCCTGCAAGGGTTGGGGAGGGGAGTTGTAAGACATGTATTTCAATTTAAACTTTATTCCAAGTACAATGGAAAGACATTGAAATTTTCCAATAGAGGTGGGACACAATAATTGTAAAACCACTCTGGCTACTGTGCAGATTGAAGGCAAGGAAAAGCACAGTTTATTTGAGGACTAATACTATGAAGGCAATGGCATCCTACTCCAGTTACTCTTGCCTGGAAAATCCCATGGATGGAGGATCCTGGTGGGCTGCAGTCCATGGGGTCGCAAAGAGTCGGACACAACTGAGCAACTTCCCTTTCACTTTTCACTTTCATGCATTGGAGAAGGAAATGGCAGCCCACTCCAGTGTTCTTACCTGGAGAATCCCTGGGACGGCAGAGCCTGGTGGGCTGCCATCTATGGGGTCGCACAGAGTCCGACACGACTGAAGTGACTTAGCAGCAATATTATGAAAGGAAAAAAATGTACATTTCTGTCTTTCTGTTAATGGTTAATGAGCAAAAGTGACCTTACTTATCTGCTAAGGACAGAAGCAACACCTAAGGTTTAATTTGTTTTGTTGTAAGCCAAACTTGGCCACAAATAATGGAAATAAGTCTGTGTGTGTGTGGGGGGGGGGTACATGTACATATGATAAACCTTAGGATATTATCAAAACTCATCATTAACTTTTCCAAAACATGTATTTTGCCAGATTTATAAGTATTACAATGCACATATTGAAATAAACATAGTACCCAGATAGGTTGTAGACTAGATCAAGTCATTTTTCGGCCAGGGAGCAGATTTCTTATTTTTGTTTTCACTGGTATACTCTTTGCAGATAACAGATGTTCAATAAATGCTTGCTAACCAATATTCATCCGCTTGGTATTTTAGAACATTGCTCCATATGATTTAACATAAGACTACATGGTCATGCTCACAAGCTGTTTCTCCATATTAGTTATCTGATATAGTCAAAGAATGTTTGCTATAATATCTGAATATTTTAAAAGAAGTTCTTGATGGGTATCTCCTTTTCAATCAGTGACAGATGTACTTTGGGCCATATTATATATTAATAGCCTGTCTGAAGAGATACGTGGTTTGCAATGTGACTAGTCCAGACTGGGATGGGGTAAAGTGACAGTGATAGTCGCTCAGTCATGTCTGACTCTTTGCGACCCCAGGGGTTGTAGCCTGTCAAGCTCCTCCTCTGTCCATGAGATTTTCCAGACAAAAATACTGGAGTGGGTTGCCATTTCCTTCTCCAGGGGATCTTCCTGACCCAGGGATTGAACTCGGGTCTCTTGCATTGAAGGCAGACTCTACCATCTGAGCCACCAGGGAAGCCTGAGGGAGTACAGTAACATATTTCTAGAACTTGGACATGGGGAAAATAAGGTTCCCCTCTGAGAGTTCAACTTTAAAATCAATACAGAGTAAATCAGAGCAGGGATATGCTGTTACCTTTAAGACACAGAAAGTCTCCCAAGCCTGAAAGACTAGGTAATAAACAGGTTGAACCCCTTGATATGACTAAAGAGAGAACAAGTCCTTTAGGAAATGGCTTGGTTCCCTACAGAAGCAGAAGCCATTAAAGAGTAGCTGAGGCAAACATTAGCAGTATCATCCAAACTCTGCCATAAGCTAAGAGTTTTTAACCTCATTCTTAGAGTGAAGATGAATGCCTGAAAGTATATTTATAAACTGTATTATAACATAAATATAATATATATTAAGGTTATATATTTAATGGCAAAGGATCCTGCCAATGCAGGAGACACAAGAGACTCAAGTTTGATCTCTGGGTCAGGAAGATCCCCTAGAGGAGGAAATGGCAACCCACTCCAGTAGGAATACTGGAAATATTCCTACCTGGAAAATTCCATAGACAGAGGAGCCTGGTGGGCTACAGTCCATGGGGTCACAAAGAGCTGGTCATGATTAACCACTCACTCACACACACACACACACACACACACACACACACATACACGTAACTCATTCACTAGGTTTTGGTTCAATTCTCACAATATAACCTTCTTATTATGGTTTTGCTTTCCCATGGAGACCAGCCTTCAGGCACCATTCTCAACCTTAGTTGCACACTGTAATAAGCTGCTGCTGCTGCTGCTGCTGCTGCTAAGTCGCGTCCAACTCTGTGCAACCCCATAGACGGCAGCCCACCAGGCTCCCGAGTCCCTGGGATTCTCCAGGCAAGAACACTGGAGTGGGCTGCCATTTCCTTCTCCAATGCATGAAAGTGAAAAGTGAAAGGGAAGTCGCTCAGTCGTATCCAACTCTTCGTGACCCCATGGACCGCAGCCTACCAGGCTCCTCTGTCCATAGGATTTTCCAGGCAAGAGTACTGGAGTTGGGTACCATTGCCTTCTCCATGGAATAAGCTAGGGAACATTAAAAAAACACACACAGATGCCTGAGTTCTACCTCACAGATTCTAATTTAATTGATCTGCAAAATGGTCTGGGCATAAAGATTTTAAAAGCTCCTCTGGGGACTCTAATATGCAACAAGTGTGTGAATCACTGACTTATTGAAAGAGAATATGTAGTTTATATTCTCAGACTTACAGGACTCTAGGTTCTGTCAAAGTGGAAGGTATGTGTTCCAATCCACAAACTCAAGTTTGGTAAAAACTAATTACCTCTATTTTTTCCATATCTATAATTAATTGCTATTTTGAGTCCCAGGTGGTGGAAATTTAAACTTTCCCCCCTCTGTTTCTCCTGAATTGTCAAAATTGGTGAGAAGACATTAGCATGATCACACCCTGTCCTTGGTCTCATTCTGCCTCACTAACAGCCACTGAGCTGTCTTCATGTTTATCCGGTCTTTGATCATCTGTCCACACAGGTCGCTACCACATCTTCCTGCCAAGCCCTGATCACGGGACTTCTCCAGGTTTAGCAGTTCTCTATGCCATGTCTGTGTCTTCAGGTACTTAAGAAGAATCCTGCTGCTGCCATACTACCTAGGATATTCTGAGGCTTTCCTCAAGCCTGTGCACTTACCTTACCATTCAGACATTTCTACCTGGAGGCCCCTCTGCTTCACTGGATTCGATGTGGGAAAGAGGAGCAGGAAACACAGGTCTCATCTGTTCTCCAACTCCCCCAAACTGTAGAAAATTTCGACTGTGCTCATCCACCACTGGGACTCAACCTAAAAAGGCAGGCAGAAGACCACCCACTAAAACCCAAGCTGTCTTTGATTTCTCATTGACTTCCTCTCCCTCAGTCTGAAGACTCCTCAACCAGAGCAGTTTCTGCTCTCATCAAAGGCAAATCAAGCACTCAGTGTTCCTGCTCTGGCTCTTTTTTCCCACCCACCACCACTCCCAGAGCTCGGCTTTTGAAACTCAACAGCCAATAACTGACTTCTCCAATTTAGTCTGTCACCTTTCTCCTCAGGCAAAGAATGGCACAGCTGTAGCAGACGAACTAAACAATAGAGGGGTTGTTGAAAATAAGACGAGGTTAATTTTTCAAAACTATTACCTTGCCATAACATTAACAATTCTCATTTTAAAGTAGGAAATTGAAATTTAAATCACAAGTTGTATTTTCACATCAGTGTACCTCCAGTGATTCTTAGTCTTCTTTGCATCATTCATGGGGCTCTTTAGGAATCTATGACAACTATAGACATTCCTCCAAGAAAAATACAGTAGGCATATTTGCATATAATTTTCAGGTGCCGTGAGGTCATGTGAATCCTGAGACTCCAAATTAAGAAGTCCTGACCTAAAGGAAAAGAACGTGTTGGCCATGCCAGTGCACATCATCGCCCCTGTGGAAGCTATTTCTCAGTATACATTTATAACTGCTTGTTGTGCCTTTATATAGCAGTCTTATGAACTTGACCACTATGAATCCAACACTGAGACCTGAAACTGCTCTCAGTGGGCTAGCCAAGCATGTCTCTGTGCTAGCAAGACTGATAGATGGCACTGGACTGAAGCCAAACCCTGGGAGGCCTCCTGTGTTAGAGCAACAGGCTTGCCTCCAGCACACAGATTTCCCCTGTCACTTGAATTTTTTCATGAATAAGGCATCTTATCCACACAGCAAAACAACCTATCAGTAAGAATGTATAGGGCACTGCTATGTGTCAAGGGCTTCCTTGACAGCTCAGCAGGTAAAGAATCCGCCTGCAATGCAGGAGATGCGGGTTCAATCCGTGGGTTGAGAAGATTCCTGGAGGAAGGCATGGCAACCCACTCCAGTATTCTTGCCTGGAGAACTCCATGGACAGAGGAGCCCAGAGGGCTAAAGCCCATGGGGTTGCAAAGAGTCAGACATGACTGAAGCGCCTGAGCACATACACACACATATGCCAAAGACCCTACTGGAGAAAGCAATAGTCATGGCCCTCTAGGAATTTACAATCTAGTATAGTAGAAAAAAATAAAGTACAGGCCAGCTAGGACAGAGCTTGGCAAACTACAGTCCACAGGCCATATATGGCCCAGCACTACCTGTTTTTGTAATAAAGTTTTACTGACACACAGCCATACCCATTCATTTCTATATTGTCTGTGACTGCCTTTGTGCTATAATAGCAGAGCTGAATAGCTGCAACAGAGATTCTATAAACCTGCAAAGGCTCAAATATTTGCTCTCTGGCCTTTTAAAGAAAAAGGATGCTGACCTTGTCTCTAGCGTCAGGCTTCTCCATGTTTCATGTGTCTATGAATCACCTGGGCATCTTGCTGAAATGCAGATTCTGAATTGTTGAGTCTGGGGTTGAAACCAGAGATTGTGCCTTTCTGATAGACCCTCAGGTGATGCCAATGCATCTGGCCCAGGGACCACCCCTTAGGTAGTGAGGGTCTAGAATTCTGAACTGCTGGGTTTATTCACTGAGTGTTCCTCTGTGTCTCCGGAAGGTTCTAAAAGGTATTTTTCTCATCTTTACAATAGGGCAACACATTGCTCTTGCACACTTGTTAATATACACAGTGTTTATTTAGAACCTCACACAGTGCCTGGCGTACGGGTCTCTTCATAAATGGTAGCTAGTGCAGTAGACAGCTCTGCTTCTTCTACCTTTTCCTAATGGAAAAGGTCCCAAGAAACTCACATTTGAAAGAACAAATTGCTGCAGACATATTAAGTAATTTTATTCTTTTTCATAGGTCCAGGCTCTCTTGGGCAGGGCAGGGGTGGGGTGTGAGATTAAGTTCTATTGTCTAGTTTTCTAGACGTTTCCCTAAAGGGTTGAGGGTCTTACAGATCTATTTTAAGCTTTCCACTGTAAGTTCAACTCAGGCCTGATTCATGGAAGAGAAAAATGTCATTCCTAGATTAGACTTTCCTTTTCTTCTTTTTTTAATTTATTTTTTTAATTTTTAATTTTTTTTTTTTTACTTTGCAATATTGTATTGATTTTGCCATACATTGAGATCGATCTGCCACAGGTGTGCATGTGTTCCCCATCCTGAACCCCCTTCCCACCTCCCTCCCCATCCCATTCCTCTGGGTCATCCCAGTGTTCCAGCCCCGAGGACCCTATATCATGCATTGAAACTGGACTGGCAATCTGTTTCATATATGATAATATACATGTTTCAATACCGTACTCCAAAACCATCCCACCCTTGCCCTCTCCCACAGAGTCCAAAAGACTGTTCTATACATCTGTGTCTCTTTTGCTGTCTCGCATACAGGGTTATCACTGCCATCTTTCTAAATTCCATATATATGTGTTAGTATACTGTATTTTCCTTTTCAACCCCCCTTTGAGAACACACAAAGAATCCTATAGCCCATATATAGCCTATATCATACAAGGCACTGATATGTGTAGAATCCTGTATTCTGAACAGTCATGCCAAAACATACACTGCACCCTGAGTTCAGTGTCTTACATTGTTTTCTCTCAAATGTTTACAGCAACACAGGACAAATAAAAAAACTACTTTCATATATTCTGAGAGGTTTTTCACTTGAAATGATACCTCAGGTCATCTTTGTTGCTTCTGATACTTTTAAGTGTTTAAAAGCGTGAATGGGGACAAAAAAATACCTGAAAGTGTTCAGTTATTTAAATGACATGACCTTCCAATGGACCTTGAAGGAATATACCTTTATGATACTGGACTATCTGGGGAAGGCATGTCTGAGGCTGTCCTTGGATAAATGTTAGTTCCAAATACCTCAGAAAAATGTGTTAGACATATAGAGTCCTTGTGTACAGCAATTACAGGCCTCAAAATGATACTGGTCTTATCCCCCAGCTATAGTGAACTAAAGCCTTCCTCAATTCATTGGATTAAAAAAAATAATTATGAAAAACTAACCCGGACTAGCCAAGCCACTTCCTGACTCTACTGGTTACTTCCTGATTGTCTCTCACCTCCACAACCACCTTTTTCTACTCTATTCTGTGGTTCTCTGGCTGGGACTCTGCACACCACATTTTCAAGACTCTCATGACAGCTGGCTCCCTAACAGTTTTGCTGAAGAGTGGATAGGAGACTAGAAGTCAGGAGGAGGGGAAGACAGACTCCCTTAGTGCTTGTGCTTACCCTTGGCATGGCTTCAGCATGGGAGATCAGCTTTGTTTTGCTCTAGCATCCTGCTCCTTTGAGAACTCCAGCATCTCCGTTATCAGATTGCTATATTAAATCCCTGCTCTTTGAAACACTCAGAGTGGACTGGTTTTCCTGATTAGACCTAACTCAAGTAAGACCAGTAAACCAATAAAGAAAGAAGCCCCTGTAAGCAGCAGGATTCTCAGCCACCTTAGCCTCTCTCTGACTTCTTCAGAGTGGGAGAGGGGTCTGTGATCAAATGTTAAGCTAGTTATAGCATGCACTTAATGACTCTATCAAGTCCTCCATGGTAGAGTTTGCAGATATCAAATTTGCAAGTCTGGATGGGTTTCTGTATGATCAGGCCACCCAAGATGGCTGTTCTCTTGCTCTTTGTACATCCTCTGCTGGACCAATGCCTGCTTCACCTACAACCCACTCCCATGACAGACCTTCCCTCTTAGTCACAGAGGCTGATCAGTAAATGCCTATGTACTCACTACTGGCCCCAGCTAGTGACTGATCTAATCTTTTGATCAGAACTATCTCCATTATGATGGTTTATCAAAGTGGCAGTGAGGGGTGCCCCCCTCTACTGCTTTCCCCGGCAGCCAGTGAGCACCAACCTGATGTCAATTCCCCCCATAACAGGTAACCTCCCTCCCCACCCAGTCCCTAAGGAAGTGTCCTCCTGCCCATCTCCGCTGCCCATGGTGGGCTGTCACTCTGGGACCTTGCTTCAGACAAGTAAGATGATCTCTATTGATGAAAACACTGATGTCTCTGTCACTGACTCCAGGCTCTTTGGTTTAGAGGCTGGCAAACACAAAGCTTACAGGTCAGGCCTGCAGGATACAACCCAACAGTTGCTCTGCCACTAAGATAAAGGTAAAGACGCTGAAAGTCACTCACTTGTGAGAAATACTTGTCAGCTGGGGTACAAAAATTCAAGATAACCATTTACCACACCCACAAAATCTCCAAAGCACTATGTTTGTTTCTGTTTTAACCTACAAATTTGGTGGCCACAGTTTCAGCCAAAAGAAATCAATATGACACTCTGAGTATATGTCTATGATACCAGCAGGAACGACAGCACAGTATTTACCTCCAGTTTCTCCTTGATAGAAGCTTGGTGTATCTTCTTGCATCTGTAGAGGCTGATTGATTTTGTAAGCAGAGAGGGTAGGTGGAGTCCTCAGAGAAAGAGAACCAGGCATGGCTCTCTCAACAGAAAAGAAGTCATTTTGGGCCTGACCATTTTGTGATCTGAGCTTGGCCACCACAATGCTTGCCCTTGAACAGGTTTCAGGAATTGATTTTCAGGTTTCAGGTTTCAGGAATTAATTTTCAGGTTTCAGGTTTCAGGAATTGATTTTAAGAGAACAGAAGGAGGAACTTATCTGGCAAGAGAAGTAACAATAGCAAAGATAACAAATCTGTTGTCAAGACTCCCAGTTCTATTTTAGGGGGTAAAGACTAGCCTAAAGCAATGTCTGGAGCTGTCTTGAAGAATTTAAATACCCCTCTGGTGCTCAACCACTAGATCAAGTGGAATCTAAGGATTGAACATGGTGACCTTTTCTGACCCTCTGACTTCAATCAACGAAAGCTTGGACTCTGCCTACTGGCCAAGTCCCTTCATGCATATTTATATACTCATAACTTAAGACTTGTCCATTTTGCTGTTTGGGGAGACACTGCTTTGGGAAAGATCCCCGGTGCTCTCCTTAGCTGCTGCAAGTAATAACAAATATTTCTTTCTTTCTTTCTCCCTATCTTTGACTTGGGTGTGTCTTGTGCCAGTACTTTGGCCACCTCATGCGAAGGGTTGACTCATTGGAAAAGACTTTGATGCTGGGAGGGATTGGGGGAAGGAGGAGAAGGGGACGACTAAGGATGAGATGGCTGGATGGCATCACTGATTCGATGGGCGTGAGTCTGAGTGAACTCCGGGAGTTGGTGATGGACAGGGAGGCCTGGCATGCTGGGATTCATGAGGTCGCAAAGAGTCGGACACGGCTGAGCAACTGAACTGAACTGTACTGAACTGTGCCTCAATGCCCACCAACAGGCAAACTCAGTTTGGGGTTAACAATTTCTCTGGAATGAGTGTGGAGAGATCACCCTTGGTAAGCAAAGAACCTTCAAGACTATTAGAGTAACCATGCTGGCCACTTTCTGGAGGAACACATTTTCTCCTGGCAGGAAGACTCAGGATACTTCTTGTACTCAGTAGTGAAGAGTAAGCAGAAAGGTGAAGGCTGGCCACAGATGCTACTTCTTGCTCCAAGGAGAACTAGAAGGGGAAATCGCTCCCATGTATGATGAACTAGAGTCAGTCGGAAAAATCTAGGTGCAGTTTCCCAAGCAGAACTTGAAGGTATGTGGGGGAAAGGAGTGAAACTTGTGAGATAGCGTAAGGAGATGAGTGCAGGAAGACTGCTTTTACATTACAGGACACATCAAGAGGCAGGTTAAGAACCATATAAATTAAAATTCTGGCCCTAAGTGGCAAAGAGAGCAAGGAAACTATCTATTCTTCAGGCTTAGCTGCACAGCACTTGGGAAGCCTGGGAAGAATACCACCCACATGCCAGAGCACTGTTTTGTGTGTGGGAATTTCCATCCTAAGGCTCTGGATGAAAAACAGAACCAGAAAGACCTTGGGAAAATGCTTTCCATTCCATTCACTAAAGACAACCTAAGAAGAGAGATGGATATAAAAAGATTTTTAATCTCAGCTTAAGTGACAAGAGCCTTGGTCTTATCTCACATCATGTTGAAGCAAACAAAGAAGGGACAGGCAGAGAAGAGAATGTGCCCTGTCCTTCCTCCACTCAAACAGGTTGAACATGTGGCTCCCTAGAGTTCTTTTAAGAAGACATAATAGGATTCTGAGGAAACAATGCAGGGTGCTGCTGAGCTCAATAAATGATGAACGCTATGTGCCTNATTCGAGAGCAATAATCAGTCTGGGTTACAGCCCACCCAGCTGCCTAACACTTTCATGATTCTCAGCTTCTCAATTGCTGTGGGATGCGAAACTAGCTCATCACCCCAGTCACTACCTAAGACACATCTCACCTCCCCTTTTCTGTACTTGGGCTTTGGCATTCGTTACTTTCCTTAGTTGTTCTGTGTGCTGAGGGCCAGAGCTTACATTCACCACTTTAGGGATGGCCTGAAGAACACAGGTGCACTCAAAGCTGGGAGGACAAAGGGATGGCCTTCCTCATTACACCATTCCCGCAGTGACCTGGCCCACACAGACTCTGCAAGCACTGTTCCTTAGGGTAGACTCAGGGAGTTATTTACATCAAAATACAATGAATTAAAATTAAAACTCAGTTACTAAGGTGCACCAGCAACATCTCTACTGTTCAAAAGTCACACATGCCTCTGTGTGTGTGTGTGTGTGTGTGTGTGTGTGTGTGTGCACGCACATGCACATGTACTCAGTTGTGCCCAATTCTTTTTGCAACCGCCTGGACTGTAGCCCTCCAGGCTCCTCTATCCATGGAATTCTCCAGGCAAGGATACTGGAGTGGGTTGCTATGCCTTTCTCCAGGGGATCTTCCCGATCCAGGGATCCAACCAGCGTCTCCTGCAGAGGTAGGTGGGTTCTTTACCTGCTGAGCCACCTGGGAAGACTCACATATGCCTAATCCCTACCATGTGGGACAACACAGGCAGAAGATGCCCATCACTGCAGAAAGTTCTTTTGCAGTTTCAAATCCCAGCACCACCACTTCCTAACTGTGTGTCTTTGGGCAAATTAGTTGAGCTCTCTGAGCCTCAGTGTTCTTGTCTGTGAAGTGGGATGCCTGGATAATGTACCTCACAGATAAGGGCCCAGTGAGGTCATGAAGGTGAAGTGCTCAGCAGAATATCTGGCACATAATCATTATGAGGGCTTCCACTGCAGCTAAGTAAAGAATCTGCCTGCAGTGCAGGAGACCCGGGTTCAATCCCTGGGTTGGGAAGATTCCCTGGAGAACGNATGCCTGGATAATGTACCTCACAGATAAGGGCCCAGTGAGGTCATGAAGGTGAAGTGCTCAGCAGAATATCTGGCACATAATCATTATGAGGGCTTCCACTGCAGCTAAGTAAAGAATCTGCCTGCAGTGCAGGAGACCCGGGTTCAATCCCTGGGTTGGGAAGATTCCCTGGAGAACGAAATGGCAACCCACTCCAGTATCCTTGCCTGGAAAATCTCATGGACAGAGGAGCCTGGTGGGCTGCAGTCTATGGGGTCGCAGAGAGTCATGCAAGACTGAGCGACTAACACTTACTTACTTAATCATTATGACTAGTCTTTTGTCCAAGTCAACAACAACAACAAAATAATCCTGTCTGCCTCACTGACATGCTCTTTAGAGTCCTGCACAGGGCAATGCTGAGCCAGTGGTTACAGAATGCCCTCCTGGACCAGACAGCTGGGGAAGAAAGAGAACTTCACTTTTCTAACTGTACCCCAGCAGAGCAGATTGCCTCCCATGCTTCTTTTTTCCCAGAGAAAAAATTGCAGAGGCATCTAGTGAGCTGACTTTTACTTTGAGAAATGGCAGATTATTTCAATTTCATAAGAATGAGCTTTGAAACCATGAGCAAAGCAGAAAACCAGCCAGGTTTAAGATAAGCTCGGGAATTCTTAAGTAACAGATAAATTACCTCATATAAAAACTGGCCAGGGGAAGAGGTAATCTCCTGGGAATGATGAGCTTAAAAGCATTTGTATTCAGGCACTGACATTTTCCGGAATGCTTTTAATTATCATTATTCCCAGGGCATTTGCAAGAGAAAGCCTAAAGCAGATTTCCTGAGCTGACAGCAGTCATTATTGGCAATCCTGGCTGCATGAGCTGGGGTTGGAGTCCTCAGCTATGACTGGTCACATTCTGTGATACTGGCTTCAAGCTCTGTGACTTCCCTGACCCTCTCCTCACTCTAACTAGGTCCCTAAGGTTCCTCCCACTGTTAGCCCTAGCCCATCATTCAGATTATGGCACCCACTGTCCCTCAGGCCACATCTCTCTTCAATCCCAGCCCCATTTCTCTGCTCCCCTTAACAGCACAGTCTTTTCTCTTCAGTTCAGTTCAGTCACTCAGTCGTGTCTGACTCTTTGCAACCCGACGGAATGCAGCAGGCCAGGCTTCCCTGTCTATCACCAACTCCCAGAGCTTCAGTTCAGTTCAGTTCAGTCACTCAGTCATGTCCGACTCTTTGCGACCCCATGAATCCCAGCACGCCAGGCCTCCCTGTCCATTACCATCTCCCAGAGTCCACTCAGACTCACATTCATCAAGTCAGTGATGCCATCCAGCCATCTCATCCTCTGTCGTCCCCTTCTNTCCAATGAGTCAGTTCTTCACATCAGGTGGCCAAAGTATTGAAGCTTCAGCTTCAGCATCAGTCTTTCCTTCAATTCACTTCAATCAGCCTTCTGTCCCCATCTCTCCACCAAGACCATTCCTAGGGCAGTGATTTTCTTCCATACTGCCAAGTCAAACACCAATTTCTGATTCTCACTGTACTTGATCCTGAAATCAAGCAGGCCCCTATGGGGCTCACAGGCATGGAGGCCTTTTTGTTCTCCATTTCTTGTAGGCAAGACTCCAATTTCTATGACCTTCCCTGAGTTCCAAAGGGCAGAGTTGAACAGTTGCTCATCAAAGGATGAGCAGCCAAGAAACCACCTGAGGCAGGATTAAAGGGATCAGAGTAGCTCATGAAGATGAACTGAGACCACATTAGAGGAGGGCAGGCCCTGCACACACCCTAATCTTGTCAGAGACCCCATCTTTGAACCTTGCCATAAAACTCCTTACCAAATCCTCCCATGTGGGGACAGAAAGTTTCTCAAGGCAGAAGTCTGGTGTCTCCCTTTTTGCCTGGCAAAGTAATACAGCTATCCTTTGCTATTTTACCCAAAACTCCGTGTCCAAGATTTGATTTAGCTACCACACACAGAGAAGGAAATGCACTGGAGAAGGAAACGGCAACCCACTGTAGTATTCTTGCCTGGAGAATCCCAAGNCTCCCATGTGGGGACAGAAAGTTTCTCAAGGCAGAAGTCTGGTGTCTCCCTTTTTGCCTGGCAAAGTAATACAGCTATCCTTTGCTATTTTACCCAAAACTCCGTGTCCAAGATTTGATTTAGCTACCACACACAGAGAAGGAAATGCACTGGAGAAGGAAACGGCAACCCACTGTAGTATTCTTGCCTGGAGAATCCCAAGGACAGGGAGCCTGATGGGCTGCTGTCTATGGGGTCGCACAGAGTCGGACACAACTGAAGCGACTTAGCAGCAGTAGCAGCACCACACACAGAGGCTGAGCTTTCACCATCAACCCCTCATCAACTGTCAACACAATTAGCCACAAGTTTCTTTTTGACCCTGTTTTGGTGACTTCTTCAACTGGAGCTCCTGGCTTCCCTGCAACCTCCCTGGCTCACCTTCATTTGTCACATGCTGGTCAGCAGAAATTTGGTTCAAAGTTAGCTTAAATTATGTTACACCACCCCCACCCACCCCCTGCTTGAAGCCTTCACAAATCTTTCTCCTCTACTTAGAATGCAACCCAATCTCCTTACCTAGGCTGGCAGGGCCCTCTGTGATGGATCCCTATCTCCTTCCCCAATTTTCTGATACCACTTTCTTCCTTGTCTGATCACTTTCAGCCACATTGGCCTTTCCTTCGTTCCACAATGCCAAGCTCATTCCTACATCACAACTTGTGTCCTAACTTTACTCCCTCTCTGGAGAGCTCTTCCCCCTGACCTTTACATGGCCAGGTCCATCTTGTCATTCATTTTGTTGGCTAAAATACCCCTTTTCCCAAAAGGCAAAAATTTGACCTGATTTGACTATGCTATTTATAGTATCTACTGCACTCATTGTGAAGGTTCATAACTTTTGCTGCAGAAATATTAACGTATTTGATTAAAGGATGCTGTCCTTAACGTTGATGAAGGCATTACACAAGATACATGACCTTTCTAGTATTCTGAAAAATTTTGAATTCTCACTCACATCTGGACTCAAGAATTCCGGGAAAGAGGTTACAGATCTGTTTAACTTCCTATTTTACACTTGAAGAAATCTGTTCCAGAAAAGAAATGAATTGTCCAAGGTATCATAGCTAGGTGGAGAAGTCAGATCTCCTATTTCCTATATAGATGCTATTTCCACTGTACTATGTTACCATGATATAGATACTAGCACTTACCTGGGGTTTCTTACAAGGGAAATTTGTCTTGTATCATTTGACAAACAGAGAAGCAGGCCCACCGTGGTGAACTCCCTTAATCCCCACAGTTCCCTTAACATACTGAAACAGTGTAGAGTAAAGTTAGAGTTCCAAGTGCTGTTTCAGAGATGGAGAAGAGAGGAGGGGGTATGTCGGGGTATAGAGAAAATACTATTCTGCTCTCTCTTTATCCTTCAAGATCTATATTGGTGTGGGTGGATCAGAATGTTAAAAAATAATAATAAATTGTGTAATGGGAACAAAGAGGGGCACTGCCACTCATTCTCCCTTGATGACAGGCAGTGTCACCACAAATCTGTCTGGAACAGTATTCAAGAATTAGGTGGATTTTAGCACCACCATGAGTAGAGTTATCCTCTCCTAGCTGGCTTTCTCTCTGTATCAGTTGCTCACTGAGCAGAATACCCTACCTAGGCTTTCCTCTCCTTATCCCAATGCTTTCCTTCTCTAAATTTAAGTTCAGACCTCATCCTTATGAAGCTTCCATATCTGGACCTATTGTGCCTCGTTCAGCAATCAAGAAAGAGAATCACGGGCCAACAATGGTCAGGGATGAAACAGACTGGAGCCATGGACAGCAAAAATAGTCTTCTCAATGATGGCCGCACTGCCGAGACTTCTGAACAAAGAATGGATTCAAAGGCACAAAGATACAGCACAAGATTTTGTCATGGGATGGGATGAACAACAGAATCAATTAAGGCATTCTACTGATGATAATAACAATGACAGCTACCGTTGACTGAGCATCTATTTGATGCCTGCGGGGTCCCATGGTGAACGCTTTATACATAGCACATAATTTCACCCTTCCAACCAAGGTATCAGAGCTTTTCAGGAAAACAGAGCTACTCTGCGTTTTAAATGGGAAGGTTGAATGCAGTCTTTGGAAGAGTTAGGGGAATGAGCAGTGAAGAAGGCTACTTTCCAGAAACTCAAAAGCGCAGAGATAGTAAGGAGAGTGCTGTGATGATCTCAGCTGCTACTTGGGTGAGAGAGTCTCAGGAGGGTCCCAAATCCAAGGGAAGCAGTTGATAATCCAGCTTCTCTTTCTCTTTTGCTTTTAAAATGCACTCAAGTCCCTCTCACACAATGGCTATAACCCAGGCTGATGCTGGAAACGGATTCTATGACATGTTACTCCAAGTTTAAACTTTGTGAGCCAGGGAAAGTTTAGAAAGAGCTGAAGATGATGCTAGTTGATAACAAATAATCCATCCCACCTATAATATAGGCTTCCTGACCCTTAATGACAGTTGGGAAAACTGAGTAAATTTCAAAGGTCACACACATAGAAAGAAATAGAGCTAAGACCAGGCTACTCCAACTTTCTCAAGCTGTCTTTTCCAAAGAAAAAACTCATCAATGAATCATGTTTACTAAAAAATAACTGGATATGAGAGGCTAAGGGGACCCCAAAGAGAAACAAATTTTAATTCACGCTCTCAAGGATCTTGGAGTTTGTGGAGGAAAAAGACTGAAAAGGCAAAGCAGGATGCAAGTTTAAAGGAGTAACGGATTATCTGTGAATGTGTGGGTTTTCCTAAACTGGCAAACACAGGGTCCTGAATGCCCTAGACAGTCCTGGTACATACCTACTGTCCCACAATTCCATTTAGTTTGGCATCTGTCCTGGTAATTTTTTAATGAGGCATTAATATTAATGGTTCCACTGAAATCAGCTAGGGTGTGTTTGGTACCTTGTTCTTTGAGGATCCAACTTCTGCCATGGTTTCCTGTAGAAGAGTGAGAGAGGCATGTGTAGGGCACAGAGTGCTGACCCTAACGCACTGCTGAATCTAAAAGGTACCAAAAAAGAAGACCGCCTCTGCTGAGACATGACGAACACTTTCCTTTCAAGGACATACTGAAGCACAATCACTGCTGAAATGAAGCACTCTCTGATATGAAGAGCTAGCAATAGTTACCTCCTCTGGCTTCAGGTAGAAGAGGGGATTATTTGTCTCTGTGGCCCTAGCTATATATTGATACTTGATGTACCAGCCAATTGAGCTGTGACCAAGGCCTTAACTTGCAAGTTACACAAAACAGGATATGTTTGATGTACATAAATAGGCAACAGGGACAGCAGCCTTGCCACAGAGTATGGTGCGTAGTTTGATTGTCCTTCCTACAGTGACTCTGTTATTTACTGTACAGGATAAATGTATAATTCATTATTTTATTGTTAGGCAATGTTTTATTTTAGAAGAACCCTTTGGGGGCAACAATAAACTCAAAATATTTAAGTGCATATTTAATGAAAAATTAAGTACCAAATTTCCATTTTTGAAGAATATTGACAATGAATGGGAAACTTGCACAAAATATTTGCCAGCATTTACTCTCCACCATGGGAGCCAAAGTGGCATCACTATACCCACAAGACAACCAGAAGAAATAAATATGCTGAAGAAATGTTCAAAGCTCCTTCAAAAGTGATTATTTTAAGAAGAATCTGTACAAAGAAAGCATGCAGCTGCAGAAGGTAGGCTTAGATATC
>SJYA01003478.1:38035-61762 GCA_006410615.1 Neotragus moschatus
TCGGGCTTCTCTTCCTAGGCCCCTGTGATAAACCAATACAATATTGCAAAGTAATTAACCTCCAATTAAAATAAATAAATTTATATTTTTAAAAAAGAGTGTGAACAACACCTATCTAGGTGTTGTTCTAGTTCTAGGGCACCAATCTAGTTCTAGAACACAGCCTAGAACTGAGAGGGAAACAAAAAGAACCCCTGAGGACTCAAACATGTGTCAACATTCAGACGCTCGGTTGCCACGCTTCCCTCCTATCCATGCTCTCTGTGGCCTTATGCAATCTGTTCATTCCCTCTGCTGGTACACACAGCTCTAACGTGCTCAGTCATAGCTTCCCAATGCACAGAAGATCAGCTGTAGGAAACTAAGAAAAGGGTCTGTGGGACTAGGGGCATGGAGAGTGCAGAGGGATTCTGCAGGGAAAGAGAAGATGAAGGAAGATGAAGGAGATGATTGCAACTGGTAGCTCCAAGTAATGAAAACAAGAGAGAGAGAGAACTTCCCAAAGCAGGGACCAGGATTCATACAGCATGACAGGCTGGGGTTAATGAGTAAAGGGATGAGCTGTCCCATACACCTTACTAGTTCCTGAGGACAGCACTGGGTCAGGACACAATGAAATCACTGATGCTCATTTTCACCCTTACGCTTTAAAAAAAAGACTAACATGATTTATTCTGTTCAGTGTGGAAGGGAGAGGACCATCCAGGTCATTTAAGCAATCTATCCAAAAGACCAGCTAAAATAAACCAAGCTTTGGTAATTAAAGGGTAGCATCCAGCCACCTGAATAATTCACATATGTGAAACAGCTCATCTCTCACCAAACTTTGACAAATGAGGTATTTGAGGAAGGAAAGAAGCCTCCATGAATTACCACATATAACTAATATACATCTCCAAACAGTCAACACATTCTTGAAGATGCTCTGTACCTACGGACTGTAAACTTGGCACATGAACAGAAGGCTCATTCCTGTAATTCATTCATCCCATATGGCTATAAGCCGAGTCTGTGTTCTGACAAGTGTTTCCTGAATCAAAGCAGCTGTCTGGGATCTAGATCCAGGCCACTGTATCACTGTGGAATTCTGTAATACAACAGACACCTTTCAAGGCTAATGGGGGTACTGGTGGAGAGGGAAGGCGAGGGGGCAATCACGGGAGGCCCCAGAGGGACACTGTTTGGGAACAGAAAAGTGCACCCAGGAAAAGTAGTAGCAGCTTCTTTGCCAAGAATAAATCATCATGGGTCCTTGCCTTCAGCCTTGGACCCTGCCAGACCATCGCAACTGTTGGAGAAGGAATGTGTTCGAGAAACATAATATTCTTCTGACAGTGCTTATCATTCTTTCCCAGTGGGAGTGTGCTGAACATGTAGGCGATTATTATGTGACCTCTGATACGACCCAGATCAGAAGTGACTAGTAAGAGACCTTGGCACTTCTCTTTTGCTGCAGTTATACTTCTCAGGTGGTGTGATAGGAACAGAAAAGAATGCATTTGGTAGAAGAGCACTGGTGCATAAGGAGCCACAACAATTGGTCTCGCTCGTCAAGCCACTCTCCTTTTGGTTATGACCAGCACACACAGTAGCCTCAGAAAAGTGCTATTATATGACCACAGTGGTTACAATTATTTTCTTTGCATATTAATTTTCCTTATATGTATTAACATACGGTGAAATAACTCTTGCGATATGTTTTAGGAATACATACAAGAGTCAAGGCGAACCATTTCTTATGGTAGGCAAATCATTAGACTAAGAAACAGGAGATGTATCGTGCATCTTCGGGTGAGTCGGTTTGCCAGTAATCCTCTCCAAGAAAATGAGGAGAATGAATCTAAGTGTCACAGTTATGGCGCTGAGAACACCTGGGAAAGGGTGCACAGACTCTCTCAAGACAAGCATTGGGCAGAAAACGTGTGCCACCATCTCGATCATGCAGTCTCAGCCTCTAACACTACCATTCTTACATGCTCTTGGCTTATGGTGTCTAGGACAGAATGTCCTTTCTGACTGATGGCAGCAGGCTCTCTGGATGTCTAGATGCAGCTGGTAAAGTGCCAACTTTTAATGGACTGTCCAACTGTTCTCATGAATTTTATGAAAATATTGAGAATATCTTGTTGTAATACCTTCTGCATTCCCCTTCCCTGGGAAGCCCCTCAGTTACCTCATTTGGGGACAGTCTTACTTCCCTGTGACTCACATCATAACCATTAATTCAGACAAGGCAAGGACAAATTGCTGTGGGGATCTTTTGCCTCCATCCTTGGTTCATCCTCAAATGGTGACCAAGCACCACTCACATATGAAGAGACTTCATGTTCCCATTTATACATTTCATCTCTTTACTCCCTTCCCAAAATGAGCAATTTCACTGTATGATAGAAAATGACAACAGTCTAAATGCTACTCTCTAGCTTCCACATGACATCAATTTATGCAAACATTTATATCCAATGGAAAGTTCATTTTAATGACAATAAATTGGAGAAATTCTTCTTTATTTTCCTCTTAGGTTGATTAGCACCAGCAATTTCCCAAACACTTAGCAGTGCTCAAGAGAAATTCAATCCAAGTGTTCAAAATTCATCTGTGAGCTTTGAGTTTCCCATGGACTGATACAGCCTGTTCTTATGTATAAACATGTACATGTGCTTGTTTATATCCAAATATCCTTAACATAATAGATATGTATGGTATGTGTGCTATGCTGTGCTAAGTCACTTCAGTCGTGTCTGACTCTGCCACCCTATGGATTGCAGCCCACTACACTCCTTCGTCCATGGGTTCTCCAGGCAAGAATACTGGAGTGGGTTGCCATGCCCTCCTCCAGGGGATCTTTCCCACCCAGGGATCAAACCCTCAACTCGTGCGTTGGCAGGTAGATTCTTTACCAGTAGCACTACCTGGGAAGCCCCAAGTATGGTATAGTTGGCATTAATCAAATAACAAATGAGAATCTCATACTGAATAAATGAGCTCCAAGGAGGGGATTCATTATTTGAGTAATCCCCTAAACCATTTCACTCCACTAAGCTTCTATGTCATAATTATTAACGTTAAATTAATTGTTAATGTGCATGCATGCATGCTAAGTTGCTTCAATCGTGTCCAACTCTTTGTGATCCTATGGACTGTAGCCTGCCAGGCTCCTCTGTCCATGGGATTCTCCAGGCAAGAATACTGGAGTGGGTTGTCATGCCCTCTTTCAAGGGATCTTCCTCACCCAGGGATTGAACCCATGTCTCTTAGGTCTCCTGCATTGGCAGGCAGGCTGTTTACCACTAGAGCCACCTGGGAAGCCTTAATTATTAATACATATAAGGTTTCACAATTTACAAAATTTATTTCCATTTTTAAAATGAGGAAATCAAGGCACAGAGAATCCGCAAGTAATGTCTTCCATTTGTTAATTTTTTTCTAATATATTTTATACCTGAAGCAGTGCTCACTGCTATTGTCAATAACTTAGTATCCCACAGCATGGAGTGACATCAGTCCATTTTTGATTATTGTTTAATTTCAAAACAACATGCTGACAGAAGGAAAAGAGAAGAGATTTTCAGTTCCTCACCCACCATAGTCAATTAATAAGCCTTACTGGAATATGGTTCTCTTTGTAATCTTAATAATAAAATAAAGAACAAAAGCTCTTTGTAATGTTACTAATATTAATACAATAACCATAACCAAATACTGCATTTGTATGAATTGTGCAACTCCACAGCAATGTTCCTACAATGTTGTATTGCTGTGTCTTCACACAGTGAAGCTATTTCCTCTTACAGCTTCTCTTTCCAAACAACAGAAAGCATACACGAACAGTCCTTAGTAGAAGTGTGATGACATTGGCAAGGCTCTGCATCATCACTGACACCCTTCCTTGTCTTAAGGTAACCCATAATTCCTGTTCTGAACCATCCTTCCATCAAAGTGGAACAGGATGTGATATTAGTCATTTCAGGGGAGACTAGGGACACTCCTTGAGCTCTTTTGTAGCTCAGTTAGTAAAGAATCTGCCTGCAATGCAGGAGACCCGTGTTTGATTCCTGGGTTGCAAAAATTTCCTGGAGAAGGAAATGGCAACCCATTCTAGTATTCTTGCCTGGAGAATCCCATGGACAGAGGAGCCTCGCAGACTGCAGTCCATGTGGTCATAAGGGTCAGACGTGATTTAGCGACTAAAGCACCACCAGGGACATCCCAGGCTTCCCAGGTGGTGCTAGTGGTATAGAACCTGCCTGCCAATGCAGGAGACATAAGAGATATGGGTTCGATCCCTGGGTTGGGAAGATCTCCTGGAGAAGGAAATGGCAACCCACTCCAGTATTCTTGCCCAGAGCATCCCACAGACAGAGGAGACTGGTGGACTACAGCCCATGAGAGCTCAAAGAGTCAGACATGACTGAAGCAACTGAGCATGCATGTGCACACACAGGGACACCCCAGAAAGACCCTTTCACCCACTGGCTTATGGGGTGAAGGCCTTTGCACACTCCCCAGTGCAGGTCTAAGCTAGAATTCATGGCATACTGGCCAGCTCCCTAAAAATGTTGCCACTGTTAACATTTCTCTGTAATGGGCTAAGGAAAGGGAAAGTAAAAATTTGCATATCATCTGTTTTCCTGCCTCTGGCCTGTGCATGCTTGGATGCTTCACTGACCTAAATTCTGCTTATCAGTCAATGCTGTGCTCTTCTCAGGGCAAAATATAGCCACAAGAATTTTCATAGGAAGAGGTTCAGAGTAGAGATACAAACTTAGAAAGAATCTTAAAGAGGTTCTAGTTCAATCCCCTAGCTTTAGAGATGAAAAAATGTGAGGCTCCAAGATGGAGGGTAGTTTGCCCAGGCATGGCAGACAGTGGACAGCACTAAGGTGTCCCAGACCTGCTCTTCTACCCTACCTAGCTGACTAATGTCTCAGCTCAGAGTTTCCCTGGAGCTTCATCATTAATGGGCCCTCAGGGAAGTGCTGCACATCTATCCAAAAGACAAACTGGGAAGTTAACCCCAGTCTAAAAACACTACTACTAACTAACAGAGCCCGACTCTCCTGTGTGAACCCAGTGACCAAGTCAGGGTTACTGGTGCCTGAGCACACACGTCCAGGACACTGTCATCTTCTTATGAAAGCCTGAGATTTCCCTCCTGTTTAGGTGACAAGATACTGCCATTTACTCAGTTCTAACTCCCTTTTTTCTGACAAATGGTCTCTCCTCTCTCTTGACCCCATCTTCTTCACTTCTACCAAAACGATATTTATGTTTCCCAGTACCTTTTTCTAACGAACTCTGTTGTATTGTCATCCCCAAATCTACCTTTCCTAATGTCCTCAACTGCATTTCTATGCCTTCCGTGAGATTTTTTCCATTTTGTTTGGCAAAAAACTATGTCCATTATTAAGCAAGAAAATGGAAAATACAGAGAAACAAAAAACAAAAATAATCCCACCGCCTCTAGAATCATCACGGCTAACATTTGCAAAGTTTCAGAGGATAATTTGAATCATTGTAAGGCTTTCTTCCAGTTAACAATGGCAGGGCCATTAGATCAATGTATCCTATTCTACTGAAAAATTATACTTAACCAATCATCTTTCCAACACCTGACAGCACCACGTCTATTTCTACCCCAGGACCTTTGCACCAACTGTCCCCTCTGCCTGGAATACTTTTCCAAAGCCTTCTCATGCTGGTTCCTTCTTGTTATTTCAGGTTTCTGCTCCTTCAGAGGAGCCTTCCTTACCAACTTTCTCACATTAGAACTGTCATTTTCAATCAGATCATCCTCTTCTATTCTCAATATAACACATCACCACTTGATATTTTCTTTTTAAAAAATTTTATTTAGTTAGTTATATTTTCTTTTTGGCTGTGCTGAGTCGTCATTGCTTTATACAGGCTTCTTGAGTTGCCGTGTGCAGGCCTCTCATTGCACTGGCTTCAGTAGTTCTTGTGCAAGGGCTCAGTAGTTGTGGTGTGCGGCCTCCAGGACATGTGGGCTTCAGCAGTTGCAGCACACAAGCGCAGTAGCCGTGGCTCCTAGGCTCTAGAGCATGGGCTCAGTAGTTGTGGTGCATAGTTTTAGTTGTTCTATGGCATGTGGACTCTTCCTGGGCCAGGGATGGAACCCGTGTCTCCTGCATTGGCAGGTGGATTCCAATCCGCTGTGCCACCAGGGAAGTCCTCTTCTTTATTTCTTTACTTCTTTATTATCTGTCTACTTAACTAAGCTCCATGAAGATAGAAATGGTGTCTGTCTTGTTCATCATTAGATACCTCAGCACCTAGCATAGTACCTGACACATATTAGGCAGTCGTAATGGCTTGAAAAAATAAATGAGTCATAAGAACTCAAGTTCTTTTGGTTGCACTGAGTGATCCATGCTTTCTTAGGTTCTCTCTCATAACCAGTAGCATTGGAGTGCCTGTGAACTCCCTGGCACTGAAAAGTGATAACGGGCCTATGCAGGGTGAAGCCTAAGACTCAACGTGCATTATCAGCGAGAATGTCAATGGTTCATTCTCTTACTTTAAATTAGTCATAGCATTAAAAACGTCTTAAATTCACTGAATAACATACAATATAGGCAACTTGAATAAACACAAATAGTGAAGTTTGCCTTTAGCAGTACATCTATGCTTAACTGAGGCTCTTTGAATAAGCAATGTTTCTCATAAGTAGTTACCATTTCTATACCTTTTAATCAAGACTTAACTATTATAGTCTGCTGTCAACATGAAACTCTACTCCTAACAAAACCACTACAAGACTAAATGTTAGTGGCCAAACCANTTTAAATCTGTCTCTTATACACATCTAGATGTGTATAAGAGACAGATTATAGTCTGCTGTCAACATGAAACTCTACTCCTAACAAAACCACTACAAGACTAAATGTTAGTGGCCAAACCAATCCTGATCTCTAGCACACATGCTTTCTCTCTTCCCAGAAAGCATGACCTTTTGATATGCAAAGTTGACTTGTCTAAATCCTATCTAATTTGAGGGAAAGAGTAATTTGACCTTTGAGGCCAACATTCAAATTGACTGTAAATATGCAAAAAGTAATAAAAATCAGAACTTTCCTTGAAGGAAACAAAGTACTCTACCCATTGCAGGGATATTTGGCAGTCATGTCTATTCTAACTTTTAGGGGAGAAATGGCCAGTATTGACAGGCAATCATTGAAGGCACTGACTTTACAGGCAAGAGTCCTGGGTCACATCTAAGATCCACTTACTAGGTGAACTTGGGCATAGGGTTTTAACCTCTTTAAAACTTAGACTGCTCATCTGTAAAATAGGTAACAATAGTGCCTACCTCCGAAATGGGTTATAAAGATTAACCAACATACACTGCACTCTGGAATGTACCTACTACATAGCGCACATTCAACAAAGAATAGCTAATACGACTCTCTCTCTCTCTCTTTATATGTGTGTGTGTTTGTATAAATTTAAATTCTTTACCAAATATAAATGCTTATGAGACATAAGTTAGTATGAAATGGAGCTTCCCAGGTGGCACTAGTGGTAAAGAACCCACCTATCAATTCAGGAGATGCAAGAGATGCAGGTTTGAACCCTGAGTCAGAAAGATCCCCTAGAGAAGAGAATGGCAACCCACTCCCCCATATTCTTGCCTGGAGAATCCATGGACAGAGGAGCCTGGTGGGCTACAGTTTATAGGGCTGCAGAGAGTTGGACACAACCAACGTGACTTAACATGCAGAGACATGTATGACTGAGTCCCTTCTCTGTTCACCTGAAATTAGTATGAAATAGCTGGGAATCTTCTAAGACACAGGACAAATAAGCCATGGTGACATTTCTCAAGGAGTTCAAAGCTGGGTACAAGGGATGAACTGCAAACACAAATAAGTAGAATCCAGGAAATTTATGGTTAAATGTTCCAAGAACTGAAATTGTAAAGGTCAGGCTCTGCCAATTGAAGGTGACAAAAACTCAAACCAAACCCGCTTAAGCATAAGAGTGATACATTGGTTCTCAGAATCAAAAAATGAGTCTTGAGGACTCGGACTGCCATTGATCACCCACTTTTACTTGATTCCATTTGATTTTAATGCAAGAAGAATACTTCCTTGTTATATGAATTATGGTTACAATTGATCTCCAGTTTTAATCCTTCCAACTTACTTCTGGACCAATCAAGGTGACCAGGAGGATGAAGTATTATGATTGGCTTGGTTTCAATGATCAACCCACCTGTACACTGCAATGAGTGGAAAAATATTTCCCAAAGGAAGGTGGAATATGACACTGAGAAAATATAAAGAACACATTTCCAAACAGGAGACAAGTGAGGAGGTGGAGAAATTATATGCCAAATGGTGCAGCTGCTACAGAAAACAATACAAAGTTTCCTTAAAAAGAATTAAAAATTGAACTACCAAAAGAACCTACTCCTGTGTATTTAGCCAAAAGAATTGAAATCAGGATCTCAAAGAGACACATGCACTCCCATTTACTTGGTAGTTCTATTCACAATAGCCAAGATGAAAAAGCATGGAAGCAAATGTCCATCAACAGAGGAATGGGTAAAGAATACTTGGTATATGCATATAGAAAGTTATTCAGCCTTTAAATAGGATGACCCTTCAGAATATCTTACTAAGTGAAATAAGCCATTCACAGAAAGACAATGTTGTATGGTTCTACTTCCATGAGGTATCTACTTTTATTTATTTTTTTATTGAAGGATAATTGCTTTATAGAATTTTGTTGTTTTCTGTCAAACCCATGAGGTATCTTCTATGAGGTGAACAAATATCAACTAAAACAGTCATCTGATAATACTATCATATTCAGTTCAGTTCAGTCATTCAGTTGTGTCTGACTCTTTGCAACTCCATGGACCACAGCACACCAGGCCCCCCTCACCATCAGCAACTCCCAGAATTTACTCAAACTCATGTCAATTGAGTCGGTGATGCCATACAACCATATCATCCTCTGTCATCCCCTTCTCCTCCTACCTTCAATCTTCAGGGTCCTTTCAAATGAGTCAGCTCTTCACTAACTCATCAGGTGGCCAAAGTATTGGAGTTTCAGCTTCAGCATCAGTCCTTTCAAAGAACACTCAGGGCTGATCTCCTTTAGAATGGACTGACTGGATCTCCTTGCTGTCCAAGGGACTCTCAAGAGTCTTCTCCAACACCACAGTTCAAAAGCAGCAATTCTTCGGCATTCAGCTTTCTTTATAGTCCAACTATCACATCCATACATGACTACTGGAAAAACCATAGCTTTGACTAGATGGACCTTTGTTGGCAAAGTAATGTCTCTGCTTTTGAATATGCTATCTAGGTTGGTCATAGCATTTATTCCAAGGAGCAAGCATCTTTTAATTTCATGGCTACAGTAACCATCTGCAGTGATTTGGGAATCCCCCAAAGTAAAGTCTGTCACTGTTTCCCCATCTATTTCCCATGAAATGATAGGACCAGATGCCATGACCTTAGTTATCTGAATATTGAGTTTTAAGCCAACATTTCACTTTCCTCTCTCTCTTTCATCAAGAGGCTCTTTAGTTCTTCTCAGCTTTCTGCCATAAGGGTGGTGTCATGTGCATTACTGAGGTTACTGATACTTCTCCCGGCAATCTTCATTCCAGCTTGTGCTCCATCCAGCCTGGTGTTTCTCATGATGTACTCTGCATATAAGTTAAATAAGCAGGGTGACAATATATAGCCTTGATGTACTCCTTTCCCTATTGGGAACCAGTCTGTTGTTCCATGTCCAGTTCTAACTGTTGCTTCCTAACCTTCATACAGATTTCTCAAGAGGCAGGTCAGGTGGTCTGGTATTCTCATCTCTTTCAGAATTTTCCACAGTTTTTTGTGGTCCANAGCCTTGACTTACTCCTTTTCCTATTTGGAACCAGTCTGTTGTTCCATGTCCAGTTCTAACTGTTGCTTCCTAACCTTCATACAGATTTCTCAAGAGGCAGGTCAGGTGGTCTGGTATTCTCATCTCTTTCAGAATTTTCCACAGTTTTTTGTGGTCCACACGGTCAAAGGCTTTGGCATAGTCAATAAAGCAGAAGTAGATGTTTTTCTGGAACTCTCTTGCCTTTTTGATGATCCATCAGATATTGTAAATTTGATCTCTGGTTCCTCTGCCTTTTCTAAATCCAGCTTGAACATCTGGAAGTTCACAGTTCATGTACTGTTGAAGCCTGGCTTGGAGAATTTTGAGCATTACTTCACTAGTGTGTGAGATGAGTGCAACTGTGCGGTAGTTTGAGCATTCTCTGGCATTGCCTTTCTTTGGGATTGGAATGAAAACTGACCTTATCCAGTCCTGTGACCACTGCTGAGTTTTTCAAATTTGCTGGCATATATCATGCCAAATAATCTTGTATTATTAGTATGTATATATTTTAAATTATGAAATCATTGGGGAAATTCTTAATATAAAAACAAGGTCTATTTCTTTTTCTAGCTTTCTTGTCTATTCTTTATCTGGCAGGAAACGGAGAGAAAGTCAGAATTTTTAAAAATATCCTAGTTATAATGGACTCAGTCTCTATCAGATTCTTAATGACTCAGAAGTCCTATGTAGTCAATGGGTTAATTTTAATGTAGAAATAGACTACATTTTTCTCAGACATAACCAAAATCAGAATAAGCAGTTAATTCTCTCCCAAATCAGTTATGATCTTGCCAGCTGATCATGAAAACTATTGTTGAGAAATATTTAAGTCTGGGAGGTGGAACAAACTTCACAAGTCCATGAAATAGGAAAAAAGTCCCATAATGCCAGAGGCATTGCTGGAGTTTGATAAAATTCACTATAGATCTGACAAAGGTTAATGGAAGCATCCAATAAAGATGACATGGATAAGCATTCACATTTGGATAAGGGAGGGAAGGGACTGTTTGCATTCCCAATATCCATTGTCCTTTTCTTCTTAAGACCCCAATTTTTCAGCTGCTCAAGTAAGAAAACTACATTTCCAAGACCTCTTTGCAGTTTGGATTGGTGGAGTTCAAGACAAGTAGAAGTCTGGTATGTTACTTCCAAGAACTATGGAGTTGACAGCCTCCTTGCACCTTATTCCCTTTGTCTGGCACAGGGACTCTGGATGCAATGGATGAGTCTGTGAGAAGGATACAATCTGGGTCTCTTGGCTGAGCAACAAAGTAAGAGAAGCTTGGGCCCTTGACACCAAGGAGCTGCCATCCTAGCTTTGAACTCCTCTCTAGACTGAAATAAATCAATGTCTTATTGAAGGCACTAATTTTTACATATTTGTTACTCACAGCCAAGCTTAATCGTAATTGATGCAAAAGATGTCCTTAATCATTGCACCTTATTTTATTTGAATTAAGAATGCTAGTGGCCTTTTCTCTGTGAATACATAGCCTGATACCATACTAAAACCAGAGACAAATGCCTTTGAGCCATTAAACATTTTTCCTAAGTTAAATGCTACCACTGCATGAATCATAAACCTAAATTAATATAAATGCTTTTATGAAGAATGTTTTCATTTTTCTTTTAATGTGAAAATACAAAGATAAATATAAAAATGAACCTAATATTTTACGTCAGTTCCTTATAGATTCATTGTATAACTGAATAGTTTAACACTCTTGAGGGTCCCTTGGACAGCAAGGAGATCCAACCAGTCCATCCTAAAGGAGGTCAGTCCTGAATATTCATTGGAAGGACCGATGCTGAAGCTGAAGCTCCAGTACTTTGGCCACCTGATGCAAAGAGCTGACTCATTGGAAAAGACCTTAATGCTGGAAAGATTGAAGGCAGGAGGAGAAGGGAATAACAGAGGATGAGAAGGTTGGGTGGCATGACCAACCCAATGGACATGAGTTTGAACAAACTCTGGGAGATGGTGAAGGACAGGGAAGCCTGGTGTGCTGCAGTCTATGGGGTTGCAAAGAGTTGGACATGACTGAGCAACTGAACGATGATTCTAGATGAGTCAGCTCCCAACAAGCTAGCTTTAAGAGGAAAATCAACCTAACTGTTCTGTCAATGTTTATACATTTTATGTTAATGTTGGAAGGCTCTCAATGGAAATGTATGTGTGCATGCTCACTTGCTCAGTTGTGTCCAACTCTTTTTGACCCCATGGACTGTAGCCCGCCAGGCTCCTCTGTCCATGGGACTAGCCTGGCAAGAATACTAGAGTGGGCTGTCATTTCCTCCCCTGGAGGATCTTCCTGACCCAGGGATCAAACCCACAGCTCCTGTGGCTCCTGCACTAAAGGCACATTCTTTACCACTGAGCATCAGGGAAGCCTCGTGTCATATTTTAAATTATACATATAAGCAATATCATGATATTTGTCTTTTTCTGACTTCACTTAATAGATAATCTCTAGGTACAACCATGTTGCAGCATATGGCATTATTTCATTCTTTTTCATGCCTTTGTAATATTCCACTATATATAGAAACAATATCTTCTCTATCCATTCCTCTGTTGACGGGCACTTAGGTTGCTTCCATGTCTGGGCTATTATAAACAGTGCTGCAATGAACACTGGAGTGCATGTATCTTTTTGAATCAGAGTTTTTATCTTTTCTGGAT
The DNA here is from genome assembly GCA_006410615.1 of Neotragus moschatus. Taxonomy (NCBI): domain Eukaryota; kingdom Metazoa; phylum Chordata; class Mammalia; order Artiodactyla; family Bovidae; genus Neotragus; species Neotragus moschatus. The sequence goes on from SJYA01003478.1 coordinate 50,622, forward strand.
ATATGCCCAGGAATGGGATTGTTGCATCATACGGCCACTCTACCTTTAGTGTTTTTTATTTATTTATTTATTTATTTATTTTAATTGGAGGCTACTTATTTTACAATATTGTGGTGGTTTTTGCCATACATCGACATGAATCACCCACGGGTGCACATGTGTCCCCTTATCCTGAACCCCCTTCCACCTCCCTCCCCACCCTATCCCTCTGGGTTGTCCTAGAGCACTGGCTTTGGTTGCCCTGCTTCATGCATCAAACTTGCACTGGTCATCTATTTTACATATGGTAATGTACATGTTTCAAGGCTATTCACTCAAATCATCCCACCCTCAGTTTCTCCCACATAGTCCAGAAGTCTGTTCTTTACATCTGTGTCTGTTTTGCTGTCTCGCATATAGGGTCATTGTTACCATCTTTAAATTCCATATACATGCATTAATATCGGACACGACTGAAGCGACTTAGCAGCAGCAGCATACTGTATTGGTGTTTCTCTTTCTGATTTACTTCACTCTGTGTAAGAGGCTCCGGTTTCATCCACCTCGTTAGAATGGATTCAAATGCATTCTTTTTAATAGCTGAGTAATATTCCATTGTGTATATGTACCACAACTTCCTTATCCATTTGTCTGTCGATAGACATCTAGATTGCTTCCATGTCCTAACTACTGTAAACAGTGCTACAGGGAAAACCTGGGTACACGTGTCTCTTTCAATTCTGGTTTCCTCTATGTGTATGCCCAGCAGTGGGATTGCTGAGCTATATGGCAGTTCTAGTTCCAGTTTTTTAAGGAATCTCCACACTGTTCTCCATAGTGGTTGTACTAGTTTGCATTCCCACCAGCAGTGTAAGAGGGTTCCCTTTTCTCCACACTCTCTCCAGCATTTATTGTTTGTAGACTTTTTGATGGCAGCCATTCTAACTGGCATGAAATGTTATCTCACTGTGGTTTTGATTTGTTTTTCTCTGATAATGAGTGATGTTGAGCATCTTTTCATGTGTTTATTAGCCATCTGTATGTCTTCTTTCTCCATACTGTTTTCCATAGTTGTTGCGCCAATTTACATTTCTACCAACAGTGTAAAGAGGGTTGCCTTTTCTCCACACCCTCTCCAGCATTTCTTATTTAGAGACATTTTAAGAATAGCCATTCTGACCAGTGTCAGGTGGCACCTCATTGTAGCTTTGATTTTCATTTCTCTAGCAGTTAGCAATGTGGAGTATCTTTTCATGAGCTTGTGGGCCATCCAGATGTCTTCTTTGGAGAAATGTCTGTTTAGTTAGATCTTCTGCCCATTTTTTCATTGGGTTATTTGTTTTTCTATTATTGAGTTGTATGAGTGAACAGGCTTAGGTTTTTAAAGGACCATTCTGGTAATAACATTCAGTTCAGTCACTCAGTCATGCTCAACTCTTTGTGACCCCATGAATCGCAGCATGCCAGGCCTCCCTGTCCATAACCAACTCCTGGAGTTCACTCAGACTCATGTCCATCAAGTCAGTGATGCTATCTAGCCATCTCATCCTCGGTCGTCCCCTTCTCTTCCTGCCCCGACTCCCTCCCAGCATCAGACTCTTCCAATGAGTCNAGGTGGATGGAACTGGAGCCAATTATACAGAGTGAAGTGAGCCAGAAAGAAAAACATCAATACAGTATATTTTACTTTTTTTTTTTTTTAAATGAAACCTGAAAAATAGAAAACTGCTTGTTTACTTTTAGATATCCATCAATGAGTTCAGTGTGAGTAACAGGATAAGCAGATGTACATATGGCTTCCAACTGAAAACTGAAAATGAATTAAAGGATATGAAGGGTGAAACTTGCCATCACCATGTAGATTACCTTGTAAAGAGATGTTGTATATAATCAGTCAGTTAATTTCAAGTAATAAAGCAATCTTATTGATTAGAGGATCAGTTGGGGTATACTGATGAATGTCACCTTGTCGCTATTGTCCTAAGAAGCTAGATGCGCACATGTTTGGGACAAAACAAACTAAACTTATAGTTCAGATTCCAACTTGGAAAGAGATCAAGAGCTATAGACTTTTCCAAAAGACAATAGCTCATGAGGTTATGACATAATGACTCATCAAAAATGCCTGAAAATATCATCCTTGTCTTTTATAAATGTCAGAGAGCACTTGACAGAGAAAGCATTTTACTTTTGTAAGATGGAGAATTATCATTTACAAATTCATCCTTTATTTAGAGTTAGAAAGCAATTCACCTTTAAAACAGATTTCCTTTCTTAGGAAAAAAAATCTTGCAATAGTCCCTTTAAATTATGCAAATATAAAGCAAACACTCCATCAACTGTTCTTAAATAAGGATTGAAGATTGCCATAGAGTGGTGGAGGTGGACTTGACAATTGCTTAGGGTTTCTATAGTCTCATTGAGTGAGGGTATTAATAGATACTAGCCCTCNCCTTTAAAACAGATTTCCTTTCTTAGGAAAAAAAATCTTGCAATAGTCCCTTTAAATTATGCAAATATAAAGCAAACACTCCATCAACTGTTCTTAAATAAGGATTGAAGATTGCCATAGAGTGGTGGAGGTGGACTTGACAATTGCTTAGGGTTTCTATAGTCTCATTGAGTGAGGGTATTAATAGATACTAGCCCTCTGAGCGACTTCACTTTCACTTTTCACTTTCATGCATTGGAGAAGGAAATGGCAATCCACTCCAGTGTTCTTGCCTGGAGAATCCCAGGGACGGGGAAGCCTGGTGGGCTGTTGTCTATGGGGTCGCACAGAGTCAGACACAACTGAAGCGACTTAGCAGCAACAGCAGCAGCCTTCTTATTCCCATGTATATTGATTTGCACCCATAAGTTTATGTAGGAACCAAGGATCGTTATGGCAGAAGGTGGAGTAGAATTTCTACCTCCCACCACCTTGCAGTTCAAAACAATAAAACCAATATGATGTCTGAGGTGGCCCCAACTGAGGCCAGATGGCAGAAGACAAAAAGGATTTCTGGGAGAGAGAAGAAAGTCTGGACTAGTGACTCAAATGTGACACTGGAAGCCAAGCTGGCTCCGGTTGGGTGAGGGTTGACATATCAGTGCTTACTGACTTAACTTTATTAGTGTTGGAATTGTACATTAGGGAAAAAAAAAAAAAACTGAGGGGTGTGTGTATATGTCCATGAGAGATTCCCACAAGTTTTATCTTTTGAGGCACATGCCAGTTAAGATTAGAACACCCAGGGGTGCTCTTAAGACCAGGAGGAGGAGCAAGTATCTTGTATTCCAGGGTTCCAATGGTATGGTAGACACAACAGCAGAGCCAGTGGTGGGAACCAGGGCTGAGTTTCTGTCGAGATCCTAGGCCTTCAGTGTGGAAGAGCAGTGGCAATCAGAACATTTCATAGTTCTTTTGCTTAATCTTCAGCAACAAATAAGGATATTCAGAATTAACCTTTTAAACTTAGAACCCCTGGGAACCTAGGGACTTGTGAGGGGGACAAGCCTCAGGAAAGGGTGTAAAAAGATCAGACTGCTTGAGTGTTTATATGGTTAGGAATTGAGGGTCATTATAATCTCAGGACAAAATAGAAAAGAAAAGTGCACTTAGCTGGGAGCCACATACAGGTGAGGTCTGGGCTCTATGATTGTTCTGGATAGCTTACTTTTTTGGAGGATAGGACCCTTTATTCCATGGCCCTCTCCATTCCATTCTCCCACCTGGCATATTACACATGCTATGTCACTTTACTCATGTCCAACTCTTGCAACCCTATGGACTGTAGCCAGCCAGGCTCCTCTGTCTATGAGATTCTCCAGGCAAGAACACTGGAGTGGGATGCCATGTCCTCCTCCAGGGGATCTTCCCAGCCCAAGGATCAAACCCACATCTCTTACGTCTCTGGCATTTACCACTATTGCCACCTGGGAAGCTGGGCAGTGCTTATTTCCCTCATGAAGATATCCTATAGTTGGTTTTGCTACACAAAAGGGTAATTTAAATGATAAAAAGAATCTTAGAGGAAAGTTGACATACAAAAAGAGAGGCAAATATATTCAGATTCTTTGTATAAAAAGAGAAGATTGAGAAGGGGTAGGTCCAAAATCTATAAAACTGCAATATGGATAGAGTAAGCCTAGACTGGTGAACAAAAGCACAGAATAGCAGAATTACAGGACGACATTACACTCCTTACATTTATTCCATCCTAAAACTTTAAAGTGGCAATTTTAGAAAACACAGAGTTTCCTCCATTTAGCAAGTAGTTCATCTAGCAGAGAGTGGCAGTTCTGCATTGTGGTGTTTTGTTTTGTTTTTTTAATTCCAGTTGATGACATAAATCTATCCCAAAAGAGATTCCCTTAATTCGCAGGTTTCTTCCAAGCTTAGTAGGAGTTCGGCGATTGATTAGTGGTGACTTCTACAGCTGGGCATCAGCACGAGCAGCACTAATGGTACCAATTTTCACCATCCTTGACCAAAGCCTTAGGTCAGACTCAGCATGGAATGTCTCAAGTTCTTAGGAATCTGGGTACTTTCAAATGTGTTTGTCTCATGTATGATCATTTTTAAATGCACTGGGATTACATTTAATGAACCATTGACGGGGACTACAAGATGTTGGAACAATAGATGTACAAGGAAAATTTTGCCTATACAGAGCTACTTTAAAATAATTCTAAAAATACCATCCTCAGAGTTTTTTTTTTTTTAAAGAAACAAAAAGCAAAGCTTGTTTTTTTTTTTTTCCCCCTCAACACTCCATTGAAGAAATCTCCTAAGGAGTTCCCTGGAATATAAAAATCAGAAGACTAAGTAGGAGAACATGTCATGCAAAGATGGGCACAATAAAGGACAGAAATGGTATGGACCTAACAGAAGCAGAAGATATTAAGAAAAGATGGCAAGAATACACAGAAGAACTATACAAAAAAGATCTTAATGATGCAGATAACCATGATGGTGTGTGATCACTCACCTACAGCCAGACATCCTACAGTCTGAAATCAAGTGAGCCTTAGGAAGCACCGCTACAAGGAAAACAGTAGAGATGGAATTCCAGCTGAGCGATTTCAAGTTCTTAAAGATGATGCTCTGAAAGTGCTGCACTCAATATGCCAGCAAATTTGGAAAACTCAGCAGTGGTCACAGGACTGGAAAAGGTCAGTTTTCATTCCAATCCCAAAGAAAGGCAATGCCAAAGAATGCTCAAACTATTGTACAACTGCACTCATCTCACATGCTAGCGAAGTAATGCTCAAAATTCTCCAAGCCAGGCTTCAAGAATACATGAACCAAGAACTTCCAGATGTTCAAGCTGGATTTAGAAAAGGCAGAGGAACCAGAGATCAAATTGCTGACATCTGTTGTATCATCGAAAAGGCAAGGGAGTTCCAGAAAAACATCTACTTCTGCTTTATTGACTATGCCAAAGCCTTTGACTATGTGAATCACAACAAACTGTGGAAAATTCTAAAGAGATGGAAATACCAGACCACCTGACCTGCCTCCTGAGAACTCTGTATGCAGGTCAAGAAGTAACAGTTAGAACTGGACATGGAACAACAGACTGATTCCAAATTGGGAAAGGAATACATGAAGGCAGTATATTGTCACCCTGCTTATTTAACTTCTATGCAGAGTACATCATGAGAAACGCTGGGCTGCATGAAGCACATGCTGGAATGAAGATTGCTGGGAGAAATGTCAATAACCTCAAATATGCAGATGATACCACTCTTATGGCAGAAAGCGAAGAAGAACTGAAGACCTTCTTGATGAAAGTGAAAGAGGAGAGTGAAAAAGTTGGCTTAAAATTCAACATTCAAAAAATAAAGATCATGGCATCTGGTCCCATCACTTCATGGCAAATAGATGGGGAGACAATGACAGACTCCAAAACTTTTGTGGCTCCAAAATCACTGCAGATGGTTTACTGCAGCCATGAAATTAAAAGATGTTTCCTCCTTGGAAGAAATGCTATGACGAACCTAGACAGCATATTCAAAAGCAGAGACATTACTTNGAATACATGAAGGCAGTATATTGTCACCCTGCTTATTTAACTTCTATGCAGAGTACATCATGAGAAACGCTGGGCTGCATGAAGCACATGCTGGAATGAAGATTGCTGGGAGAAATGTCAATAACCTCAAATATGCAGATGATACCACTCTTATGGCAGAAAGCGAAGAAGAACTGAAGACCTTCTTGATGAAAGTGAAAGAGGAGAGTGAAAAAGTTGGCTTAAAATTCAACATTCAAAAAATAAAGATCATGGCATCTGGTCCCATCACTTCATGGCAAATAGATGGGGAGACAATGACAGACTCCAAAACTTTTGTGGCTCCAAAATCACTGCAGATGGTTTACTGCAGCCATGAAATTAAAAGATGTTTCCTCCTTGGAAGAAATGCTATGACGAACCTAGACAGCATATTCAAAAGCAGAGACATTACTTTGCCAGCAAATGTCCATCTAGTCAAGGCTATGGTTTCTCCAGTAGTCATGTATGGATGTGAGAGTTGGACTATAAAGAAAGCTGAGTGCCGAAGAATTGATGCTTTTTAAACTGTTGTGTTGGAGATGACTTTTGAGAGTTCCTTGGATTGCAAGGAGATCCAAGCAGTCCATCCTAAAGGAAATCAGTCCTGAATATTCATTGGAAGGACTGATGCTGAAGCTGAAACTCCAATACTCTGGCTACCTGATGCGAAGAACTGACTCACTGGAAAAGACCCTGATGCTGGAAAAGATTGAAGGAAGGAGGAGAAGGGGACAACAGAGGATGAGATGGTTGGATGGCATCACCGACTCTACGGACAAGTTTGAGCAAGCTCCACGAATTAGTGATGGACAAGGAGGCCTGGCATGCTGCAGTACATGGAGTCACAAAGAGACAAAGAGTTGGACATGACTGAGCAACTGAAATGAAGTAAGAGAAAGTGGCTCATAATGGTTATGCTAATGTCACACTGAAAAGTTACTCTCTGATAAGTCCACAGGTCTGTATATAAGACTTAAAATAAGTCTCATTTTCATAGGTGAGGAAAGAGGCTTCATGCATAGATCCAGTACAGTGTTGGGCAAACAAGGGTCATTCTAGGTTCATGGTCTTTAATCAGCAAGCTTTTTTTTTTTTTTTTTTCTGCTTAGGACCAGTTGTCATAAAAGCCAGGATTTTGTTTTGATCATGATGCAGTAAGAAACTGTCCTGTTCCTTTCCAAAGTATCCATTTGGTGAGATGAACCTGTCTCTTCTCCATCAAATATAAACAGGCTCATTGTGACAAGATTGTTTCCAACACAAAGTGCTTTCTAATGCAAAGCAAAGTACAGGACTCCTTTGATGCTCTTTCAATTTGAGTCAAATAGCTTTGAGTGCAGAGTGTGTGGGTGAAGTAGTATCCATGAGGCTGACTTGTGTCCAAGATAAGTTGGTTCAGTGCCTGGGTTCCCTGAGCTAGCTACAGCCATGAGGATTTGCCTAGCCAGATTCACCCTACCCAAAAGTCAGAAATAATTTTTTTCCTCTTATTCAATAAGTGCCTTTCCCTTGAAATACTTTGCATCCCTTTCTGCATGGCAGCAGGAATAAAGTGGATCTCACCTAAGGAAACTCCAAACTACTAGAACAAAGTCATGTCCCCTGCAGTCAGGACAGGATCTCTGAGAACTGTACTCCTAGAAAGAGTGGTTAAGGTAAGTCTAATGGAGAGAAGACAGGAAGTCCAGGAGGAAGTCTTGGTACAGGAGGACTGAGGACAAGGTATGGTAGACTGGATAAGTAGTTCCCAAGGACCTACTCTTCTCTTCCCCTTAAAAGGACATGAGTTTGAGCAAACTCTGGGAGATGGAGGAAAGAGGAGCCTGGCATGCTGCAGCCCATGGGGTCACAAAGATTTGGATACAACTTAGTAACTGAACAATAACAACAACATAAGCCACCAAGAGTTTGGAGTTGTTCGTTACCACAACAGAGCTGACTAATGCACAAGGTACACCTCGGCTGTGACCAGATAAGCAAGGTGGGAGGACAGAGCAGGGAATGTGGGAGATGAGTATGTTGCAATTGTTTTTTTGTTTTGTTTTGTTTTTTCTCAAATCCCAGGATCTACTGAGGGAAATTCTATGCCCTTGTATCACGAAAAGGCATAAAATCTTTCATTGCCAAAGAACCTATGTCTTTGGGGGATCTAGTATTCATCCCTTGGGGGTCATTCCCTGTTCCATGGTTCCCTAGATAGGGAAATTCATGACAGTAGAACTCTACAAGAATGGTTTTTTTCCCTCCTTCTTGTCCTATCTTCACTGCAATTACAGGAAATCAGAGGCTGAGTTGTTTTAGCAGGAGTTCTCAAGAAAATTATGCTGTTACCCAGCATAATATCTCCAGTGATTTATTAAAGTTCATTTAAATATTTACGGCCTCACATCACTTCCTTGCCTCACTTATCACTAGAACACGCTATATATATATTTTTTTAATTCTCAGCGGTAGAAGCAGGTGAGCAGATGTTATTAAGCTGTTACCAACAACCAGCGGCCAATCAGTGTACTACAAGTCAGCTAAATTTCACCATATGCAAAAATAGCTTCACACATGAGCAAAGACCCTTTTCCTTTCTATTAAATATCTCCTCTCCTCTCCATTTCTCATTCAGGTGTTTCCACATATGAAGCTATCACAAACTAACTACCAATTGTATCCCAGGCAATTTATGTATGTGACCTCTAATCTTTACAACAACCCTTCAAGGTAAGCAGTTGTCATTACCAATTTATAGACAGTAATGCACTGTATAAGCTTCCCACCATGCTGTAACAAATCACCACAAATTGAACAGCTTAAAACAACACTCATTTATTATCTCACAGTTCTGCAGATCAGAATCCAGGTGTGGCATGGCTGAACTGGGTCCTCCATTTAGGGTCTCACAGGTTGAAATCAGTGCATGGGCAGGACTGGGCTCTTTTCTGGAGGATCTATGGGGGAATAAACCTTCAAGCTCCTTTGGGTTGTTGGCAGGATTCAGTTCCTTGAGGCCGTAGGTCTGAAATTACCATTTCCTTGCTGGCTGTTAGTCACGAACCTCTCTCAGTTCCTTAAGGTTCCTGCATTCCCTGTCACATTGCCCCTCCATCTTCAAACCACCAAACTCGAATCCAGTCCCTCTCATGCTTTGAATCTCTCAGACTTCTATTCTGCCAAGGCTCTCCTGCCTCCCACTTCCCTGCATCTGTCTGAGTTCAGCTGGAAAGGTTTCTGCTTTTAAGGGTTCCTGTGATTAGATTGGACCCACCTGCACAGCCAGGACTGTTCTCCATCTCAAAGTCCATAACCTTAATCACATTTACAAAGTCAAGTTTACCATGTAAGGTAACAGATTCACAGGTTAGGTTGTGGGCACCTTGGGGGTAAGGGCATTATTCTGCAGCCAGATTACCCCAGACCACATATTTAGCAAGTGACAGAGGTCAATGTGAACCAGGTCTATTTGGCATTAAACCCAACCTCTTCCCATGAGGCCACTCTGCCTTTCCAATACATCTAATATGCTAGCTGCTGTTGCTGCTAAGTCACTTCAGCCATGTTGACTCTGTGTGACCCCATAGATGGCAGCCCACGAGGCTCCCTGTCTCTTGGGATTCTCCAGGCAAGAACACTGGAGTGGGTTGCCATTTCCTTCTCCAATGTATGAAAGTGAAAAGTGAAAGTGAAGTCGCTCAGTTGTGTCCGACCCTTAGCGACCCCATGGACTGCAGCCCACCAGGCTCCTCCGTCCATGGGTGTTTCCAGGCAAGAGAACTGGAGTGGGGTGCCATTGCCTTCTCTGCTAATACGTTAGAGCATATAATAAATGGGAAAAAAGCAGGGGGAAAATGTCTTAAGCAAAGCAGAAATCTATTTAGTAAATAAACTCTGCTTCCAATTTTCAACATGATTTATACCTTTGGAATAAAGAACTCAAAATAATCAAAGCTGAAAATAAATCAATGTTGTTTCACTCTATATTCTAAAGGGGCAGTAAGAGTGTGTATTAAATATACATATACTTTTCACAATAAATAGAGATGAAAATTGCCAAAATCGTTTTGCTAATTCATCTAAGACTGAGTATGTATTTTCCTGGCAGAATTGAAAGTACATGAAACACAAAGTACTCTCTGAGACCCACTGTCACTAACAGGCAGCACAGGGTTTCAACCCACTAGGTACACGTCCTCAGTAGTCAGGGGTAACCCAGGCCCACAACATTTCCCAGAAAGGAGCATAATGACCTCCTGGCCAGAGCAGAGTTTGATTTCCTCTTACCATATGCTTGAATGTAGTACCCACACTTATCTAGATCCAGGTATCAGCAGTCTTGTCAGAGTTAAAAGCTATAATGTAGAGCAGAAAGATGACAACTCCATTTTTGGAGTTGAATCTGCGTGTCACTAAAGCCCCAGCACAGACAACAAGGACCTAAAGTAGATGCTTCAGAAATACTTGCTTACAGTCTCACCAGTGAATTCCCATCTCCAAGCACGATTTTTCCACTTATTTATTCAACTTTTATACTAGGTATTTTGATCTGGNAACTCCATTTTTGGAGTTGAATCTGCGTGTCACTAAAGCCCCAGCACAGACAACAAGGACCTAAAGTAGATGCTTCAGAAATACTTGCTTACAGTCTCACCAGTGAATTCCCATCTCCAAGCACGATTTTTCCACTTATTTATTCAACTTTTATACTAGGTATTTTGATCTGGCCATTACTGAGCAAGGCACTGAAGACACAAGCAATGTTTCCAATGGCCTTTGTTCTCAAAAAGCTCATGGTTATAGCTGAAGAATTATAACCCATATAAAAAGACAAGAATGACTTGCCCAAAAAGGGATTAGTAGATATCTTTTGAATAAATAATAAAGGTTAGCATCATATTGAAAATGTGTGAAAAGATGCTTGACATTATTAGTCTTAGAGAAATACAAATCAAAACCACAGTAAGATACTACTTAACACCCACAAAGACGGCTATAATCTCAAAAAATGGAAAATAACAAGTGTTAGCAAGAAAATAGAGAAACATTAATCTCCAGAAAAATATCTATTTCTGGTTTATTGACTATGCCAAAACCTTTGACTGTGTGGATCACAATAAACTGTGGAAAATTCTGAAA
>SJYA01003479.1:0-15556 GCA_006410615.1 Neotragus moschatus
ATGAGTGCAATTGTGCGGTAGTTTGAGCATTCTTTGGCATTGCCTTTCTTTGGGATTGGAATAAAAAATTAGAGATACCAAGGAAAAAATGTCATGCAAAGATGGGCACAATAAAAGACAGACATGGTATGGACCTAACAGAAAGTGGAAAGTGAAAGTTGCTCTGTGTGTCTGACTCTTTGGGACCCCATGACTTATACAGTTCATGGAATTCTTCAGGCCAGAATACTGGAGTGTGTAGCCTTTCCCTTCTCCAAGGGATCTTCCCAACCCAGGGATTGAACCCAGGTCTCCTGCACTGNGAAAGTGGAAAGTGAAAGTTGCTCTGTGTGTCTGACTCTTTGGGACCCCATGACTTATACAGTTCATGGAATTCTTCAGGCCAGAATACTGGAGTGTGTAGCCTTTCCCTTCTCCAAGGGATCTTCCCAACCCAGGGATTGAACCCAGGTCTCCTGCACTGCAGGCAGATTCTTTACCAGTTGAGCCACAAGGGAAACCCAAGAATAATGGAGTGGGTAGCCTATCCCTTCTCTAGCAGATCTTCCTGACCCTGGCATTGAACCAGAGTCTCCTGCCTTGCAGGCGGATTCTTTACCAACTGAGCTATGAGGGAAGGACCTAATAGAAGCAGAAAATATTAAGAAGAGGTGGCAAGAATATACAGAAGAACTATATACAAAAAAGATCTTAATGACCCAGATAACCACAATGGTGTGATCACTCACGGACTTCCCTGGTGGCTCAGATGGTAAAGCATCTGTCTACAATGTGGGAGACCTGAGTTCGAGCCTTGGGTTGGGAAGATCCCCTGGAGAAGGAAATGGCAATCCACTCCAGTACTATTGCCTGGAAAAATCCCATGGACAGAGGAGCCTGGCAGGCTGCAGTGGGATCACAGAGTCAGACATGACTGAGCGACTTCACTTCACTTCACTCACTTAGAGCCAGACATCCTGGAGTGAGAGGTCAAGTGGGCCTTAGGAAGCATCATTAAGAACAAAGCTAATGGAGGTGGTGGGATTCTAACTGAGCTATTTCAAATCCTAAAAGATGATGCTGTGAAAGCGCTGCACTCAACATGCCAGCAAATTTGGAACACTCAGCAGTGGCCTCAGAACCAGTCCATTGTTCATTCCAATCCCAAAGAAAGGCAATGCCAAAGAATGTTCAAACTACTGCACAATTGCACTTGTCTCACACATTAGCAAATTAATGTTCAAAAATTCTCCAAGCCAGGCCTCAACAGTATTTGAACCATGAACTTCCACACGCTGGGTTTAGAAAAGGCAGAGGAACCAGAGATCAAATTGCCAACATCCGTTGGATCATAGAAAAGCCGAGAGGTCCAGAAAAGCATCTATTTCTGCTTCATTGACTACTCTAAAGCCTTTGACTGTGTGGATCACAACAAACTGTGGAAAATTCTTCAAGAGATGGGAATACCAGACCACCTTACCTGCCTCCTGAGAAATCTGCATGCAGGTGAAGAAGGAACAGTTAGAACCGGACATGGAACAGCGCACTGGTTCCAAATTGGGAAAGGAGTATGACAAGGCTGTATATTGTCACCCTGCTTATTTAACATGCAGAGTTCATCATGAGAAATGCTGGGCTGGATGAAGCACAAGCTGGAATCAAGATTGCCGGGAGAAATAATCAATAACTTCAGATATGCAGATGACACCACCCTATGGCAGAAAGCAAAGAAGAGCTAAAGAGCCTCTTGAGGAAAGTGAAAGGCGAGTGAAAAAGCTGGCTTAAAACTCAACATTCAAAAAACGAAAATCATCGTATCTGATCCCATCACTTCATGGCAAACAGATGGGGAAACAATGGAAAACAGTGAGAGACGATTTTGAACTGTGGTGTTGGAGAAGACTCTTGAGAGTCCCTTGGACTTGAAGGAGATCAAACCAGTCCATCCTAAAGGAAATCAGTCCTGAATATTTATTGGAAGGACTGATGCTATAAAGAAGGCTGAGGACACTGAAGAATTGGTGCTTTTGAACTGTGGTACTGGAAAAGACTCGAGAGTTCGCTGGACAGCAAGGAGATCACACCAGTAAAGGAAATCAACCCTATATATTCATTGGAAGGACTGATGCTGAAGCTGAAACTCCAATAGTTTGGCCACCTCATGTGAGGACCTGACTCATTGGAAAAGACCCCGATGCTGGGGAAGATTGCAGGCAGGAGAAGGGGATGACAGAGGATGAGATGATTGGATAGCATCACTGACTTGATGGACATGAGTTTGAGCGTTGGTGATGGACAGGGAGGCCTGGTGTGTTGCAGTCCATGGGGTCTCAAAGTGTCAGACACACTGAGTGACTGAACTGAACTGAACTGAGTGACTAACACTTTCACTTTCAGAACTAAGAACCAGGTGTGTGATCCTTGATTGGGTCCTGGATCTGGGGGGAAAAAAAGGTTATAAGAGCATTAGCAGTATAATTGGAGAGATGATTGCGTCCGTGTTCAATCCCTGAGCACATTAAAGGTGTTGGGATTTCCCAGGAGGGAAAGCTTGGTGCCAGCTTTTTGCTTGGGAATGTGTGTGTTGAGACAGGAGGGAGCAGGTGCGTTGGATTTGAGTAAGCGGCGTGCAGACGTCGTCCCTGGGCAGATGCCATGGACAGATGTGCCGATGGCCCTGTGGGTTGACAATTTTCCAGCTCCAGAGATAGAAGGGCATGAATGAGGACTTCTTTCTGGGCCCCTGAAAAGAGCCTGCCCTGCTCTGGGCATCTCCTTTCTGGGTCCGGCGGAGCCAGACACCCAGCTGCATCCAAGGTGTTCCCTGGACACTGGCGACAGCAGAGCTGAGCTAGCCGGTGGGACTGGGCGCGGCGCGAGGGCAGAGGCTAACTTTGGTTTCTGTTCTGCCTGGCCTCGGTTTCCCGATCCGCAGAGGGGTTGGGAGAGGCAATCCAGCCGTGGGCGCCCCTCGAATTATGGCGTCAACCCCCTCCTCCTCTCCTGACCCTGGCTGAAAGGGGCGTTCCCCAGACCTTCCAGGGGGCCGCGGGGCCTGTGGGGGCCGTGGGGCCTGTGGGACCCCCAGTCATCCGGGCCAGGGCTCTTTTCTCTGACTACCCTCCTCGCCCCGCTCAGAGATTCTCAAATCAGAGCATCTGGGACGGATGCTGAGGGCCTTCAACCTGAAGCTCCCAGCCCCCTAGAGCCGGGGCCGGAGATCCACCAACGCTGGGGGCGCGGGCGGGGGACCAGAGGGGTAGGGGCGGTCGATCGGGCCGCGAAGCGCGGGAGAGAGACCCGGCCTGAGCGCGGGGAACCGGGCCGGCTGGGCGGCTCAGCCTCGCTCGCGTCGCCGCAGCGGCGCGCTCTTTGTCTGCGGCTCCGCGCTTGGGGGGGCGGGGCGAGCGCACCCGGGCCCCGCCCACTGTTGCATTGGCCCCGCCCCCTCCCGGGCCTCCGTCGCCTCGCCGCGGGTGGAGGGTGGGGCTGTGCCTCCGGCTTCGCTGATCAGGCCCCTGCTTGATCCCGACTGCGTCGCCGAGCTATCTGCGTTGCTGTTCCCTGACCCTTTGCTCCTGCGTCCTCTCATTGCCCTCATATCTCCACCATGTCCCACCGGGCACCGACGTCCCTTCTGCTGCTCCACCGCCATTTGCCTCGCTCTTGTCCCCTGCCCCCCACCACGTGTTTCCCTCGATTCCCCCCACCCATATACCCCCTACCTTTTCCAGGTCTGTCCCTCACTCTTTTGGCATTGAAAAAAATTTCGTCTTCTGAACCTACCTTTCCCAACAAGCATTCAAATGCTCTCACGCATCTGTCCTGGTAGAAACCAAACCTAGGACTCTCCCACACCCACAAGCCCCTTCCACCCCATTCTCTGCAAAAGCTCCCAAAGGCTGAGTCTATACAGGCCGGCTGGGCGCCCCTCTCCCCGACTGCTCTCTTTTAACCAACCTAGCGGGTCCTTCTTCGTCCTGATCCCATCCAACCTCCCCTCCTTGGTACACTGTTTTGCCCAGCTTCCCTTTTTCACTTTCCTTCTCTCTGGGTGACTAAGCTCTGTATCTCTCTCTGCAACTGCTCAATGTCAAGGTGCCTTTGGGTCCTCCTTGGGCCTCTTATCTCCGCCTACACTCAATCCCTGGCTTATATACCTCCATCTCAGCATTTATGTACTTCCCTGGTAGCTCCAGTACTTTGGCCACCTCATGCGAAGAGTTGACTCATTGGAAAAGACTTTGATGCTGGGAAGGATTGGGGGCAGGAGAAGGAGATGACAGAGGATGAGATGGCTGGATGGCATCACTGACTCGATGAACATGAGTCTGAGTGAACTCTGGGAGATGGTGATGGACAGGGAGGCCTGGCGTGCTGTGATTCATGGGGTCGCAAAGAGTCGGACACAACTGAGCGACTGAACTGAACTGAACTGGTAGCTCAGATGGTAAAGTGTCTGCCTACAATGCAGGAGACCTGAGTTTGATCCCTGAGTCAGGAAGATCTCCTGGAGAAGGAAATGGCCACCCACTCCAGTACTCTTGCCTGGAAAATCCCATGGACAGAGGAGCTTGGTAGGCTACAGTCCATGGGGTCGCAAAGAATCGGACTCGACTGAGCGACTTCACTTCACTTCAGCATTTTAAGTTAAGAACAGTCAATCTCTACTTGAATTCAACAACAATGGTCATATGACACTTGGTTTGGTGGCTTGGTTGGAGATGCATGTAGGTGGAGTGGGGGATATCTGCAAGTCTCAGGAACTTCAAAGCAGAGATCAAGATTTGCTTTGGGGCTTCCTTGGGGGCTCAGCAGTGAAGAATCTGCCTGACAGTGCAGGAGTCATGGTTTGAGCCCTGGTCTGGGAAGATCCCACATGTTGTGCAGCAACTGAGCCCATGTGCCAAGAGAAGCCACTTCAATGAGAAGCCTGTGCACTGCAACTCGAGAGTAGCACTGGCTTGCTGCAACTGGAGAAAAGCCCTTGCAACAACAAAGACCCAGCACAGCCAAAAATTAAAAAATTTAAAAACTTATTTAAAAAAAAAATGATCTGCATTGAATAAAACCAGTTCCCCAAGTCCCGCCGGGAGTCTCCCCCACCTCTGTGTCTTTTCCAGTGACCCGCATCTCTGTGAGGGCGCCTGTGGTCTCTGTGGGTTCAGGGAGCAGTTTTAATTTTTTATTGTGGGCAACGATGTATGTCATAAAGTTTCCCATTAGTGACATTTGAGTACTTTCAATGTGGTGTCATTGTCACCACCACCTAGTTCTAGAACATGGTGGTCACTCCCAAAGGGAACTTCCTACCATTACGCAGGCTCTCCCCACTCTCTCTTTGCACTCCTCGACTTTCTGTCCCGATGGGTTTGCCTATTCAGGAATCATACAGCATGTGGCCTTCTGTGCCTGCCTTCTCTCACTTGACTGGGCTGCCGGGCTGTATTCATCCATGCTATATTATTAGCATGTATCAGGACTTCGCTCCTTTATATGGTGGAATGATCTGCCGGGTGGATATTCCCCCATTATGCTTATCCATCTGCTGGTGGACATGGAGGAGGCTTCCAAATTCTGCCTATTTAGAAAAATACTGCTGAGAATTTCCCTAGCATTGCAGCAGTTAGGACTCAGCGCTTTCACTGCTGGGGCCCAGATTCAGTCCCTAGTCATGGAACTAAGATCCCCACAAGCTGCGCCATGAGGCCAAAAAACAAACAAAAAAAAATAGTGCTGATATGAGGATTTGTGTACAAGCTTTTGTTAGGGTGTCTGTTTTCCATTCTTGTGGTTACGCTGGATTGTATGGCAGCTCTAGAGAGTTTTCCACATCCACTGTTCTCCATTGACATTCCTGCAGCCTCATGCCCTCCCTTACTGCGCTTCTGCTCCTTCTAATCCCTCTGATTCCCGGAGAAGCCCTGTGGAGACAGCACAGCAGGACCTTGTGCCTGGAATCCTTGTCCTCGCCCCCTGGGGACCCCCTCAGTACCCAGGCACCCAGACTCTCTGCCCCGGTTCAGCCTCTGATGCTAGGGGGTGAGGGGGGACCTCCCCTTCCTTGCTAATCTCCCAAACACCCTGGATCGTTAGAAGGGTATTCCCCTGCCCACCACGACTGACTCCCACTTAGCCTTTGGAGCTTGGGTTGAGTCAGTCCCTGCGCCAGCTGTGTGCCAACTGCGTCTCTCCTCTCCCCTATTCCTCCCACCCTCACCCCTCTCCCAGCTGCCATAGGCACCTGCCCTCTGGTTGTCGGAGGGGTCCCGCCCCAGGGCCTGGCTTACTTTGAGGGCCTGGGGTGGGCAGGGCCCCTCTCTGAAGGCAGACCTGAGGGCCTGCTGTCTTCTCCCCCTTCTCTGACTGGTGCCTCATGGGTCAGTGTGCCCCCACCCCTGGGGCCTCCTGCTGCCTTCTGCTCAGACATGGGGCTGGGGGAGCTCGGAGCCCATTCCTTGGCCACCCACAGAAAACCCCATCTGCAAATGCAACCCTAGAGCCAGTGGTGGGGTGCACATGGGGAAAATAAATGGAGAGTGGGAGGGAGTCTGCTCAGTCCTGCCCTAGGTCTGAGACGAATTGACAGCCCCATGACAAGGCCCTTCTCGAGCCTTCCAGAACCAGCTTCCTGGTGTTCCCTGGGGTGGGCCTGGGACCCTCCTGGCCACTTCCCCTAAGGGTGGGCACTGCAATCCACTCAGGGGATCCACGGTCCTGGGAGCTGCCCCTTCTGTTTTAGGGACACCCGGGCAAGAGCGTGCCTCCCCTGCGCTTCCCCAGCTCAGATATGGATGTGAAATCTGATGTGACTTCATCACCACTGCTCCCAAGGGGTCTGAGCCCAAAGGCTGCACTCCTCCCCCCAGCCCCGGGCCAGGGCTGCCCAGGGTCCGGGAACACAAAGCTGCCCCTGAGCCTGGGGCCTCAGAAAAAAACTCAGAGGAGGGCACAGGCTAGATTGTTCTTGTCTGTTTTCTCTAGGTAGCCAAGTAATATTTACGGGAGAAAACGCTGTAAAGAACATAGGACGAAAGTCACCTAGAAATACTAACTTCCAGAGATAACCAGCCACTGCTGGGAGAGTCGCTCAGTTGTGTCCCACTCTTTGTGACCCCATGGACTATACAGTCCGTGGAATTCTCCAGGCCAGAATACTGGAGTGGGTAACCTTTTCCTTCTCCTGGGGATCTTCCTAACCAGGGATCCAACCCAGGTCTCCCACCTTGCAGGCAGATTCTTTACCAGCTAAGCCACCAGGGAAGCCCAAGAACACTGGAGGGGGTAGCCTTTCCCTTCTCCAGGGGATCTTCCCAACCCAGGGATCAAACCCAGGTCTCCCGCATTGCAGGCAGATTCTTTACCAACTGAGCTATGAGGAAAGCCCCAACCACTGCTGACATTCTTCCATTTTCATGAATTTCCTTCCAGTCTTTAAAGAAAGGATTGTGTAATAATACTGACGCAGGTACCAATGAATATATAAGGCACGCCCATTCCAAATAGTTTTCACAGCCCCGTTCACTCTTCAACCTGCATCCTTGTGGCACTACGATGCTCCTGTGGGCTCATACCTCCCTTCCCACCTGTACCCCATCAGCTCTTGAAATTGGGCTCACACTGAGCTCTCCCAGCAGGTGCTTGAGAGTTTATTATGAGACCTGTCCATCTTTTTGAAGTCCATAAACAGTTTTTCAAAAAACAATTTAGCCATGGTATATAAAGTTGGGAAGAAAGCAAATTCTCAGATCTTCATTTCCCTGGAACAATGTTTCTATATGTTATTTTGCAGTCTTTTACCTTAAACATACATTTTACATGATAGTCATCAGAATTCATGTGTCATTTTGTATCTTTTTGAGAAACGCTTGTTAGAAGACTCTGGTAGGGCAGCTGTACATTTCCATGAGGCAGACACTTGTACTAAAGACTACTGTAAAGTTTTTGGCATTAGAAGTAATGCTGGTACCTCCATACATTAAATATAGAATGACCATATGGCCCCAAATATTTGAAAACAGGATCTTGAACCCTTGGACACAAATGTTCACCGTAGTGTGATTCACAATTGCCAAAATGTAGAAACAAACCAACGTGTGTTGAGGGATGACCGATTTATCCACTCAGTGCAGTTTTCTGGAACAGGTTGCAATATTACCCATAAAAGAAATGAAGTACTGATGTCTGCTGTCATGGATGGACCTAGAAAACATTTTGTGGAAAATTGCCAGACATACTGGACCACCTGTTGTAGAATTCCACCTAGGAAATGTCTAGAGGCAGTTGCAAGAAAGAAAGATTGGTGAGTGCCAGGGTGGGGTGAATTTGGAGAGAATGGGTAGGGGGTCTCCTTTTAGGGGCTGAAAATGTCCTGGAATTAAATAGATGTGATGGTTACATGACTGTTCAGAGGCATGAAATGCCACTGAGTTGTACACCTGAAATAGTTAAAATGGTAAACTGATGTTTGCTGTATTTTCGCACAGTATAAAAAATGAATGCTGCTCTGTTCTGAATATCCTTATCATTCATGTAATATAAATTCTGATTATTTTAGGATTTAATATTTATAAGAAATGTACTGGATAAAAGGATATGATGAACATTAGCAAGGTTCTTTGTAGTTATTAAGATTCCTCCAGCAAGTTGACCATCTTGTATTCAGGGGTGAAATAGCTCGGGCCCACACAGAGCGCCCCCAACTGGGGATTGCTTCTAGGTCTAAGCAGGAGCCAGGTGCCCCAGCTCTGCCTGGGAGACAGACATGGGTACAGCGCTGAGGGCCACTTGGAGCACTTCTCCTCAGCCAGGGTTGTGCCATCGGTCCTTGGGCCCACTGACACGCACCCTGAGCCTTTGACATCCCACACTGGGAGGCAAGGCCCACGGATAGCCTCCAGAACCTGATGGTAAGCGAGTCACCTTGAAACCATCTGCTTGGCATTCTCCCTGGGAGGGGGTGGTTGCCAGGCCTGACATGACTCTTGGGCTTGGAAGGGACACACCGGGGCATTTCACCTTAAGTGAGTGTAGGTGTCTGTGAAGCAAGAAAGAAGGGCGTTGGAGGGAGAGAAGGTGCCACAGGGGCTCAGCAAATGAAAAAGCTTGGCTGGAGTGCCAAGACCATCTCCACCCCGTCCACAGCTGCCACCCCGGAATCCCCTCCTATTCAGCCAAAGCCCCACCTTCTCCCCCCATCCCAGGGGTACCCACCATCCACACACCCCCAGCCCCTACTATATATAGTCTGCTCCCTGCCCCTCACCAGCTGGAGATACCAACCGTGGTGGGCATGTCTGGGTGAATGGTAAGTCGTGCCACATTCTGCTCTGAGTGCTTTTTCACTGGTCCTGGAAAACGGACACTAAGAGACATCCAAATGACAGATGAGGAAACGGGGGAGGCTAAAGGATTCACCCAGGACACAACACCTGGGCCAGAAACCTTTGTGCCCCAAGTCTCACTCCTTCCACATCCTAATAGGTGACAGCAGCTGTCCCTCCATGTGGATGTGTTCTGGATTGTTTCTCGAGTATTGTGTGTGTACTGCCATCCAACCTCGAGGTGGGCCTTGTGGGTCTAGTGTTCTTCCCATCCCTGACCCATCCCTCCCCTCCCCTGTCCAGGGGGATTCAGGTTTGTCACCTCGAGGTACATTTTCTCCTATCTGTGATGTTCATAAGCATGTGTATTGCCACAAACCACGTGTACAAATATACCACAATTTTTGGATCCATGCTACCAATGGCTGATCTGTACTCTTTCTGTTATTTACATCCCAGTGTCCTGAAGGGGCATCTCCTCAACCCTCCTCAAAAGGGTTCAGGGTCCCTTTTCCTAGAATCCCTGCTTCCCTACTGAGTTCGGGATTTTTCCAGTGTCCTGTTTGGTTCAGTTCAGTTCAGTTCAGTCTAGTCGCTCAGTCATGTCTGACTCTCTGTGATCTCATGGACTGTAGCACGCCAGGCCTCCCTGTCCATCACCAGCTCCCGGAGTTTACCCAAACTCATGTCCATCAAGTCAGTGATGCCATCTAACCATCTCATCCTCTGTCATCCCCTTCTCCCGCCTTCAATCTTCCCCAGCATCAGGGTCTTTTCAAATGAGTCAGCTCTTTGCATCAGGTGGCCAAAGTATTGGAGTTTCAGCTTCAACATCAGTCCTTCCGATGAATATTCAGGACTGATTTCCTTTAGGATTGACTGCTTGGATCTTGCAGTCCAAGGGACTCTCAAGAGTCTTCTCCAACACCACAGTTCAAAAGCATCCATTCTTTGGCACTCATCTTTCTTTGTAGTCTGACTCTCACACCCATACATGACTACTGGAAAAACCATAGCCTTGACTAGACGGTCCTTTGTTGGCATTGTTCTATAGGAGTTCTTTATTCTGGATAATCCAGTGTCCATTCTGTGCCTGTCCTAACTGTAGTTATGATGTCTTTTGTTATCCAGAAGTCTTATAGTTTAACACAGTCAGAGTGATACCTTTTTCCATTCTTGTTCGCCCATGTTTTATTTTCAGGCGATTCCCTTGCTGTTTGGCGGTTAGGCCTGGGTACTTTCGCTGCCATGGCCCACATTCGGTCCCTGGTCTGATCCCTAGTCAGGGAACTAACATTCCACAAGTCGTGAGGCCCGGCCAAAAGGAAAAGAAAAAATGGCTTTGCTATGTCAGCACGATAAAACCACTTTTCTCACTAGTCCAAGCTAGTTTTAAAGCTCAGTCCATTTAGGACTTGGGTCCATTTCAAATTGGCTTGGTGTGGGTTTGGAGCAGTGGCAGCCAGCCAAGGAGGTGGGGCATGCCTCTGGTGGGTGTAGACTGTGATCTTCCCTTGTGGGGGACTCTGATGGGCTGGCTTCGGTTCACACCTGTCCAGACAGGAACAGGGACATTTGAATGGTGGCTTGGCCCGTGCACACACGTCTTTCTCTTCTTCATGGCTGAAGGATGAGGGAGCATGAGAAGTGCAGAATACTGCTTTGATACTTGCCCTGAATGTTGCCATCTTGTCGGTAGCCCTCACCCTCCCCGGGAGGGGCTCACATCTTACTTGTCCTGCCCTGTTCCTGCCCTTTATTAGCTCTGGGGGCTCAACGGGATGGCTGAGGAGGAGAGGAGGTTGAAGGCGCCCCAGGCGCTTGTGGCAGGAGCGGCCCCGGAATTCTAAGCCTCTGCACCCGGAGCTCTGCTTCTGCCCGGTACCACATGGGTCAAGGATCGGATGGCTGCAGGGTTGTCACAGGGTGGCCTGGATCTGCGTGTGTGTGCCCACCCAACTCTCTTGACATCCCAGCCCACCCAGCTCTCCCCTCCCACTGCCTGGGCCCAGTTTCCATAACAAAGCTGTGGCTGGGTACCATTTCCAGGGAGAAGTACATCCTTTTTTCTCAGCGTCACCTAAGCATCCCACTGTACACCATGAAAATGTGAAATACGCCTCCTTCTGAAAATCCTGAGCGCAGCAGCTCCACACGTCCCCTTCTGGACTTAAGGGCAATGGGGCATCAGTTAATGTTCTGAAAAACCCTGGGTGGGAGTGTTTGTCAATTTCCGTGGTGTGAATATTCCCACCACGACCACCACCCCGGCGTCACCGATTGCCGGGTTGGGAAGAGATGCACAGCCAACCACCATCCTGTGGTGTGTCCTTCCAGACACACTAGACTGAAGGAACCCTAAAGGGCCAGATAACTGGAAAATGTAGTAGTTAGAAAGCCATGAGTTTGGAGGATTCATGGCCTTTGTTTTTCAGATAATTCATTTAGTTGTATGCTTGTACCATCGAAAGGTCGGTACTGGATGTGCGTTAACGGATGCCTCAAACATTCCCTGACCCTTTTGGCTCTGCTAAGGGCTTCAAGGCCAGTCTGCCCATTCCCTTGGCCCCCAGCCTTAGCCAGACCAGCGTTCATACACCCCCTCACGTACACAGCAGCTGGTCCTTTTCTCCCACGCCCCTCCCTTCCCTCCTCTGTTTATAACTGCAACCTCCCTGGCTCTCTTGATCCTCTAGGGCTGTGCTGATCACATTCTACAACTATCTGTTTCCTTGATATTCTTTGATCCAATAATTCCACTTCTGGAAATGTTTTCTATCACCGCCTAGATCATACAAAGACATACATAGATAATAGGTACAGAATGTACCAAAACAGGTGTCTCTGCAACCTTCTTTCTGATTGAGAACCACTAGTTATAGACAGTAGAGACCAAACCAACACAGAGTGGATGGTCCATGCATAGGCTGCCTGTAGTCACAAAGTGGGAAATGACCAAGGAGGAGATATGCCAACAGTCACAGCTTTTACATCCCTGAGACTGTGGGTGATTTCTGTTTTCTTCTTTAGGACTAAGTCTTTTTCAAATGTTCTACATTAAAATTATTTATTTGATTATTAGACGAACCTGCTTAAAAAATCTTTCCCAACTATGGAAAGATTGGGGAGAGAGAAAAAAATTTCCTGAAATTGCTGTCTACAAAGGACATACTCAGGTAGCCACAAGATGACTATCTAGTTTCCATGANTCTTTCTTTGTAGTCTGACTCTCACACCCATACATGACTACTGGAAAAACCATAGCCTTGACTAGACGGTCCTTTGTTGGCATTGTTCTATAGGAGTTCTTTATTCTGGATAATCCAGTGTCCATTCTGTGCCTGTCCTAACTGTAGTTATGATGTCTTTTGTTATCCAGAAGTCTTATAGTTTAACACAGTCAGAGTGATACCTTTTTCCATTCTTGTTCGCCCATGTTTTATTTTCAGGCGATTCCCTTGCTGTTTGGCGGTTAGGCCTGGGTACTTTCGCTGCCATGGCCCACATTCGGTCCCTGGTCTGATCCCTAGTCAGGGAACTAACATTCCACAAGTCGTGAGGCCCGGCCAAAAGGAAAAGAAAAAATGGCTTTGCTATGTCAGCACGATAAAACCACTTTTCTCACTAGTCCAAGCTAGTTTTAAAGCTCAGTCCATTTAGGACTTGGGTCCATTTCAAATTGGCTTGGTGTGGGTTTGGAGCAGTGGCAGCCAGCCAAGGAGGTGGGGCATGCCTCTGGTGGGTGTAGACTGTGATCTTCCCTTGTGGGGGACTCTGATGGGCTGGCTTCGGTTCACACCTGTCCAGACAGGAACAGGGACATTTGAATGGTGGCTTGGCCCGTGCACACACGTCTTTCTCTTCTTCATGGCTGAAGGATGAGGGAGCATGAGAAGTGCAGAATACTGCTTTGATACTTGCCCTGAATGTTGCCATCTTGTCGGTAGCCCTCACCCTCCCCGGGAGGGGCTCACATCTTACTTGTCCTGCCCTGTTCCTGCCCTTTATTAGCTCTGGGGGCTCAACGGGATGGCTGAGGAGGAGAGGAGGTTGAAGGCGCCCCAGGCGCTTGTGGCAGGAGCGGCCCCGGAATTCTAAGCCTCTGCACCCGGAGCTCTGCTTCTGCCCGGTACCACATGGGTCAAGGATCGGATGGCTGCAGGGTTGTCACAGGGTGGCCTGGATCTGCGTGTGTGTGCCCACCCAACTCTCTTGACATCCCAGCCCACCCAGCTCTCCCCTCCCACTGCCTGGGCCCAGTTTCCATAACAAAGCTGTGGCTGGGTACCATTTCCAGGGAGAAGTACATCCTTTTTTCTCAGCGTCACCTAAGCATCCCACTGTACACCATGAAAATGTGAAATACGCCTCCTTCTGAAAATCCTGAGCGCAGCAGCTCCACACGTCCCCTTCTGGACTTAAGGGCAATGGGGCATCAGTTAATGTTCTGAAAAACCCTGGGTGGGAGTGTTTGTCAATTTCCGTGGTGTGAATATTCCCACCACGACCACCACCCCGGCGTCACCGATTGCCGGGTTGGGAAGAGATGCACAGCCAACCACCATCCTGTGGTGTGTCCTTCCAGACACACTAGACTGAAGGAACCCTAAAGGGCCAGATAACTGGAAAATGTAGTAGTTAGAAAGCCATGAGTTTGGAGGATTCATGGCCTTTGTTTTTCAGATAATTCATTTAGTTGTATGCTTGTACCATCGAAAGGTCGGTACTGGATGTGCGTTAACGGATGCCTCAAACATTCCCTGACCCTTTTGGCTCTGCTAAGGGCTTCAAGGCCAGTCTGCCCATTCCCTTGGCCCCCAGCCTTAGCCAGACCAGCGTTCATACACCCCCTCACGTACACAGCAGCTGGTCCTTTTCTCCCACGCCCCTCCCTTCCCTCCTCTGTTTATAACTGCAACCTCCCTGGCTCTCTTGATCCTCTAGGGCTGTGCTGATCACATTCTACAACTATCTGTTTCCTTGATATTCTTTGATCCAATAATTCCACTTCTGGAAATGTTTTCTATCACCGCCTAGATCATACAAAGACATACATAGATAATAGGTACAGAATGTACCAAAACAGGTGTCTCTGCAACCTTCTTTCTGATTGAGAACCACTAGTTATAGACAGTAGAGACCAAACCAACACAGAGTGGATGGTCCATGCATAGGCTGCCTGTAGTCACAAAGTGGGAAATGACCAAGGAGGAGATATGCCAACAGTCACAGCTTTTACATCCCTGAGACTGTGGGTGATTTCTGTTTTCTTCTTTAGGACTAAGTCTTTTTCAAATGTTCTACATTAAAATTATTTATTTGATTATTAGACGAACCTGCTTAAAAAATCTTTCCCAACTATGGAAAGATTGGGGAGAGAGAAAAAAATTTCCTGAAATTGCTGTCTACAAAGGACATACTCAGGTAGCCACAAGATGACTATCTAGTTTCCATGACTCAGGAGCCACTGGCTGTCCAGGGGTCCTTAGGACTCTACTTTCCTAGAACGACACTCAAGGGCTGGGCTGTTCTTGACAGCCCTGAAACCACGATTTTGCAACTATACTGGCCATGTTGGTGAAAACCCTCATTCCTGGAGATGCCCAACTTGGGGGAACACTGTCAACAATTGAAGACTGGGAAAACCGTTGTCTTATCAGGGCAACTTCCTCAGCCCCTCTCTTGGGCTCGGGTGTGTGGCAAGCCTTGGCTGCCTTGAGGATGGAAATCCAGTCCTTCAAGCCTTTTTGCTCTTCATGGCCCTTGTATCTGAGCCCGTTTGTGGACTGACTTCCGTTGCAGAAGGCAGTCAAGGTCTCCCTCCCAACTCGGATGCTCGAAGGAGCAGGAGGGTGGCCCAGCAGGGCTCTAGGCGAGGCTCCCAGCCCTCGAGGTGTGGCCCTGCCATCCCCAGATGGTTCAGTGCGGTGGCAGAGGGGGCCACGGTCAGCAGGGCCCCGGCGCATCCTCACCGGGGCGTGTCTCTGCCACAGGTGAACGGGAAGGAGCTCTCCAAGCTGTCTCAGGAGCAGACCCTGGAGGCCCTGCGCGCCTCCAAGGAGCCCCTGGTGATCCAGGTGCTGAGACGCAGTCCCCGCCTCCGGGGGGATGGCTCCTGCCACGACCTGCAGCTGGTGGACAGTGGCACTCAGACGGACATCACCTTCGAGCATATCATGGCACTGGGCAAGCTGCGCCCACCCCCCCCCCCCCCCGGGCCCCCCGGGGCCCTCGTCCCCCCCTCTGTGTGGGGT
>SJYA01003479.1:17319-53015 GCA_006410615.1 Neotragus moschatus
CCCTGACCCCCCCCCCATGGCTTCTCATTGTCTGTTTCTTCAACCCCCACTGCAGGAGGTAGAGCTGTATAAAAGTAGCCACCGGGACAAGCTGGGCCTGATGGTCTGCTACCGCACAGATGAGGAGGAGGACCTGGGCATCTACGTGGGAGAGGTATGAAGCTGGGAGGGGGCAGGGGTCTTCTTGAGGGCTCCACACAGTCTCCCTGTGCAGCAGCCTCCTTGTGCAGCAGCACCCAGGAGGGCCCAGGGCACCCTGGGGCTCTAAGGCTGCCCAGAAGGAGCCCACTTAGCACCACAGGGAGGCTGCCGGTCAGCGAGGCCAGGGCAGCCCATGGCTTCCGTGTGTGTGTGTGCAGTCAGCTGGTCCTCCCCACAGGACCCAGGCTTGTAGTGGAAGAGCCCTTCCCAGCAATCACAGGGATCCTTCTCCTCACCTTTCTGCTGCGCTCAGAAAGTCAGCCCCTTGTTTGCTTTCGGGGTTGCCCCGAGGCAAGACTGCCCCTTCCTACCAAACGGGCACCTTAGTGGAGGGGGCCGAGGCCCCATTGATGCCATGCCTTGCAGGTGAATCCCAACAGCATTGCAGCCAAAGATGGCCGGATCCGTGAGGGAGACCGTATCATCCAGGTGAGGTTGGGGGACAGGCTCTCTCCCACTCAGAGCCTAGCCTGAGGCTGGGCAACCCCCCACCCCCGTGCCTGAAACCAGGCTAGGACTCACCTCCCTGCTGTACAACCACGCCCCTGACCCCTGTGTGCCCATGGGATCTGCTGGTATGGCAGGCCCCTTGCTAGCCTGTCCCTCTGTGCCCCCGACGTGAGCAAGTCTCCCACTCCATGTGTGTCTCTGAGCACACATGCTCTTGGGTGGGCCAGGCGGTCTCTGTCCATGGCATCTTCTACTTCCCTCCATCTTGCCAGACTCCAAGAGCCTGTCCTGGCCCAGGGCGCTTGCTTTGCAGCTCCGGGGGAGCGGGACCCCTGTAGCTCAACTGAGGCCTGCCCCTGAGCCAGCCCCGGGATCTCTGCTGATGATCCCTGACCTGCTGCAGATAAACGGTGTGGATGTCCAGAACCGGGAGGAAGCGGTGGCCATCCTAAGTCAGGAGGAGAACACCAACATCTCCCTGCTGGTGGCCCGGCCCGAGAGCCAGGTGGGTGTGTGCCCACTCAGGTGTCCTGGGCTCCCGACCCTGGGTTAGGGTTCAGGCTTTCTGGCATTGATGGGGGTCAGGGGAGTGTGATTCAGGGCCCATTGCCCTCTCTGGCCTCTGATGAAGGGGGGAGGGGCTCTGGGGTGGTCCTTGAGGCNGTGGGTGTGTGCCCACTCAGGTGTCCTGGGCTCCCGACCCTGGGTTAGGGTTCAGGCTTTCTGGCATTGATGGGGGTCAGGGGAGTGTGATTCAGGGCCCATTGCCCTCTCTGGCCTCTGATGAAGGGGGGAGGGGCTCTGGGGTGGTCCTTGAGGCCACGGGGACAGCACAGGCCTGTCTCTGCAGCTGGCAAAGCGCTGGAAGGACAGCGACCGGGACGACTTCCTGGATGACTTTGGCTCTGAGAATGAAGACGACCTGCGGGCGAGGAAGCTGAAATCCCCCCCGGCCCAGCAGGTGAGGAAAGCGTGGC
Organism: Neotragus moschatus; assembly: GCA_006410615.1. Classification (NCBI taxonomy): domain Eukaryota; kingdom Metazoa; phylum Chordata; class Mammalia; order Artiodactyla; family Bovidae; genus Neotragus; species Neotragus moschatus. Next base: position 18,948 of record SJYA01003479.1, read on the forward strand.
CAGGCGGGGAAGTGGGNGGAGGGGTCCAGAAGCCAAGTCCCCTGAGTTGCAGCAGAAGACCCTGGTGACGAGACCCATATGGAGCTAGGGAGCACCCAGGCACTGAGCAACAGACAGGTGCTGCCAGCAGGGCGGACTGGGGAGCAGATGCCCTTGCACCTCACTTTGCCAGTGTGGACGGGGCCCCCTCAGGGACCTGTGTATCAGTAAGAGCTGGCCTCAGGACCCTTCCACAGTTCAGAGGGCCTCTCAGATGGGAGGCAGACAGGCTACCCATCCCTGCCCCCTGCTGACGTCACAATAAAGCAAGCTGCCTTTTGAGGGTGACTCCTGGTCTCCTGGTATTCATTCTCCAGCATTGGGGGCTGGTTTGGGGCTTGGTTTGGGAAGCACAGGGATGGTACCCAGGTGCAGGAAGCAAGGCAGAGACTGGGCTCAGGACTGGCAATGGCCTGGTGCTCTCATGCACCTGAGGCCAACGCCCTAGCTCTGGTCGGGTCCTAGAGAAGTGGTTCATGGAAAGCCTTACAGGGCAGTGGGCTGTGGTCTTCTGGAAGGCAACAGCTAGCACTCATGAGATATGTCTTTTGACCTGGGCTGGTGGGAACTCCCAGAGGGTCCATTCAGCACAGCAGTCCTGCTCAGTGCCAGGAACCCTGCTAAGTCTAGCAATTCCAGGGACCATGTGTGTGGCGAGCCCTTGAGCTTGGTGTCCTGAACAGACACAGAACAGGACATTGCCAGCACCTTAAGTGGATGGGAAATACATTTAAACATTTTCTTGGAAGAGCAATAGACTTCTAATTTTCCAAGATTGGTGTGAACAAGAAATCTGAGCCCATAGAAGCAGAGTGCCCTGCTGAATGAACAGCTGGGAGGGAAGACCCAGCATGGCACATGGAACACCAGTGGCTTCTTCATGAAAAGGGCAAACAGCTGACACCCTAGGCCTCTGGAGCTGGGGGCTAGGCATGGCAACTCTTGGGACATGAGTGTCCTCGGGAGGGGACACTCCATACAGGTCCCTGCAAGAATGGGGTGCCCAGGGCCCAACCTGTCACAGAAAACTGGCTAAAGCAGGTGACCAAGGGCACTCACTTTGATGGCTCTAGAGGTACCTCATTCTTGCTCTGAGGTGGGGTGCCAGATGCCCAGGGCTCCCAGGATGGTGTCCAGGACAGGCCTGTAACCTTGGGTCCCCATGTGAGTGCTTAGCTCTCATTGGCTCTGACAGACATGACATCACAATGCCCTGGACCATTTGGGTCTCACCCTCTTGGGGCAAAGTGGTGATGAAGCCTGCATCTTAAAGAGCCCGAGTAGCCAACTGCTACTGTGCCTTTTTAGGAGCAGTGCTCAGCTAGCAGGCACCTGTGTGGAATACAGAAAACCCCTCAACCAGGGTGCCCTCGCCCCTTCCAGTTTTAGGGGCACTCAGCTGTGCCCTGGAACCTCCCCATTCCTGCCAGTCACACTCTGCCCACCTGAGGGTGGGGGCAAGGAGCAGCTGGGACCCCAGAGGAGACCCCCTACCCACTCAGGTAGGTTTTGAGTCTACCCTAGTGGCTCAGACGATAGTGTCTGCCTACGAGGGAGACCTGGGTTCAATCCCTGGGTCAGGAAGATCTCCTGAAGTTAATGGCAACCCACTCCAGTATTCTTGCCTGGAAAACTCCATGGACAGAAGCCTGGTAGGCTACAGTCCATGGGGTCGCAAAGAGTCGGACACTGAGTGACTTCACTTTTCCTTTTGGTGCAGCCTCCCTGGAGGCTTGTTATTCATTCTCTCTGGTAACAGGTGATGGGAGCCAGGTGCTTTGCTGGCTGATCCCAAAACAATCTCTCACTGATACCCGGGAAGCAGCCAGGTCACAGGACTCTAGGCATTCCCCCCTCACCCACCGGCAGGAGGGAAACTGGGCTGGAGGGAGGGCTGTGGGTGGGTTGCCTGCCAGGTGCTTGGGCGTGGGGGGGGGGGGCGGCGGCGCATTGCTAGGAAGCAAGGTGCAAGGCCAGGCTGGAAAGGGCTGACAATGGGCTCCTCGGAAGCTCGGGGGTCTGTCTCTGCCTTTCTCTGGGCCCCACCTGATGCTATGAGACAGGAGCATCCTGAGGATAACTGGCTGGAGCAGACAGCCTGCAAGGACTATCCCCCAGAGAGCTACTGGAGCTCGATTCAACAGCATCAGCTCCATAGGGGTACCTGCAACACCCCCCAGGAAAAACACATAAAGTACTGGGGTGTGGCTTGTGGCCCGAGTTCCAAAGCCCAAGAACCCTTCTGAAGGCCAGAAGGGCTGTGCCTGCATACGCTACTAACTCCCGAGTTCCAGGCAAGCTTCCCACACCACTGTCCCTGGGACCCTGCCCTCACAGTAGCAGGTGTGCAGAAGGCCCTTCCCTAGGTGGGGCCCAGGCAGGCTGGGTGAGGGCAGGTGGACAAGGCCACACTCTTTCAGAAGACGGGTAGGAGGGAAACCACGAAGGCAACCCTGAGATGCTGGGCACTACGCATTCCGTCCCAAAAGCCATCTGGGGGCTAAGAACGGAGCAGTAGTGACTGCCAAGGAATGAAGCAGACACACACGAGGAGGAGAGGACCTCCAGACCTGTGCCGTCCGCCCAGATGGACAGATGCTGGGCACCCAGCTCTGCCCATGTGCGTGACCCAGCTCCAGTGCTCAGGATAGCCAATAGCTCTTTATTCAAAGAAGCAAGGGTTGGGGGCAGGCACCACCCTCAGGCCTGGATGTGGCTCTTGGCACTAAAGGCCAAGTAGTAGATCACTAGTCCGATGGCTGCAGCCAGGACTTCGGTGGAGACCCAGGGCCCATTCCAGGTACCCTGCAAGAAAGGAGACCATGGTCATTCCCACAGGAACGGACGGGAGGGGGCCAGCCACTCCAGGGGGCACAAAGACACACCAGCCACCTTGTCGCAGCCCCCAGTGACCCCTCAAAGGCGAGGCTGGCTGTGTGTGCCACCCCTTCCCCTGGGCTGAGCCAGTCCCCTCCTCCAGCTTACCCGATGGTCCACGCTGACCGTGAATAGAGGTGGGATGACAGAAACGTCCTCGTTGTTTCTCTGAGCCTGCGAGGGAGGTGCTGGGGTCAGGGGGCTCTGCCGGGTGGGCAGGTTGAGGCAGAACCCTGCCCAGAGTTGTGGGAGAAGAGAGGTGGGCAAAGGAAAGAAGGCATAGGGCTAGCTGAGGTGGGCGGTCAGGCAGGAAGGTGGCTACCCACCCGTCCTGCTCTGAGTTTAGGGAGGGGGATGGGGACCGCAGGGGAGAGACAACTGGCTGTGGGCTGCACCCTCCCTCCAACAGGCCTGGGGGGCTTTGGGGACACTCACCTTCCTCAGGAGGCTATAGGACTCCTCATCAAAGAACCGGACCTCATAGGTGCCTGCGTGAGCGCTCTTGTGATCCAGGCTCCAGGACACCTGGGTGGAGTGCATTTGGCAAGGGGTGGATACGATGGACGTGCTGCTGCTACCAGCGCACAGAGTCCAAGAACCTCAGCTCGGCTGGCTAAGCCTCCCAGGGCTTCAGGCTACGCCTGAGAGCAGGTGATCTCCCCCCGAAAGTGACGACCACAGCCTCCCTTACCTGGTAACGCCCCACGTCCTGGCCCCGGGTGACAGGAAATTGTTTTCCACTGACGTCAGCATAGAGAGCCATGTTCTGGGGGAGGGGATAAAAAGAGTCACTTTCTCCCCTCTTGGGCGTCTGTGAGGTTCCGCTATGCCCACGCCTGGGGTAAGCAGGGTGCCAGGCAGAGTCAGGGACTGCGCTGGGTCTGGTAGGGGCGCCAAGTGAGAACCATGGGGGCCAGTCTCTCCATGTTGGTCTTGCTCCTTGGGGACCACACCTCCCCAGGCCCGCTGGCCTGGCCTCCCTAATCCCCAGCAAGCCTGTTAGCTGAACAGGGGTCGGATGACTGAAGTGTTCTTTCTTCTCCTGAGTCTGGAAGCGAGTACTGGGATCAGGGGCGCCCAAGGAGCTGCCTAAGGAAGGTGGTACCTAAGAAGGCCCAATTTCCATCTTTCTTTGGGCCTTTAGGTTGCAGGGATGCAGGCCAAGGCTGCTCAGTTTTTAAGTCACCAAACACCAACGTAGACGCACATTTCAGCCGAGAGCAACCAGAAAGGGGATACAGGAGCCCCGGGGCTGAGCCTGGCTCTCTCCCTCTTCCCATGAGCACGCTTTCCAGACACAGCAAAGTGTCTACCTGGGGGAGAAGTAGACCTGGCCAGTGAGCTGGATGTTCTTTAATCACCTGTGCCCTGTTCTCACCTTCAGCCGGGCAGCGAAACCCTGATGCTCACTCTGTCCTCGTGGAGCCCTGGGTCTGAGCTCACCTGCTGCTACTGAGGGCCCAAAGGCTCAGGCTCCCTGCCCACCTTTGAGCCTTCGCCCTCTTGGCACAAGCCCTGCTGCCTCACCTGGACCCTGTTCTTGCAAGTCAAGGAGATCTCCACGATGAAGACAGTCTCAGTAGAAATGACAGCATCCGAGGTGGTATAGTAGGAAGGGGTGATCTGGGGCTCCATACAGGCCTCTGCTGCAGGGAGGAGGCAGAGAGGAAGGGATAAGGCCTGGCTTTCGTTCACTGAGTTGTAGGGCAGAAGGGACCATCCTATCCCACTTCCCAGAGCTCATCCACTAAAAACACAACGGGCCCTTTGGACCCTGCCAGGTGGAGTCCGGGAGACGGATCCAAATGATGAATCAGAAGTGCAGGGGCCAAGAGGGGTGGGGTGGCCTTCAAGGAAGGCAGAGAAAAGGGGGATGGGAAAACTTTGTGCCTGTGGAATCTCAACGTCAGGGCAAAAGAACAGGTGAGCATGTTGAGGGGTGGGGAGTGCACTGCGTGAATTCACTGCACAACTTGACTCTGTGCCTGGACCTACAGAGAGAAAAGCCATGCAATGGCTTAGAGATACAGCTTGCCCTGGAACACCCCAAAAGCCCAGGGCCAGGCTGACCTCAATTCAGAACCGCAAGGCCCTAGCTAGTTGACTGAAGGCGTGCTCTGCAGACATAAAAGCACAAAAACTTATGCGGGCTTCCCACATGAACGATCTCTGCCCCAGTTGACAGAAAGCCAAGACTGGCCCCAGCGGTTCCAGAGGAAAGGAAATGGGCAATCTGGGTCCAGAAGCACTTGTCCTGCTGCGCTGAGAGAAAGGACACACCCTCACCATCTCTACACTGCTAGAGGCCACAGGGAAGGAAAGGTGTCACCTAAACCACCAGGCACCAACTGCTCTAACGCAGTGTCAGGGCAGGGCCATGATTTGGGCTGAGGCTTGGGACTGAACCAGTGGGAGGAAGATGCCTGGGAACGTCGGTGGGAAGTGGTTCTCAGGAGCCACGTTCCCCAGATGCTTCCACACTTTGCCAAGTTCGACCTTCTTCCTCCAGACATGGGAAAGCACAGTTTCATGGTCAGGTTTTTCCTTTCCAGGCATCACTGCCTACAGCATGGGTAGTTCCTGAGGAGCCAGTGACCAGGGTGTGGATGGGGTGGCCACTGAGGCTGGTGAAACACTCCAAGCATCAGGGGCACTGGCCTGAAGTAGGGCGGATAAAGTGAAAGTGCTCAAAGTGGTCCTAACCCAGTCCAGACCCCCAGGCCCATTGTGGGCTCCTGGAAGGACCTCCTGCTTAAACACACTTCTGGACTCCAGTGTCAGTCAGAACTCAGCCCGGCCACTGTTAACAACCTCTCAAGAATGTGAAGCCATCTGACTCGGCTGAAAAACCCTATAGAGATCCAACAAGGCCTTAGGGGACACAAACCAAGCGTCTGATCTAGACACTCATCTTTCCTTCTTCAGATCCCTTCTAACTCGTCCACACTCCGGGCCCCTCTGCCTGGACTGTCTGTGCTGCCTCGCTTCACTCGGAGCCCCATTCCTAGGGAGGTCTGACCCCACATCGGGTCAGGTGGTTCCTCTCCACCGGCTCAGTTTCTCGCTCCGATCGCCCTACAATGTAGAGCTTTTGCTCCTGTCCAACCCCACCCGCCACCCCCAGATCTGGGGCTCTAGGAGTGGCGGCAGGGACGAATGTCACTTTCCCTGCTGGAGCTGGGGCCAGGCGCACAGAAAGGCTCTNGCTGGCCTGTCGCAGCTTCTGCCTTATTAAATTCTGTGTAAAGTGCTGACTTCTCCCACTTGCTGGCAAGAGGCTTTCCAAAGGTCCCTGGCCGCTAGGCTCTTGCAGGATCCTGGTGGGGACATTTGTCTCCTTGCTGACTTCCTCTGTGTGTGTGCTTGTGTCCATATTGGGGCAGGAATGAGGAGACTGAAAGGCTGCTAGCTGGGCAGTGCCTTGCCCCGAGACTGGTTGTCTTGGGTATGGGAACCTTTAGAGATGAAGCCCGGATCTTTGGTCCCAATTAGTGGGACCTTGTGGGAAAACATGCAGACACCATTGATACTTGATCCAACAGAAACATGCTGAAGAGGGAAACTTCGCTAAGGTGTGCAGCACGGGAGCCCTTTGAACCACATACCATTCTGGACTGCTTTCTGTGGTACTATCAAAGGACAAGGGTAACAGTCCACCTTCCTGCTTGATGAACAAGCTGGAGACCAATGCATGTATCACATCTTGCCTTGTCCTGGGGTCCTTAGATGGGTAGGTTCACAGAATCTTTGTAACTCCCTGAAGGAAGGGGCCTGACTCTGTCCAGAGCAAGGTCAGGGAAGTTGCTATTCCAAGAGCTCTCCAGGTCTTTGGCCAAAGAGGGATGGAATGTGTAGCACTGGGACCAGATGAAGGAGAGGTTCAACCCTGGTGATAGTCAGGGGACCCATGGTCTGGTGGGGGATCCTTGCACTGAAATAGAGCCAGGCCCGGTGTGAGTGGTGGCTCACCATCGTGGCCAGGTTACCTGCCCCGTGCCTGTGGGCCTCAGAGAACTGGAACCCAGGAGGAATTAGCTGGCAGCCATAGGGGCCAACCCAGCATCTCATTGGTTACCAGCCTTGCACACTGGCCTGAGGGGCTGCTGAGGTGAAGGGGAGCCCTCATCCCTCAGCTCAGGACTGAACAGCTTGTGTACCTCTTTTCGCTTAATGCTTCCAGTGGTCAGATAAAGTAGGCACCTCTGTTCCATGGATTTCAGGTAAGGGGAAGAAGCTTAGCAAGGTTAAGCTGTTTGCCACCAGGAGTAGTGGACAGAGGCTTTAGACTGAGGTCTCCCTAGCCTCAGAACCTGCCATATCTTTCATCATCTACTGATGTGTTCACTTCAATCAAGAAATGTGTTTTGTGTCACAGCTCTGGACCAGGCATTCTCTTGGGTCCAGGGGTGATAGCAGGAGATGAGGCAGATGGGCGTCCACTCTCTGGGGCTTAAGGGTTGGAGAAGGAGTGAGGCAGCTGTAACCTAGGGAGATGGGGATTGGGAGGAAGGGAACGAGTAGGGCTTTGCAGCCCGAGGGGACCAGCAGCTCAGCAGCCGTAGGGCATCAGGGAAGGCTTCCTGGAGGAAGGGCAGTCTAAGCCACCATGTGCAAGTTTGTGTTGAGAGCCTATAGACAGATGAATCTAGATACTGACAGTTGCTAGAAGGCAAACAGAAAAACCCCAAGCATGCATCTGGCTCCTGATCCGGGGGCTCTGCGGATCAGTAGAAACCCAAGGAGCATCTTTTCCTATTTGTCATCCCCTTCCTAACTCCTCTACTACAGAGCTTTGTGCAAGTAGGTACCTTGTGAATATCAGCAGGAGAGACCCAGATGGGGTGGTCAGCCTCTGCCTGAGGTTTCTAGACTCCTAGCAGGAAGGCAGGGCTCTTTGGAAAATGACCACAGTAACACTATCATTGGCTGGCATCCTCTGCTGCTCCCCCAGCAGGCAAGTGGCAGGGCATCCCTGAGTGAGAAGGAGGGACTGTGGCTCGGTCCCCGCCTCTTTTTATTGAGGGGCACGCAGGTGGGGCCCCCCAGAGAGGAAAGTGTGAGCCTGTAGCCCCCTGTGGCAGGAGCTGGATCTGGGCTTCTTCCTCCAGGAAAGTGTGGGGACTCCAGATGGGTCCCTCTGAGCACCTGTCCCATTTGACCCAAGTGGCTGTTGCGCTGAAGCTCTCAGGCATGGCACTGACCACGTGTGACCGTTGCGAGTTGGGGGTTGGGGACATCTGTCATCCACGCAGGCCATGAAGCATCTTTGCAAACCTTTATGAAGGCTTTGATTAAGGATGAGTGTCTGCTCTTCTTCTGACCCTAGAGGGCTATTCCCCATGTGGCCAGTAGGGCTAATCTCTGGCTGGGCAGAGGGCTGAGTGCTATCTTTTCCCCTCTGGTTTCCATGGTCCAGTTCGTCGCCATGTTCTGACTGTATGCTGCTTTTGTAATAAGGAGACATGATGGAAAAAAATGGCGTGGATGATGGTCGTGGTAGCCTTGTGGTTTGCTATTATGGTTTCCCTTTTGTACTGTGTTGAGTGTGCCAATTTCTGCTCACTCAACAGACCTCATGGAGCAGGAAAAATTGGCTGAGAAAACTCAGAAACAGCAAAAGGTGGGGAGGGAAGTGTCAACATTTCTGTAAATGTCTTTGGATAGTGGAAGCTCCAGAGCCACAGGGCCTGTCTGGGCATGGTGGGGGTGCCCACCTCCCCTGCCAGGAGCTCGGCTGACCCTGGCCAGCTTGACAACAACCACTGGCATCTGGGTTCTCTCTGCCAGGTTCTAGGTGCCCACGAGGCCCCCTGGAGGAGCTTCTCAGTAAGTAACTTGCCCTAGTGCATACGGGCACGTGTCCATCTGTACGTGTGTGCAGAGGAGTGTGTGTGCAGGTGCATGCAGATGGGTTTGTGGGCACCTGGGGTCTAAAGGGGTGTGTGTGTAGGCACGTGTGTGTGCCACACCTCTTGACTCTTTTCCCTCCATGTCTCTCCTGAGGTGCCATCTCCACCTCCCCTCCTTCCCTCCTCTCCTCTCCTCCTCCCCTGAACCCTGGGGGCAAAGCCCGGTTCCCCGGGCCCTGCCTTGTTCTAACCTTGGCTGATCTGTGTCTTCTTCCTTCCTGTCCCCCCCTCTAGCAACAAACAATTGTGAGTATTCTTCCGGTCTGCCTGTTTGTCAGGTTGGGGGCTTTTAGTGGCTTTGGGGTTGACCCAGTTCCAGGTGGAGGTAGGACCTGCTTCTGTGGTTGCCCTCTTGACTTGGGGGGACTGCAACCCCCCACAAGCAGTGCTGCACCGTGGGTGGGGCAGGGCATATGGTTGGGGTACCCTGAGTTGGCACCTCCCAATTGGCTGGCCCACTGAGTCAGGGCTCGAGGGAGGAAGGGAACTGAAGGCCTGCCCTCCTCCCCCTCCCAGCCCCCATCGGCGAAGTATGGTGGGCGGCACACGGTGACCATGATCCCGGGAGATGGCATCGGGCCAGAGCTCATGCTGCACGTCAAGTCGGTGTTCAGGTACAGAGCCCCCTGGGCCCAGCCAGCAGGACCCTGAGAATGGGGCACCATGAGGGTAGCGAGCCAGTGGTGGGCAGCCCCTTGTCATGGTGCCTGCCCTCCTGCCAGCCTGAGCTGGGTGAGGGGGAGGGTGGAACCCGACTCATGCCGTCTTGGAGTCTCAGGGCACCCCCATCAGCTGGCATAGCTAGGCTCAGTCTCCCCTTGGCCAGAGCCCAGGCAGAGTGGGCAGCAGCAGAAGAGAGACCCCCGCGCCCTGTGCTCGAGGCCTGGGGTCACTGTCCTGATCCCACTCTGCCCCAGGCATGCATGTGTGCCTGTGGACTTTGAAGAAGTGCACGTGAGCTCCACCGCTGACGAGGAGGACATCCGCAATGCCATCATGGCCATCCGTCGGAACCGCGTAGCCCTGAAAGGTGAGATGCCCTTGTGAGCTGACCCTTGTCCCTGGGTGCCCATGGGTGCTGCACCTCGGTGGTCTCAGTGTCGCTAGCTGCTGCAGGAGCCTGTCCAGGCGTGGGCTCTCTCCTGCCTGGGGCCGCCCTCTCTGCTGGAGTCAGCTGTGTCTCTCAGAGTCTTCCTTCAAACACTGGGTGTCACACTGATGCAGGTTTAAGCCCCCGCCGGTGGCCTTGGCTCTAGTTGGCACAGCTATGGAAGTTACAGTTGGGAGCTTGACCCTCGCTGAGTATTCCTCAGTTGGGTCCAGCTTCTTAAACTGTTTCCATCACTCATTCTGCACACTTGAGCCCATCACCTGCTCTGTAGGAGCAGTGAGCGAGCTGAAATGAAGGTAGAGACACAGGCCCTGGCTGTCGCCTGGAGGGGCTGACATGCCAACAGTAGGGTGCCCGAGGCAGCCCTGGGGGAACCTGGGAAGGGCCCCCTCGACTTGGCATCCTCTGACTGCCTTCTCTCAAGGGCAGCTGGCCCTCTGGGTGCCCTGGTTCCAGCCAGGGTGAAGCTGTGGTCTTTTACAGGCAACTATTATCTGCCCCTGAGCTGGAGCTCTTGTGGCACCTTGACACAAGGCCTGGCACGACCCTGGCCAAGCTGCCCTTGCAGCTGGACCCTGGCCTTGTCAAGCCTCACCCAGGGTCTCGCAAGACCTTCTGGCTAGCTGCCAGCTGTTTTCATCCCTTCCTTCATTCAATATTTATCGAGCATCGGTTATATGTCAGGAAGCCATCAGTGAACTCAACACCCAGACGCACACATCCATCTGCCCTCATGGCACTTCGACTGCAAGTGCACTAGGGTGTTCTATGAAGCCCTCCTCCCACCAGCTCAAATGCAGGAGTACACCGGAGCCTGGGCCCCTCTCCAGCCTGCTGGTCTTATTTTTCTCCTGCAGGCAACATTGAAACAAACCACAACCTGCCCCCATCCCACAAATCGCGAAACAACATCCTTCGGTGAGAGCCAAAGGCGCAGCGTGGGTGCTGGGTGGGGATGGTGGTGGCTGTGGCCAGCTGATCTGATTTGGTACACCTGCAGCACCAGCCTGGACCTCTATGCCAACGTCATCCACTGTAAGAGCCTTCCAGGTGTGGTGACCCGGCATCGGGACATTGATATCCTCATTGTCAGAGAGAACACAGAGGGCGAGTACAGCAGCCTGGAACACGAGGTGAGTGGGGCACGGGGGGCGCCTGGCTAGGCGGGCAGTCAGGAAGGCCATGCCTGAAGGAAACCTCATGCCAGAGGGCAGGCTCCGACAGGATATGAGTCTCTGGTCCCTCCTCACCTTCCCAGAGTGTGGCAGGCGTGGTGGAGAGCCTGAAGATCATCACCAAGGCCAAGTCCCTGCGCATTGCTGAGTACGCTTTCCAACTGGCCCAAGAGAGTGGGCGCAAGAAAGTGACAGCCGTGCACAAGGCCAACATCATGTACGTCCCCAATGCGGCCCCTGCGCTGGGGCCTAGGCCTGCTCTCAGTGCACATGTTGAGGGGAGGTGGAACGGGGTTCTGCAAATGGGACTGGTGGTTCTGTGGTGGTGAATCCTGTCCCTCTGGTGGGTGGTGGCCATGGCCAAGTGTCCTGCATCACCCTAGGAAACTGGGCGATGGGCTCTTCCTCCAGTGCTGCAGGGAAGTGGCAGCTCGCTACCCCCAGATCACCTTTGAGAATATGATCGTGGACAACACCACCATGCAGGTAGTTGGGCTGCCATGCTGCATGGGCCCCTGTCCTGGGTGCATGGGCCTGCTGGTGCTCCAACTCCTGACTGCTGCTCCCCACCCCACAGCTGGTGTCCCGGCCCCAGCAGTTTGATGTCATGGTGATGCCCAATCTCTATGGTAACATCGTCAACAACGTCTGTGCCGGGCTAGTTGGGGGCCCTGGCCTTGTGGCTGGGGCCAACTATGGCCATGTGTATGCTGTGTTTGAGACGGTGAGTGCCACCAGTGATGCCAAGGCCATGGCCCTTTGTGAACTAGAGCTCAGTCAGTTCAGTCACTCAGTCATGTCCGGCTCTTTGCCACCCCATGGACTGCAAGCATTCTAGTCCTCCCTGTCCATCACCAATTCCCAGAGCTTGCTCAAACTCATGTCCATTGAGTTGGTGATGCCATCCAACCACCTCATCCTCTGTCATCCACCTTCTCCTCCCACCCCAGCATCAGGATCTTTCCCAAGGAGTCATTCTTCCCATCACGTGGCCAAAGTATTGGAGCTTCAGCTTCAACATCGGTCCTTCCACTAAATATTCAGGACTGATTTCCTTTAGGATGGACTGGTTGGATCTCCTTGCAGTCCAGGGGACTCTTAAGAGTCTTCTCCAACACCACAGTTCAAAAGCATCAATTCTTTGGCACTCAGCTTGCTTTATGGTCCAACTCTCACACCTATACATGAAAATGAAAGTGGAGTTGCTCAGTCAGTGTCCAACTCTTTGTGACCCCATGGAGTGTAGCCCACCAGGCTCCTCTGTCCATGGGATCCTCTGGGCAAAAACACTGGAGTGGGTTGCCATTTCCTTCTCTAGAGGATCTTCCCGACCCAGGGATCGAACCTTGGTCCCCAGCATTGCAGGCAGACTCTCTACCATCTGAGCCACCAGGGAAGTCCACATACATGACTACTGGAAAAACCATAGCTTTGACTAGACAGATCTTTGTTGACAAAGGTTGGCAAAAAACTATAGCTCATACACTTTCTAGTTCAGTCATTGAAAGTAAGCGATTTAGTGGTTTCTAGAATATTCAGAATTGTGTATACATCCCCACTAATTCTAGAACATCTTCATCACCATAGAGAGAAATCTTGTAGGCCCTCACCCTCTGCGATGGCCCACTCTGTAGAGTGTGCTTCTCTCTGAATCTGAATAAATCTACTTTTTACCAAAAAAAAAAAAAGAAATCTGATAATTGTGGCCAGCATTCTTTGTCCCCTCTCCCCGGCCCCTCGCACCAATCTCATCTGCTCAGTCTCTGGATTTGCCTGTTCTGGATAGTTCATACCAATGCAGGGTACCCTTGACATTCTTACATTCACCAACCCCCTCCTTTTTCATGTCGCCTCTTCCAGGCTACAAGGAACACAGGGAAGAGTATTGCCAATAAGAACATTGCCAACCCCACAGCTACACTGCTGGCGAGTTGCATGATGCTTGACCACCTCAAGTAAGTGGCTTCTCAATGCCTGGCCATCAGCCCTCCTACTGTGTCCGAAGCTCAGAGAACTGAACTCTGTTCTTCTTCCTCAGGCTCCACTCCTATGCCACCTCCATCCGCAAGGCTGTCCTGGCATCCATGGACAATGAAAACGTGAGGCCCCCCAACCCCCGCCCAAGTTGAGCTGATAGGACGCCTGAGGGGCTGGAAATGGTGACCTAGCGCCACTATGGGGAGGGTGACACCAGGTTGGCTGGGCCTTCTCAGTCTTAGCTGGTACCGCGGCCCGCCTGGTGGCCCTTCCAGTTCCTGCAGGCCACAGAGTGTAGTAGGCAGCCCTGGGCTGCCTGCAGGCCAGGGCTCAGGGATTGGCCAGATCCTGGCGTGTGTCCAAGTTTGCCCGTCTCCTGCAGATGCACACCCCAGACATTGGGGGCCAGGGCACCACGTCGGAAGCCATCCAGGACATCATCCGCCATATCCGCGTCATCAACGGCCGGGCTGTGGAGGCCTAGGCTGTCCCCGGGACTGTGGAGGCCCACTCTTCAGACCCGCTTGGCGCCACCAGCACCCTGGGTGGCTCAGTGGGAGGACCCAGAATAAACCCACTTCCGCCCCAGCCCTTGGTGGCGTGCTTTTGTCACCATGGACACGGGTGTTTCAGGTCACACTTTATTAAGAAAAGAAACAGCACACTTCCCATTCAGAGGGCCCCTCTGTGAGGGTTCGAGGGCAGAACACATTCTGAAAGGCCAGGGCCTGGCCTCAGCAGATCCGTCTGTCCTGGCCTGCCCTGCCCAGGTGGGTATGAGAAAGCTCCCACTCAGCAGGGTGGGCAGGAACTGTACTGCTTTCCCTGAAGGCACTAGGGGCCGGGGGGTAGGGAGGGAGCTGGGCCCATCCCAAGCTGCCCAAAGTGCCCACGGGGCCTAGGGATTGAGCCAAGGGTGCTGCAGGCAGTCGGCCGCGCTGGCCCGCTTCTCGGGGATGTATTCCATCATGGGCAGCAGGAAGGCGCTGAACTGTGTGGCCTGCTCCAGGGGCCACTCGTACTTCTCCATGAGCACCTCATACAGGCCCCAGTGCTTGAGATTGTGGATGTGCCGCAGCTCCCCTGGAGGCAGGCCAGCACCCTGCAGGTCAGCCTTCGCCTGGGAGGCCAGTCATCTGAGACCCCTCGCTGGCCCCCAAGTTCCCACATCATCCCTCCATCCAGGTGGCCCCACCTCTCCGGTTGAAGAACTCCCGGGAATAGCGGCCTGAGAGGGCAAAGGCTGGGGGGATGTCTCCTAACAGTTCCACGATGTGGGCGATATGGTCTGTGGACAGAAAGGGAGCTGGGAGGTAGGCCAGGCTGCTGGGAGGTCCCAAGGCTGGACCCTAGGGTTTGCCACCTCCTACCCTCATCACGGCTATAGTCTTCTCCCGAGTGCGGTTCGAACAGGTAGTCGCCAGTGGCCAGCTCAAAGGCCTGGAAAGGGCAGAGGGTAAGGCGGTTGGCCCCAGTGAGTCCGCCCAGGTAGGCGACAGCCGCGGGCAGACATACCATGCATGCTGTGCTCCAGATGTCGGCCGGGGGTCCATACTCGGCACCAATCAGCACCTCCACAGCCCGGTACTGCCGTGTCTGGATGTCCTCGGTGAAGTGCTTGTGCTGGAGGCAAGGGGAGCCCGGGGGAGGGGCTGGGGCCAGGGCTGGGCTGCCCTTAGTTGCCCCCCACATGTCTCCCACCTCCTGTGGGCCCATGCACCCCAGGAGCATCGTGGGGCTCGCTCTGAGCCTCAGGGGCCCCCCTTGTTCTAAGAGGGCCTGGCAAGGTGACCTGAGACAGGCCGGCCCCTGCACCATTGCTGTCTATCCTCGCCCATGGGCCCAGTTCTGTCGACCGGGTGGAAGAGGTGCTGTCTTGGGCTCAGCCCTGGGACTGCAACCTGAGGCTGGCACGGGGGGTCTGGTCGAGCCCCAGGGACCAGCCTCGTTCATAGCAAAGTGCGTGCTCATACCACCCAGCAGGCGTTGCCCAGGTCTGCGATCTTGATCTTGATCTTGTCTGCGTTTTGGGGCTCTAGGGGGTTCACCAGGAGGTTGGAGGCACCAAACGGTGCTGGGGAAGCAAGAGAAGGGAGAGTGGCTGAGCTGGTCAGGCACTGGCCTAGCCCTCCCCACTGCCCGCTGGCCTAGTCACACTTACTGCTAGGAGAGAGGAGGCCGCCAGCCTCCCGCTGGTTGGACGAGCCTGAGAGGATGGAGCACGAGGCAGGGGAGAAGAGAGAGCCCGAGAAGCCTGAGGTCTGGGAGCCTGGGCTGAGGCTGAGGTTGCCCCTGGGGGCCGGGGATGAAGAAGCCGGCGAGGGGTCAGCCCCCACGCAGCCCAGGTGGCAACCGGAAGAGGATGTGGAGCCGCTGCCCGCCTCGAGTCTGGAGCTGGAGTCTGGGGAGACAGGCCAAGGTGCTGAGTGGGCAGCCACTGCCAGGGGGCCCGATCCCTGCTCCCATCCTCACCCTCGGCCTGGGCCGCGGCCTCCATGGCCTCCAGCTTCTGCAGATCACGCAGCCGCTCCTCCAGCAGCCGCTTCTGCTGTTTCCGCTTGCGCCGCATCTTTTTCCTCTTGTTTTTCGACAGCTTCCCTGTCTGCCAAGAGAGCCAGGGTCAGCCCAGGGGTGCCTGGCAGCCATCTACAGAGCAGCCCAAATGTGTCCACGGGGCTCCCACAGGGGACAAGGTCTGCGGGTCCCAGGACTCCATGGCCATCAGGATGTGGTCCTGCAACCTCACCCACCTCCTGGGTCACCTCCTGCCCTCCATTCTCCAGAGCTGGAGGCTGAGGAGGAACCAAGAAGCCTCTGGCTGGGCGCCAGCCTCCCCTGGGGCCAGCCGTAAACACATTGTCCTTCCGGGGAGGTGGTGGTGAGCCCCAGTGGCCACCCAGGGCCGTTTGGGGCTTGTGGCCCCCTCTATCACCCTCATCCAGGCCACTCAGCCTTTTGGAAATGCCCCTGCAGGAGTGTTGGGCAGCAGGGAGAGTTAGGGAGAAGGAGGAACCAGAGAGGCTGAGAAGTGAGCTCTGAGCAGATGGGAAAATGAGACCTAGGAAAAGAGGCAGCCCAACTTACCAAGACCTCCTGGGGGGCAGTACTGACTGCGGTGGAGCAGGCAGAGCCGGGAGGAAGAGAAAGGAACTGAGACTCAGGCTGGGGCTGAGGCCCACGGGCCCTGCCCCAGCCCCACACAGGATCTGGGTACCTGTGGAGCGGGATGGGGGTGGTGCCCCTGACTGTTGCCACTCTGTAGCCTCAGCAGCCAGGCGCCGGATGTAGGCATCCCCCACACATAGCAGGATGTTCTCGGGCTTGATGTCCGTGTGGATGATCTTGCATTTGGTGTGGAGGTAATCCAGGCCGTGCAGCACCTGGAGAGAGCCAGTCCTGAAGTCCACCTGCCCTGCCCTGGCTGCCTGCCACAGGGCTCTTCCTACTGAACTCAGGGAGAGCTCACCTGCCTCACGATGCTCTTCACACAGGGCACGGGCAGGCCCTGGTAGTTGGACTTGATGATCCACTTGAGCAGCTGGTGGCCGAGGACCTCCAACACCATGCACACATCTGGGGCCAGAAGTGAAGGGCAGCCGCTGGGTGTGCAGCTGGGGCCCAGGTCCTGCCCACCCTCAGCTGGGGTGGGGGAGCCCCAAGGCTCAGGCAGCATAGAGCTGGGTCTGGGAGGTCCTGTATCACCACTGTCCTGGTGGTGCTGTAGTGTCCCTGTCACTCTCTGGTGTGGCAGTTGGCACCGTGCTTTCTGTGGTCTTCCTAGGGACAGGGCACTGGAGGAGTAGACAGGTTTCTCGGAACAGCCCCAGTCCTGTGCCCATGTCTGCCCAAGAGCTTATTGACAGCCCCCCGGAAGGGAAGGCACACAAAGATGGTGCCTTCCACTTGGGGGTAACCTAGCCATGGATTGCCAATGCCAACTTGGTTATCTGCTCCACCTCCCATGCCCAGACACAAATCCCTGAAGTGGTAGGGCTATTTCATAGACAAGTGTCATTGGAAGGGATAAACTGCCCATCACACAGATCAGCAAACTGAGGCCCCTGGAAGCTGGAAGGCACCAGCCAGTTAGCTTCTGCTGAGATGCCACACTTGTTTGCTCAGCCTGCAAAGGATACGGACTCCGTTAACCCCTGAGATCCTGAAGTCATCGATGAGCTGGACAATGGTTTCTCTTTTGGGATCACTGGGGTCACTGTCTCGGACCTGCAGTAAAAGCCAAGGGGCCACAGATGGCTTCAACCTGCCCTTGCCGGCTGCTCCCCCGGGGGCAGGCAGCCCCTCCAGTCCCCCTGTCCCGCTGTGCTTGGGCCTCACTGGAAGAAAAGCCTCAGGCCTGCCCTCCGGGTCCTCCCCCCTTGGCCTAGCCAGCTGGAACCTGCCCTTGTGGGTGCCCCGCCCCAGCCTGCAGAGCCGGGCGGGCCTCACACCCACATTGCCAGGCCCCAGGCGGCTCCCAGGGAGCTGGGAACGGGTAGGGGAGGCGCCTCACACATTTCAGGAGCTTGATCTCATCTACAGCTGTCTCCGTGTAATGCCCCGCGCTCTTTACCACTTTGAGTGCCACGAAACGCTTGCGCCTGCAACACCGAGACCCATGTCGGCTGCTGGCACCAGGCAGACCCACGGGACCCTCGCCATAGCCGCAGGTGTGCCCAGGGGCAGGATCCCAGCTGGCATGGAGCCCCGGGGCGGGGGTGGGGGGACACTCACTGGATGTCCCAGCAGAGCCAGACGGTGGAGAAGTGGCCCCAGCCCAGCTTGCGCACCACGTGGTACCGCCCATTGAACAGGTCCCCGATTTTCACAGGGTAGTAGCCGCCTGGGGAAGGGAGCCCACAGAGGCTGCTGAGGGTGGTGCCTTGCCCCTGCTCCGGCAGGGCGCCATCCTGCCGGGACCCCTCCTCCTCCTCCGCAGGGCCTCACCCTTGCAGTAGTCCTTGGGGTCTTCCTGCTCCTCCTCGTCGGAGCCTAGGAGCCCCTGCAGCATCTGCGGCGTGGGGGCGGCGGGGGCCAGTTCGGAGCCAGAGGACTCGGGCCCGCAGGAGGCCTGTGAGCTGCGGGTGGGGCGGGCAGGCAGTGAGCGCACAGGCTGCCAGGGGCCCCGGGCAGCCCGGCCTGGCCTTACCTGCTGCTGCTGTCACTGTTGTCGCCGCCGCAGCCGCCACTCGCGCTGGCGCTCATTCCGGCCACGTTGCCCGTAGTTCCAGCGCCCCGGGCGGCCGCTCCTCTGGGGCCCGGTCACAGCCCGCGCATTTATAGCCTCGGCCACTGATCTCACCCGCCTTTATAAATAGCCTCCCAGCTGCTCGGCTGTGGGCAAGGTATGCAGCGGGGAGGGGGCGGCGCGGTGACAGCGGCCCTTGAGGGCCCGACCCCATAGGATGAGCCCCCCCCCCGCCCCCATCCCAGGACTGGCCAAGGGCGCCGCCGTGGGGACACGGTGTGCCACTGCCTCCCTGGGGAGTTCCCTGGCACCCTAGGACCACCACACCGGGATGTGGTGACCTGGACCCTGGGCTAGGCTCCTGCACCCCAGGACTAACAGAGGGCGCTGCAGAGTGGCCACGTGGTGGTGAGCTGGTCCTCAAACTGGAGTCCCGGGGCTCCAGAGCCTGCTAAGAGCCCTGTGGGCACAGTGCCCCCTCTCATATACCCTTGGGCAATGGCCACAACTGCAAACATGCTCTGGCTTCTGGCTTGTGCAAGCCTGCCCAGAGGCGACCCCAGCCACTCTCGTGGGTACCTCACTCCCTGGCCACTCGGGTCTTGGAGCCCCAAGACACGGCAGTCCAGTGTCATCTTGTCCCTCCATGCGGCATCCCTGAGGGGCCCTGGCCTGAGGTCTTCCCACCAGAGATACAGGCCTGGGGGCTGCCCGCGTGGGACCCCAGCACTGCACGGTGTCCCTGTGGCTCACTGGGTCTATCTTTGCCTTGCTCCCTGGCTCCAACAAGTGCACGTGTCCATGTGGGATGCACAGGGTGTGTCCACCCTGGCCCTGCCCTCAGGAATCCTCAAGTGGAAAGCAAAGGAGCCCATGGCTCTAGTGGTCCGGGTCACACAGCCCTGCAAAGCCTGTGACCTTGGGGTGGTAGCCAAGGGACCAGATTTTGAAGAATCTGGTCCCCCAAAATGGGGTGGGCAGGGGAAACTCCAGAGAGGGAGCAGGACACCCTGGAGACCTTTGTGGCTGGTCTTGGCTGAAGACTGGCTGTGGGTGTGGAAGGCAAGGGGGGAGGGGGGGTTTAGGTGCTCAAGGAGCCCCCCAGAACCTGCAGGCATGGATGTGGGGTTTCTGCAGAGGGTCATGGGCACTTTGGCTCTTTAGAGAGAACACACTGATTGCTCCTGGGAGGGAATGGAGTCAGAATGGAGTAGAGGGAGCTTGGTAGTAACTGGTGATCCCGAGATGGGACACACTTGGTTCTACACCCCTGTACCAGGAAATATTTGGGAAGGTGGGGTGGGCATAGATGGTGGCGGGAGGGCAGGGGCACCTTTCCCGCAGGGGTCATGTGAGGGAGGAGAACAAGGCCTTGAGGTCCTCTTTTTAGCATGTGGCAGAAGTTCTAGCTGTGGGCTCGGGGCTGGGCCAGGGCACCCAGGAGACTCACAGGGAAGGTGGGGCTGGGGACCAGGCATTTTCTAAAAAGACATGTTTGTGTTTTATTTCCAGATGTTATCCTCCAGCAAGCACAGTGGGGGAGGGGGAAGGATTGCTATAAATTATAAAGAAGCCCCCCAGCGTTGTGACAAGGAGGGAGAGGGGGAGTCCCTCCCACTCTGTGCAGACCACGCCTCAGTCACGGGCTCCATCTAGGGCTCCATCGGGGTTGAGTGCGGAAAGGCACGGAGATGGTGGGTCCTAGTGCCGCCTGACTCACAGTTCAGTCACCTTGTTCTCCACCAGTGCAGCGATCTGCTGTAGGCGGCAGGCCAGTTGCATCTTCTGGCCCACAGGGTCCTCCTCCAGGGCACCAATGATCTGCCAGGGCAGAGGAGGCCACCCAGCTTGAGGCCTCGGCCTCTGACCTGCCTCCATCTCAGTAGCAGGCTGGGAGCCAGACCTTCCTACCGAATCTTCCTCCATGAGGAAGCCGAGCCCCTTCCCCAGCCTCAGGCCCTTCCATTCCTTTGCCTACACAGGACCTGGACACTCCCATCCCCAAGGAAGACTCCTGGGGCCTCCCTCTGGGCTCCAGAGGCACGCCCCTCTCCCCAGAGCACCCCCAGGTCTCACCTGGTCGTAGTACCTGTGGATGTGGGTGTAGAGTTCTTGCAGAGCTTGCAGGCAGTGGGGAGCCGAGGCGTAATTCTGGGGGAGGCACATGGTGGGTGAGGCCCCGGCCCAGACCTTGAGCCCCCAGCTTCCCGCTTCCCCTGTGTCCTCACCCCTGAGAGCTCAGTCAGAGCTGAGTTCATCTCCTGGTAGCTCGCTGGAGGGCTCTGGCGGATATCAGAGTAATATCTGAAGGAGGGCACAGAGTTAGGGGCAGGTAGCCCAGGAGGTCCCTTGTCCATGATGCCCAACACCTACCTCTCTACCATCTGCTTGTAGCGAGGGATCTCCCGGGCGTAGAGCAGTTTGTTCACTGGGGAATCCTGCTCCGGGTGGGGTGGGCATGAGCGGGGAGGTGCCCCCTCCTGGCCCCATGCCCCATGGGGAGCCAGCCCCACCCAGGGCTCCGTGCAGAGCCCCTGTGGCTACCCTCCCCACTGGCCTGCCCTCCTCGGCCCTCACCCGGCCCACTTTATGCTCCGAGACTGTGCAGGAGTCCATGAAGGTCTGGGCGATGACGGCAAGGACCGCGTCCACATTGTCTGACACCCGCACGTCAAAGATGAGCTGCGGATTCTTCAAGGTGTTCACCCAGAACCGCAGCAACAGGCTGGAGACACAGGCCAGCCGTGGAGTGAGGCCCAGCCAGTCCAGCTCAGCTCCTCCACCCGGACCCCGGTGGCCCTGAGCTGCCTGGGGAGGTGCCCATATCGGAGTGGGGAGGGGAGTGGGGGCAATTGGTCACCCGAGGTGACGGCCCCCAGGCCTGGGCTCCTGTCCTGGCCATGCTGGCAGTGTCCTGGTGTCTCTGGGACTCATCTGCCCGGGGCCAGGCCAGCAGGTGACACACCTGTTCGTCTTCCAGATGTGCAAGGTCTCTGGGTCCTCAATGCTGTGCTTCTCCGCCAGCTCATCCAGGAAGTCAAACAGGTACTTGACGGCGATGGGCACAGGCCGGTTCACGCTGAGGATGGCTTGGAAGGCGTCATCCACAAACTTCTGCAGCGTGCCCTAGAAGGCAGGGGATGGGGCAGTTTTAGGGGGGTCAAGGTGGGAGGCCTTTTGAGCTCTGGCCAGCCCCATCGTCCCACAGCATCTCCCCAGGTCTGTCCAGGTGCCCTTGCTGAGCCTCCCCAGGAGCCTCACCTTCATGGACAGCAGGCGGGTGAGGTAGATCTCCGGGATGGCCTTGGCCCGCGCCCGCTCCCGCTCCCGGTCCCTCAGGCTGCTCCGCCGCGCCTTGGCTGCCTCTGGCTCCTCGGAGGCTTTCACCAGATGCCACAGACGGACCCCACCCTCCTCGCTATCCTCCAGCATGGGTGTGTCTGAGGGCGCAGAAGCTGGGCTTCAGCCCTTGGCCCCCCCTGCACCCATGCCACCAGCCGGGGAGCTCCAGCTTGCACCCAGAGCTCCCTGATGGCGACACACAGCCACCCTCGTCCACCCGCCAGCCTGGGCCCAGTAGGGAGTCTTGGCTTCTCCGCTGACGAGGTGTTGGGAGACCCAGATAGGGCTGATAGCATGGCCTCAAGCTCCTGGGGGCCTGTGGTCCCAGTGGGACCACACTCACTCTCCCCCGACGGGCAGCTGGGGGCCAGGCTCTGGGAGATGATGCCTCCTCCGTTGTGTAGCTGGGGAATGAGCCTCACCGTGGCTCCATCTGGGACCTGGCGGGGAGGGGTCAAAGGCTGGGCTCCTTCCCTTGCCAAGCCAGAGGTGGGGGGCCTGCCCCCCTGGACCCCACCCGCCGGGCACCTTGTAGTGCTGCAGGGTGTTGAGTCTCTTCCAGCGGTTCTGAGTCACTGACGTCACATCCTCATCTGACAGGGTGAGGTGACCTGCCAGGCCCGAGCGCCACTCTGGGGGTGTGGGGTGGGGACCCGGGGGAGCCAGTGAGCCCACAGCCCGTTCCTGCTGAGCAGAGCCGAGCTGCCAGGGGCGAGGAGAGCCTGGGGCGGGCACTCACCGAGATCCAGGGCGTGCGCCGAGGGCCTCTGGGAGAACGGGGTTCCCTTGTAGATCTGATCCAACACCTTCTCCTTGACCTGAGTGATCGTGTCCGTGTCGAGCACCCGGGTGGGGATGTGCAGCGCCGTGTTGCTCCTTGATGGCCCACCTGGCCCCGGGCCGGCCAGCACCATCAGCGTCAGGGCTCGGAATTCCACATCCTCCCGCAGCAGGCGGCTGTCGTTCAGGGTCCGTTTTGCCTTGCCTGTCACTGCGTCCACAGGGCCCTTGTCCACCTGGTACTGGATGGCCCGGAGGAGCATGTACATTGGTTCACCAGCCACCTCCTGCAAGCATCAGTCTGGGGATCAGCCGGCTGTGTGAGCTCACAGGGGCAGCTGACCGCGTGGAGCCAGGGCAGAGGGTGGCCCATGCCAGCAGGCTCAGCTTTGCACGCGGCCAGGGCAAAGGCTCACCTGTCCCTTACCTGTCCCTTACCGACACCCTGCCCTTGTGCCCGAGGCCCCCTGGGAGGGATCGGGCCACAGGTCAGGGAGGCCCGAGGCAGCAGGCCTAACATGGGGTGAGGGGAGAGGGGCCCTCACCTTCAGGAAGGTGTACAGGCATATAGACACCCAGTTGGTGAGCAGCTTCTCCGCCATGGTCTCCGTCCTGCGTGGAGCAGGCCCCAGGTCAGAAGGGCTGCGCAGGGCCATCTTGTCTCCCACCCAAGGCCAGTGGCGGAGGGCAGGAAGGGCTGACTTGCCCTACCAGTAGTTCGGAACCCAGCTGAATGCCTGGGGCTCCCCAGGCCCACCCTGCCCAGAGCCGTCCAGGGCCAACCTGCGCAGCATGAGCTTGGGGTTCTTGCGCACGTAATGGGAGGCCAGGTCACTGAGCAGCGTCCTCATGATCTCGGTTAGGTACTCGAGCTTGCTGTGCAGTGCCAGGGACAGTAGCGAGGCCACGTGGCAGCGGTCCCGCTGTGAGAAGCTGGGTTGCCCCTCCAGGGTGTGGATGAGCTAAGCAGGAGTTGGGGGGCACCAGTGCTCACTCTGGGAAGTCCGGCAGCCCGCATGGCCTCCCACCACGCAGCCTATGCCTGCCGACCACCCAGCCTCCCTCTTCACCCCAGGCCTCCCTCCAGCCTGCCCACATGGCCCTCACGGTCAGGAGGAAGAGCTTGCTGTTGAGCAGGTTGGAAAGCTGCATGAGGCCCTGGTGCACAGGTGCACGGTGACCCTCTTCACCCGGCCCCTCGACGGCCGGCTGCAGGGTGCCACTGTTGCGCCCGGGGAAGAGGACCCGCTCGGCATAGGTGCGGTAGTCCACAAAGGGGATCCCGCTGGCCTCCAGGTCGCTGCTGAGGTCAGTCATCTCTGTCATCAGGTCTGCAGGCCGGGAGCCACTGGGGTCTGAGCTTGGGAGCAGCTCTGCCCACGTCCTGCTCCTCCCGCCTGCCCTCCCACCCCCGCCCCACCTGTGAACTCCTTGCGGCACTGGTCACCCACGCCGATCTCCAGGTTCTGCAGCTGCACCAGAACCTTCTGATAGTCCCGCAGGGCTTGCTTGCTCTTGTGCCTGCCGCCGGGGGACCGAGTGTTAGCCACACAAGCTGGCCTGCCTGGGCTGAGACCCCCAAGCCCAGATGGCCGGCTGTGGGGCACCCTTGCCATAAGTGAAGAGGGGACTGGACTGGACACTGGCGTGTGTGTGATCCTCACCTGTACATGAGGGTCAGGAGGAGCACGGCAGTGATCAGCAGGGCTGCGCCCACACCCAGGCCCACCTGGGCCTCCACAGGGAAGGCAGACAGCACAGGTTCCACCTCATACTGGACTGGGCCCAGCACCAGGCGCACATTGCCCATTTGCACCTGGGAGTGGTGGGAGGCACAGGATTCCTGAGCACTGGCTCTGATGGCTCTGGCCGCCCATGCCTGTGCCTGGGGTCCCAGCCTCACCACAAACTGCAGCAGGGTGCCATTGCTAGGCTGTGGGACCTGCGGGGGCGGCTCGCAGTACAGGTGGGTAAGTGTCAGCGTCTTCACCAGGCACTCGCCATCGCCAATGTGCACGCGGACTTCCTCCTTGCTGATGGCCAGGTTGAGGCCCTCGCCCTGGGAGGCCAATCGGCGGGCCTGAGTAGAGTCACTCAGCCTGTGTCTGCAGGTCCCCCCCGCCCCCCAGGACTGCTGGCCGAAACCCTGACCTCCACATCCAGAATGTGGCCTGGCTTGAGGCGGTAAGGGCGGGTGGACCCCATCTCGTGATGGAGGGGGGCCAGCCGAGGGTTGGGCTGGTACAGGAAGTCCTGGCCCCCACTGGCGCTGGCAAAGTCCACATGCATGTTGTCCAGGCTGAAGAAGACCCGCCGGGGGCTTGCCGTGTCAGGCACTGCGGGGCTCCGGCAGAGGAGGAGGGTGGATGAGTTGATGGAGCACACGCTGGAGCACTGTGAGGGGGCAGGCCGAGGTGGGGTGAGCTGGGGGCTCCCGGCCTGCCCCGATCCTTTGCTGGGCACAGCCTCGCCTGCCGCTGCAGACTCACCTGCAGCCAGCCCCGCTCCAGCTGGGTACAGGCCTGGGGGGCTGCAGCTGGAGCCTCGCAGCCGCTCCTTGGGGTCGGGTCCTGGGACTGCAGCTTCACAGCGGTCCCCTCCGAGGTCTCCAGCCACACGGACAGCAGGGGCTGCTGTACCACGTCTAGGCCTGTGCCCCTGACTCGGATCAGCCGCCCGCCCCTGCACCGGAACGGGACTCAGCGTGGCCCGGGCAGCCTGGCCCCATCCTGCCACCCCACCCTGCTGGCAGGGTGCAAGTGCACCAGGTCCTCACCCCCGGAAGCTGACACTGGGCTCGGCTGCAACAAGCTGGGGGTTGGCAGTGTAGTGGAAGGGGCTGGCGAGCAGCAAGCGCTGGGCCTGGCCAAAGACCACTCGGACCACCGCGTCTCCTGGGCTAGCCTGGGGCATGGTGTGGCACACAATGGCCTCAGGACACACCGGCTCTTGGCTGCAGGGTGGGGAGCAGTCTGGCACCTTGGGTTTGAGCCTTGGCCTGGCCAACCCGCCAGAGACCTACTTTGCCTCCCTCACCAAGGGCAGAGACCCCCCCCCACCACTGTATGCCAGGGGACTCGGGCCTATCGGGAGCACTCCAGCTGGCAGCGACCAGCTGGAAGCAGGAGCCACTTACATAGGGCAGGGCTGGCTGCCCACAAAGGCGCTGATGTTGCCTCCTGTCTGGAGGTGCTGTCCGTGGATGGTGAGCTGGGTTCCCCCTGCCTGGGGGCCCCGCTGGGGACTCAGGCTCAGCAGGACAGGGTCCTGGGAAACAGGGCAAGCTAA
Organism: Neotragus moschatus; assembly: GCA_006410615.1. NCBI lineage: Eukaryota > Metazoa > Chordata > Mammalia > Artiodactyla > Bovidae > Neotragus > Neotragus moschatus. Next base: position 44,631 of record SJYA01003479.1, read on the forward strand.
GGCNGAAGCAGGAGCCACTTACATAGGGCAGGGCTGGCTGCCCACAAAGGCGCTGATGTTGCCTCCTGTCTGGAGGTGCTGTCCGTGGATGGTGAGCTGGGTTCCCCCTGCCTGGGGGCCCCGCTGGGGACTCAGGCTCAGCAGGACAGGGTCCTGGGAAACAGGGCAAGCTAAGGCAGGCATAGCCATCTGTCCTGGCATTTCCTCACCTTGGCTCCAGTCCCTAAAGCCCTGTGCCCCACTGCCATGCCCCACCAGGGGGTGCTCTGGTCCCCTCCTTGTGTCGCCTTATCCTCAGCCCCAGCTCTAAGCCCTAATATGCCGTCACCTCCTCGGGGACCTCCTCATCACCTCCTCAGGGGTGCTGTCAGTGCCAAGGGCTTCCTGGTCCTGGAAAGGGCCCCAGGCAGGAGGACAGGAGGGCTCAGGCTGGCACCTGGAGGCATTTCTGCTCTCCTGCATCCCTGTGCCCTCCTCACCCTCCCACCTCGGCCCCCAGCCCACCCCACACTCAGTGGCCAGAATGACCCCTCAGATCACATGGCTTCCTTCCTGGACAAGAGGCAACTCTTCTTGCTCCCCTTGGGTCAAGTTGGAAGTGCTCACCCAGATGTCACTAGCCTTCTTCCCCTTCTTGCTACAATCCCCCTGTGTGGGCACACACTCTGGGCAGGCACTGACCTGGTAGGTGAAGTACTGGGTTGAGATGCCTGGGGGCCGCCCCTTGATGGCCACTTGGATCGGCCCCATAGTGCGGTTGGGGGCAGGCGATGTGACACACACGATCCTGGTGACGGAAAGCCCATGGCTGCTCAGGGGCCCTTGCCTGGTGGGAGCCACAGGGCATTTGCCAGCCGCTGCCCAAGGCCCAGCCCCCCTCCCTCTGGCTTATCGTCCTTTGGTGCATCTGACCCTGGGCCCACGTGTCTTGGCTCCAAGCCTCCCTTCTTTCTGGGTGGCCAGTCTCTGCAGGCCTCCCTGGGATGGCATCCCTCTGCCCCTGGCTGCCAGGATGCCTCACCGGGTCGAGATGCGGTAGAGAGACGGCTCAGGCCTGCAGGGCCAGCCAGCCACACTCACGGCATCTTGAACGTCGGCGAAGTCCCGGCCCAGGTTGGAGCCCTGGATGGTAAGAACCAATCCGCCCTCGGGGGGGCCAGTCAGGGGCTCAACCTGTAACCGGGAAGGATGGTGAGGGAATGCCTTGACCCACACCCTCTGAGGAAGGGTGGGCAGGGCTGCTAGGACCAAGAAAGTGGGGCCTAGGGGTTGAGGGAAGGAGGCAGATGGCTAGGCTGTGGAGGGGCGGGGGGTGCGGCGGTGGGTGCAGGTTCAGGGGCTCACAGTCTCGATCCTGGGTGTGGGACACAGTGGCTCCACGGCTCCAGGTGGGCATAGCGGCCCATAGCGACAAGCAGGCTGGCCGTGGCTGCACCACAGGCAGCCCAGACTCCCATTGGCTGCCTGGCAGTGGCTGCAGTCGGGGTGGCCCACAGCGCAGTCATACAGGGTCACTGGTGGGGGGGGGTTAGGAGGCATGGTGAGGCACCCCCACCAGCTGCATGCCCTGCCCTGCCCTCCCCACCGCCCCCGAGCTGACCATGAAGACTGTGGGCATTGTCCAGCCGCTGGCCCTCGCCCCGAGTGACATAGATGGGCACTGGGAGCTCCTGCTGGACCATGGAGGGCTGGAACTGGGGATGGAAAGGAGGGTCAGGCCCAACGCAACTGAGAACCTCCCAGGACCCCTGCCCGCCTCCTCTGGGAAGCTCCTCCCCACATGGATGCCCCCCCAGCCCCGCCTGGTGTAGGGCACATCTCCCAGCCGTGGCCTGCCCAGAGCAGGCCTCATGAGTGACAGTGGATTAAAGGGGGCGAGCGAGCCCCTGAGGGCCTGGGACAAGCCCAGGCGGCAGGAGGTGTCCAGCGGCAAGTGAGACTGGGGGGTCAGGCACCTGCCCACCTGCTGGGCCTGGCAGTGAATGAGGCCCGAGTCCCCAGCCACCTCCTCCAGGGACGCTGGCAGCCTCTGCAGTTGTCCAGGCAGCTCCAGCCAGCAGTGGTAGGAGGCAGGCAAGCCCTGGGGGGTGTATGCTGTCAGCAGCCTGAACGCCATCAGCTACCCCTGGCCCCCACCTGCTGGAATGCTCACCTGGAAATGCTGAAGGTTCTGCACGCGGAGGGCCAAACGGCTCTCCCAGCCCACTGGCACCAGGAGGGGGCCCACCAGGCCCTCAACCTGAGGACAAGCCCCTGGGCCACGCACCTGGATGTCCGCCTGGCCAGAGGAGACCGCTTAGCACTTTGGAAGGCAAGGGGCCTGGGGGCAGGGGGGGCATGGGGCAGGGTGGATCCACCCACCTCTTGGGTGCTGTAGATGGTCCTCTCACCCTCTGGACAACGTTCTCCATACACACAGTGGCTGCTCTGGGGGCACCAGTGGCAGCGCCAGACGCTGCCCACACAAGCACGGCACCTGGGAGGGCAGGGAGCTGCTGAGACGGGGCACTATCTGGGGTCCCCACCTCTAACCCGCAGCCAGGCTGGGCACTCACGGGGCAGCTGCCTCCAGGGCTGCGACTGTGCTGCAGTCATAGAAGGAGAAGTTGGTGGCAGCCACGGGCACGTCTTCGAACATCAGGGCCAGGGGCAAGGTGATGTGGTCTGGGAGGGGGATGGCAGTGGCAGGACAGGTCAGGTGGCTCCTGCTTCTTCCAGGTCCTGCCCTCACCCCTCGCCCCAGGGGCCCCTCACCTGTGCCTGGAGGGTTCAATGGCAGCTGGTCCTGGGGAGGGGTGACGCAGGCCACCTGGGGCCCTTCCACATGAGCCAAGCTGTCATAGTTGCCAAAGGCACAATGGAAGTATTCATCCATGGCCAGGGTGGGCAGCCGGGGTACCAACAAGGTGACCTGGGGCACATGCGAGGAAACCCAGCAGGTCAGGGCCTTCGGAGGGGGCCACAGGGCTGAGGCAGAGGGGTCCAGGCAGGGAGGGTGTGGGCAGAGGCAGAAGGAGAGAAGGAAAATGGGGCTCACCTGGCCCTGCTCCTGGCGGGGGTGGTGGGCTGGTAGCACGCTCTGGATGTGCAGACAGAGGCCGTCCTTGTACGTCCACAGCCACTGGTTGGGCTGGGTTGCCCGCCTGCATTGGCTCTTGCGGGTACACCTGCGGGGCAGAAGCCCAATGGGGCCTTGTGTGGGACTTGGGCTCCCTGGATGATGGGCAGTTAGGGGCATGATACGGTCCAGGCAGAGTGCAGCAAGCGGGGGGCAGGGAAAGGGACTCTGCTCAGCCAGGAAGGGCTGACCCTGCAGGGTCTCAGGGCTGACACCAAGCCTTTGGTCTTGACTGTGAGTCGAGGGCTGCTGCTGCAGTGGAGACGAGCACATGAACCTGAGTGAGGGGTGCCATCAGGGATTGATTCCTGGGGCTGCCAGGTGGAGGGGAGCTGGAGTGGGCCAGGGGGCACCTGAGAGAGGCCAACAGAGGCCCTGCCCAGCCTGAGGCAGTGTTGGCAAAGGGACACCAACCAGGCTGGGGGAGGTGGACTGACCTCCAGACCCACCTATAAGCACTGCAGGTGCAGTGCCCCACCTCACCTGCCCTGCAGGACGCACCAGCCGCACAGAGGGTCCTGGGCCTGGAGGCAGCTGCTGCAGTCCAGGAGCTGTGGGCAAGCTGCCACGGGTACCCGGGCCACCTGGACAGGAGGCAGAGGGCAGAGGTGGTGGGTGCAGGGCCTCGGGCTTCGTGTGCCTGGGCTCCTAGGACAGCCCTCACCTGCTGGGACGTCAGCACGTAGAGGTGGCTGCCACTGCTGTCCACGAGCAGGTCGGGGCTGATGGCCGAGCCCGGGGCACCCACTTGCTGTGAGTGGTACACCTGGCCTTGGGTGCCATTGAGAAAGACCTGGGGAAGTTGGGGACAAGGCCCACTCTCAAGATGGCCATAGGCCGACCATTTGGGGCAGGTGCTGTCATGGCTTGGGTTCTAGGGGAGCCTCCTGGCCCACAGAGCCGGCTCCCATTCCCCCCCAGACAGGGAAGCTGGGCCAGGCCATGGAGGATGAGGCAGGCCCCTGGGCATCCAGTGTGCCCAAGTAGCCTCCTCGATTGAGCCTTACCCGGCTAAGGGAGACACGCAGACCATGAAGAAGCAAGAGTCCCCTGTTACCAGCTGCGGCTGCCTGTAGGACATCCCTAAGCTACACATCCAGAGGTGGAAGGAGACGGATGCTTCTGCGAGCCATCCCAGGGCAAGAGGGCATCCAGTCGGGCTACTGAGGCCAGTCCCGGCCTGGCAGCATAGAGGCTGGGCACTGGGGGTCTGGCTGAGGACCGCCTTGCCTTCCTCAGGCTCTTACCTTGTGCAGCTGGCCCCGGACATCCCCCAGGAAGGCGATCGTGTGTCCATCTGCCTGGAGGGCTGCGACAGCGCTGATGGAGTGTTTGAGCTGCAGCAGAGGCCCTGCCTCCACGGCCTGGTGGCCTGCGATGGGGCTGGGCGTGTGTTCATCGCCACAGGGGTATGACTCCGGGGAGTCCTGCAGAGGTGAGGATGAGCAGGGAAGGAATTAGTGTCCAGAAGAAAGAGGCTAGAGGTGCCTTCCCTGGGCCCTGGTCTGCGGTCCATGGAAGAGGGCAAGGCAGCTGGTAGGATGTGCCCAAGTTCGCAAGTAAGAGGGAGAGATGAAGAGCCCGGAGACTTAGCCTAAGCTGGCCCTCAGTGTCATCCTCTAAAGCAGAGGTCACTGGTGATGAGAAAAGCATCCAGCCACCCTTGGTCAGACAGTGGCTGGATGGCTCAGAGAGTCCCTGGTGGCTCAGGCAGTGAAAGTGTCTGCCTACAGTGTGGGAGACCTGGGTTGATCCCTGGGTCAGGAAGATTCCCTGGAGAAGGAAATGGCAATCCACTCCAGTATTCTTGCCTGGAAAAATCCCATGGATGGAGGAGCCTGGTGGGCTACAGTCCATGGCGTCGCAAAGAGTCAGACATGACTGAGCGACTTCACTTTACCCTTGGCCAGGACGACTTGTGATAGCCGCGGCTTTGGGCTGGGAGATGATTCAGGTCCACAGAGGGCCAGGGCCAGGGAGGCACGCTGGGATAAGATAAGGTTACCAGATGCCAGCATGCAGAGTCTCAGGGGACAAGGCAGGGGTGAAGCCTGGGCCCAGTTACTCACGGGCGGCAGGGTGACACAGCGCGATGTGACGCCATATTCCACAGTGGCTTCCTCGGTGCCGCTGGGGCCCCGGCCGCCAGCCGTGTAGCAGAGGCGCCGGGCCCGCTCCATGCTGGCGTCCAGCTCGGCCAGAGGAAAGGCACACAGGGCTGCCTGCACTCCCCTCAGGCCGGCGGCAAAGGCCCCCAGTAAGGCGCCTGGGGCAAGGGCAGCAGCCTGTACGAGCCCGTGGCCCTGGCAACTGAGGGGCACTTCCACGTAGGAGTAGAGGTTGGCATCCCTCAGGCAGACCCGGGCCACGTATGAGCGATACTCGGTCTGCGCCCGGTCTCCGCGGCGCCGAAAGACAAAGTAGGCCGACTGGGCGCTGGCTAGGGCTGCCACATAGCTGTTGTTGTAGTCAGAGAGGTCACCCACCACCAGGCGACCCAGGCCCTCGCTAGAGAAGGGCTGTGGCCCGGCCAGCTGGCGCACTGTCAGGGGTGGCACTCCTGCCGACAGCTTGCCTGCCAGGCCCCGGGCCACCAGCAGGAAGTCCCGGTCAGGTCCAGACACCACCAGGCCCACCGTGGGCACCCCCAGGGTGTTGGCGGCCACGAACTGCCCGTCGCCTGGGTCCTCAGCCCGGTAGAGGAGTTCTGCCACGTCCTCCAGCCGGCGCTTCTCGCACACACCCTGCCGCACCTGCCCGCAGGCCACCAGCTCCCGGGCCCGCCCGCTGACAAGCAGCAGCTGGTTGGTGTTGTCCGTGAGCCGGGCCTGCGGGCACTCGGCTGGGTCCCGGAAGGGCACGCATTCAGGGCTGTCGAGGACGGGACCTGTGATGGCCACTGACTCCAGCTGCAGCTCGGGGCTAAGTTGGAAGAGGCGATTCACTGCACCCACGTAGAGTGCCCCTTGGCCCGGTGCCAGCGCCAAGTGGTGGAAGGTGGTGTTGGGCGCCGAGAAGCGATGCGCCCTGGTTGGGGTGGGTGGCAGGGACAGCAGTGGCAGCATGAGCAGCAGGCGGGCACCCAGTAGACGCCAGGGTGCCATCTCGGGGCCCTGGGGGAGGCCAGGCAGGAGGGCGCGAGTCAGGGTGGCCGTGGGAACTGAGCACCGGAGAGCAGGAGGGATAGACAGACAGAAAGGGAGGAAGAGAAAGGTGGAGAGACAGAAGCAAAAAGCTGGGGCAGACAGATGCAAAGGGAGAGGAGAGAGAAAAAGTCCGAGCGACTGGGGGACCAAGAGAGGGATGGAGAGTCCCCAGGGATGACGGTGGGGTGCCTGTGCGTGTGCAAGGGAAGAACTTTCTTCATCTTCCACTTTATATGCAGATCCTACAAGGCCATGAGAACACCCACAGAAGGACTGAGTCACCGAGAGAAGAGAGACCCCTGAAAGGCCCTACAGACAGCAGGGGCCAGTGACCAGGGCCAAGGCAGAGAACAGAGGGCTTGGGGGACAGAAGAGGGTGTGGCCCAGACTGAGCTGGGGGTGCTCAGCGCCGAGGCAGGGGAGGTGCAAGGGACCGAGAGACCACCCAGGGTGCAGGGATCAGAGGAGACCAGTCCTTTGCTCCATGGCTCCAGCAGCCAGGGGTCCACCAGGGTCTGGTATGGAGAGTGTTGATGGGGATGGGGTATGAGAAAAGACAGGGCAGGGACTTCCCTGGTGGTCCGGTGGCTAAGACTCCATGCTCCCAATGTAGGGGCCCTGAGTTTGATCCCTGGTCAGGGAACTTGATCACATATGCCACAATTAAGACCCAGTACAGCCAAATAAATAGAAACTTAAAAAAGACAGGGCAGAGAGAAGACAGGCAGAATGAGTGGGCCCGGGGGAGTGAGAGGAGCACTTGAAAGAAAGCTCAAGCCAAGAGTCAGGCATCTCCGCCCCCCGCCCCTGGCCTGCAGCCATCTAGGGTCCAGACCTGAGGGAGCCCCCCGCAACCCCTGACCTTGCCCCGGCCCTGTAGGGGCCCAAGGTTGAGCCCAAAGCAGAAAGCCCTGAGTGAGGTCCCTGCTGCACCTTTCAGCTCACCTCCTGGCCAGGGGCAATTAGCAGCCTTGCATGGTGCTCAGGTGACAAGGTGAGGGACACACGTCACGAGCCCCTGGGCCCATGACTTCTTGAGCCTCCCTCCTCCTGAGCCCAGGGGCAGAGCCCCAGAGACGGGCAGAAAGCAGGTCCTGAGTTGTTGACCAAGGGTCCCACACTGCTGGGGGTGCGGGCAGGCACCAGCCAGGAGGGCATCTGCGGGCATTCCATAGCCAGCAGCTCCAGCCCCCATGGGCGTGCCAGCTGCTGGGAGAGCCCCCGAGGAAGGCCCCTGCTCCCTTATCTCGGGGGCACAGACAGGAAGGTCAGGCCTGCCTCAGGGACTGGGCCATTTCCTCTGGAGCCCAGTATCTGGTGGCCGTGTCTGGGGCGGGTCCGAGGCTAGAGGGCCTGCAGCTGGAGGTGCTGGGCAGGGGATTCCCGGACTCCAGGCTCTTCTGTGCTCGGGGGACTCGGGCACTTACCTTGGTGGACAGCAGCAGCAGAGGCATCTCCTGGGCAGCGTGGCACATACCTCCTGGGTTCAGCTGCCCCGGGGCAGTGGTGACAGACACAGGGCAGCTGTAGGGGGCATTGTCCCGAGTGGGAGGGAGATAGTCGAGGCTTGGCCCCATTCACATTCACCCCGCAGAAGGAGGGGGCTGGGGCCTGGCAGGCGGGCTCCCCCACAGCTGGCAGCATTGTCTCTGCCCCAACAATGTCCCTTCTGTCTGGAGGCCCAGGCCAGGGACCCACTCTCTGGTGTTCCTAGTCCCACATCCAAGCTGCCCTGACCCAGGGGCTCCCTGTCACTTCCCACCCGCAGGGAGACACCCCCCTGGGGATCTGGGGACAAAGGGGGCAGAGTTGCCTTCAGCCAGAAAAAAACGAGACCCACACAGCCAGTTCTCCCATGCCCACCCGGTGCCAGCCACCAGGCTCCTCTCCGTGTGCCCCCAGGGGTCCCTGTGAAGGGCCTGGAGGAGGTCATGGAGCGGCCCCCCCACCCCCCGCCGCGAGGGTCATCGCCTGCATGGGCAGCCTCACCCTCCGCAGCCTTGGCGCCTGGCTGGAGGCAAGCCTTGGCCCTCAATGCCTGCCTTTGTTGCGGCCGGAGGCAGGGGAGAGGCTGGCCAAGGCAGCACCCCCTGCTGGGAGACCTCCCCCCCCCCCATGCCC
>SJYA01003479.1:53115-70862 GCA_006410615.1 Neotragus moschatus
TGCCCCCAACTCCCCACCCCCAGGGACTGGCAAAGTTGTGCCAGGTACAATCTGGTGCCAGTGGAGGGGCCATGGCCAAGAGGATGGATGCATAGGAGCAGATGGGCACCCAGCCTTCAGCCTCGGGTGGGGACAAGACTACCAGCAGGTGGCCAGCTTCCTATGCCAGGCTCACGTGGCCCTGTCTGCACACTGAGCCGACAGCGCTGAGGCTGTGGCTGTGGGGCGGGAACCAGTCAGGTTCCCCCTCTCGCCGGTGTGCAACCGCAGCAAGCTCCAGGCCCGGTGGCAGTGGCAAGGCTGGCAGTCACCTGGCTGGGCTGGTTGGGTAGCTGTGGGAGTGGGCAGCGAGGCTGGCTGCTTCTCTACCCCCCGTGCCCTGCCCTGTGGCCAGAGGAGCCAGCTCTCCCATTTGGGGCCACAATGGGAGTCTTACCACTCAGCTTTGGGGCCACCCTCCTGGCTGGGGTGGGGAGATCCATGCCCCCCACTCCCCTACCCTTGACCCGGAGGCCCCTGAACCCTGTGCCTGGTCAGCCCCAGCTCCTGCCTACCTGGGCGGGGCTCCTGGCTGGGGCGAGGAGCAGCTGTCAATGCCAGGAATGAGTCCCTGCCTCCCTCCCCACAATGCAATTGCACCCAACCCGCCTCATCCTGGTGGCCCAGCCTGGGCAGTCCAGCCCCTTCGTGCCCGCCCCTTTGCCCGACGGCTCAGGGCAGGGCACTGCTGCCCTCTGCTGGTTTTGGTGGGCAGAGGTGAGGGGTGCCGGCTGCTCACCTGCCCAGAGGAGATGGTGCCCTCCCATGGCGGGACTGGCAGGCACACAGTCCTTAGCCTGCCATGAAGTGCCTACTGAGTGCCAGACGCGACCCCAGCACTGGCACTGTTCAGAGACAAAACCCACTGCCATCTGTCTCAAGACATTCCTGGATCTAAGGGGCATAACTACCTACCAGCAGATGAGACCCCAGCTCATCTGTGGACGGCACTGTGGGTCACTAAGGATGGGGACTCAAGTCTAGGGGTGCTCAGATCCTCTAGATGTACAAACTGGGTTTAGAAAAGACAGAGGAACCAGAGGTCAAATTGTCAACATTCATTGGATCACGGAGAGAGCAAGGGAATTCCAGAGAAACATCTGCTGCATGGACTACATGAAAGCCTTTGACTGTGTGAATCACAACAAACTGTGGAAAATTTTTCAAGAGATGGGAATACCAGACCACCTTACCTGACTCCTGAGAAATCTGTATGCAGGTCAAGAAGCAACAATTAGAACCGGACATGGATCAACGGACTGGTTCCAAATTGGGAAAGGAGTACGTCAAGGCTGTATATTGTCACCCTGCTTATTTAATGTATATGCAGAAAGCATCATGCAGAATGCTGGGCTGGATGAAGCACAAGCTGGAATCAAGATTGCTGGGAGAAATATCAATAACCTCAGATATACAGATGACACTAGCCTTATGGAAAAAAGTGGAGAGGAACTAAAGAGCTGCTTGATGAGACTGAAAGAGGAGAATGAAAGCTGGCCTAAAACTCTACATTCAAAAAACTAAAGATCGTGGCATCCAGTCCCATCACTCCATGGCAAATAGATGGGGAAACAATGGAAACAGTGACAATTTATTTTGAGGGGGGCTCCAAAATCACTGCAGATAGTGACTGCAGCCATGAAATTAAAAGACGCTTGCTCCTTGGAAGAAAAGCTATGAGAAACCTAGATAGCATATTAAAAAGCAGAGACATCACTTTGCCGACATATGTGCACATAGTCAAGGTTATGGCTTTTCCAGTAGTCATGTACGGATGTGAGTGTGGCTGTGGCTTTGTTGCTCAGTCATGCCTGACTCTTGGAGACCCCATGGACTATAGCCTGCCAGGCTCCTCTGTCCACAGGGATTCTCCAGGCAAGAATACTGGAGTGGGTTTCCATACCTTCCTCCAGGGGATCTTCCCGACCCAGGGATTGAACCTAGGTCTCCTATATTCAGGCACATTCTTTACCATCTGAGCCAGCTGGACCTTGGAAGGCTGAGCACCGAAGTACTGGTGGTTTCAACTGTGTTGCTGGAAAAGACTCTTGAGAATTCCCTGGACAGCAAGGAGATCAAACCAGGCAATCCTAAAGGAAATCAACCCTGAATATTCATTGGAAGGACTGATGCTGAAGCTGAAGCTGAAGCTCCAGTACTTTGGCCACCTGATGCAAAGACCTGACTCCCTGGAAAAGAGCCTGCTGCTGGGAAAGACTGAAGGCAGGAGGAGAAGGGGACAACAGAGGATGAGATGGTTGGATGGCATCACCGACTCGATGGACATGAGTTTGAGCCAGCTCCAGGAGTTGGTGATGGACAGGGAGGCCTGGCGTCAGACAACTGAGCGACTGAACAATAGCAACAAGTGCATCATGGAGAGCTTCACAGAGGAAGTGAGCTTTCAGCTGACCTTGAACCACATGGTCTTACCCCTATTGTTGTCCTCCAGTGAACAAGGGCTGGTCTCAGTGTTTGGTGTATGTGAATTCATTCAGTCCTTCCAATGACCCTGGAGTGGGTTGCAGTTATTTTCCCTGGTTCACAGGTGGGGAAACTGAGGCAGGCGAGGTTAGGGAACTTGTACCAAGTCACACGGCTTGTAAGTGGCCAGGCCAAGAGTCAACCATGGGCCGCTACCCTTAACTAAAGGAAGCAGGCATTGGGTGGCAGGGGAGAGGGGATCTGCCTGAAGCCAAGCCTGCGGTTGACACGCCCACAGAGCATTTCCTCCAGCCTTAAAATCAAGTTGGTTGAGGTGGTGAAGGCAGGAGAACCCAGGAGATCCCTAGAGAACAGGACTGCCAGTGGAGGGGAGGACAGGGTGGGGGGTCCGCAAGGCAGAAGGAGGTACCCAGTGGAGCTGGTGAGGTCTTAGCCTGAGAAGCTTGGCTTGGGGTGATGAGCTCTCGGGGTGAGTGAGGGTCACAAGAGGGAACTTGGGAGACCAGAGTGTCAGGGGAGGTGAGCCACCCAGAACCTGAAGGTCCAGCAGATTCGGAGCGTGGGTGCTCAATGAGTTGTCTCCGTCTACACCTTTCCTCTCCAAGGCAGAAGGCCAAATGCCCAAGAAGGGGCCTAGAATGGAAGGGCTTAGAAGGGTGGGATCTATAATCTCTGGGGGGGGGCAGGCTGCTGGCAGAGTGACGGAGCAAGGGTCTCTGGACCCTAAGACTGGAAGCAGAGACAAAAAAAATGCAGATGTCTCTGGATTTCAAGACTGGAAGGACTGTCCTTCCCCCTGCCCATAGAAAGTTTTAGAATTTTCAAATCAGCTTGTCAAGTTCCAGGAAAAACCGTTGGTACTTTTTTGAGCAGGTAAATGGAGATTTTGCTGAATTTTGAATCCCTTTCTAGACTAATCATCTCTAAAATATCATTTCTGCATCTCTAACCATGGCACCTCTCTCTACTTATTAACATCATTTGAATACATTTTCCCCTAAGGACTTGCACATTTCATGTTAGATTTATTTATTATTTGATGCCATTAGAAATGGTATCTTTTTAAAAAAATTCACTTTCTGACTGTGTTGCTGGTACACAGAAGCACAACTGGTTTTTAAAAAACTAAAGTTAGCTGATTTACAATATTGTGTTAGTTTCAGATGTACAACAAAGGAAATACAGTGGACTTCGGTGTATGGATTTTGGTGGTTTTTTTGGCCACACCATGTGTCATGTGGGATCTTAGTTCCCTGACCAGGGATGGAACCCGGCACTGAAAGAGTGGAGTCTCAACCACTGGACCACCAGGGAAGTGGTTGTCTACTTCCGGTGTATGGATTTTGTATCAAGTAATTTCATAAATGTTTGCATGAAGTCTATTAATTCTTTCTGGATTCTTTTTTTGTGGACTCTTCTTGGTTTTCTACTTACACAGTCATACCTTCCACCAGGAATGAGTGTTTTGTTTTTCTTTTTCAGTCTTTTTTTCTCACTTTATTTCCCTAGACAGTACAAGGTTGAATGGAAGCAAAGAGAATATTATTAAGATTTCATCATTAATTATGATGCTTGCAGGGGGTGTTTATAGACACCTTTATGAGATTAAGGAAGTTCCCTTCCAGTCCTAGTTTGCCATATGATGAATGTTATAAAATATTTTTCCTGAATGGACTGAGTTAATCAATGACAGAATTTTCCTCCTCTCATCAGTTAATGTGGTAAATTATGTTAATTGATTTTGTAATTTTAAACCCCTCTTTCAAAGAAATGCTTACTCTTTTGTTTTTCGGACTAAACTCAAGTTTGTCATGATGTATTGGCTGGATTGGTTTCGTTACTATTTTTGGAGCATTTCCTCTTTTTCTGTTCCCTGGAACAAATTATCTAATACAAGGGTTATCAGTTCCTTGAAGGCTTGATAGAATTAATCTATAAAACGATCTAGGGCTTCCTTGTTTTTGCAGCCACCAGCACCTCTATCCATACATTTTAAATTACCAGTGTCTTTAATAATTGTGGGACTGTTCAGATTTTCTGTTTCTTTTTGAGTCAATTTTTTGTATTGTGGTAAAAGAATGCATAGTATAAAGTTTACCATCTTAACCATTTTTGTTATTACATATCAGTAGTGTTAAGTATACTCACATTGTTATGAAACAGATTTCCAGAACTTTTTCATCTTGCAAAACTGAAATACTATATCCATTAAACACGTCTCCTTTTCCCCAGCCCCTGGCACCCACCATTATACTTTCTGTGTCTATGAATCTGACTACACTAGGTGCCTATGTACTAAGTCACTTCAGTCATGTCCGATTCTTTGCAACTCGAAGGACTATATAGCCCACCAGGCTCCTCTGTCCATGGGACTCTCCAAGCAGGAATACTGGAGTGGGTTGCCATTTCCTTCTCCAGGCAATCTTCCTGACCCAGGGATCAAACCTGTATCTCCTGGGGCTCCTGCATTGCAGGCAGATTCTTTACCTGTGAACCACTGAGGAAGCCTTCACATAGGTGGAATCGCATATTTCTCTTTTGTGACTGGCTTATTTCACATAACATAATGTCATCAAGGGCTACCCATGTTATAGCATCTGGTTGGATTCCCTTCCATTTTGTGTATAGACTACATTTTGTTCATCTATTCATCTGTCAGTGGACATTCAGTTTGCTTCTGCCTCTTGGCTATTGTGGATAGTACTGTATGTGAATAGAACACAGCTATGAATATAGGTCTACTTTAGTTCTTTCGATATATACTCAGAAGTGGGAGTGCTGGTGGTAGTTTTGTTTGCTTTTTTGGAGAACTTCCAGACCATTTTTTTAATGGCAGCTTGCACCACTTTACAATCCCATCAGCAGTGTGCAAGGCTTCTAATTTTTCTACATTCTTGCCACTATTTGATGTTTTCTGTGTTTTTTTTAGTAGTAACCATTCTAGTGGGTGTGAAGTATTTTATTGTGGTTTTGATTTACATTTCTTGATGATGAGTGATGTTGAGTATGTTTTCATAGGCTTATTGGCCATTTGTATATCACCTTTGGAGAAATGTCTATTCAAGTCCTTTGCACAATTTTTAACCAGGTAATTTGATCTGTTGTTGAGTTGTCAGAGTTCTTTGTGTATTCTAAATATCAACCCTTTATCAGCTATATGACATAAATATTTTCTCTCATTCTGTAGGAGGCCGTTTTACTCTGTTCATCGTATCCTGTTACTACACATATGTCCCCAGTGTCAACCGGAGGACAACATTACCAATGACTCTGAAGCACCCATATACCCTCCTCCTCCCTTGACAGAGGCAAGCACTATCCTTACTTTTCTTTGTACTTGGCCCAAATATGGATAATCCTGAAACAATATACATAGTTTGGTTTTATATTTTTGGAATTTATATAAATGGGGTCATACTGGATGTATTTTTCCGTAACTTGTTGCTTTAGTTTCATATTACATTAGTGACATGAACCCAAGTTTGAAACATATAGCTGGAGTTTATCCATTTTTATTGTTGAATAGTTTTCCATCATATGACCGTAACATTGTTCTCCTGTTAATGGTCACCTACTTTTTTTTTTCTTGGCTTTTGCCTATTATAAATAAGGCAGTTGTGAATTACCTGTACACATAATCTGGTGTATTTGTGAAAGACTTTCTATACGATACACTCAGGAGTGACATTGTCAGGTTGTAAATATGTACATCTTCGATTCCACTGGGGTTTAGTTGCTAAGTCGTGCCCAACCCTTGCAATCCCATGGACTGTAGCCCGCCAGGCTCCTCTGTCCATAAGATTTTCCAGGCAATTCTACTAGATAATGCCAAATTGCTTTCCAGAGTGATTGTACTAGTTTATATCTCCCCCACAGTGTATGAGTTCTTGCTACTCCAGATCACTGCCAACACGTGGCATTGTCTGACTTTTTGTTGTTGTTCAGTTGCTAAGCCTTGATTCTTTGCGACTCCATGGACTGCAGCACACCAGGCTTCCTTGTCCTTCACTATCTTCTTGAGTGTGCTCAAACTCATGTCCAGTGAGTCAGTGATGTTATCCAACCATCTCATCCTCTGTCGCCCCCTTCTCCTCTGCCTTTTTCATTTCTGTCAGTCAGTGCATGGGACTAAAATGATACCTCACTGTGGCTTTTTTTTTTTTGACCATGCTGTGTGGCATATGGGATCTTACTTCCCCGAGCAGGGACTGAACCCACACTGCCTGCATTGGAAGCACAGTCTTAACCATTGGGCCCCTAAGGAAGTCCTCACTGTGACTTTTTTTAAAAATATGTTTATTTATTTTAATTGGAAGCTAATTACTTTACAATATTGTATTGGTTTTGCCATACATCAACATGAATCTGCCACGGGTGTACATGTGTTCCCCATCCTGAATCCCACTCCCACCTCCCTCCCCGTACCATCCCTCTGGGTCATCCTAGTGCACCAGCCCCAAGCATCCTGTATCCTGCATCGAACCTGGACTGGTAATTCATTTCATATATGATATTATACATGTTTCAATGCCATTCTCCCAAATCATCCCACTCTCTCCCTCTCCCACAGAGTCCAAAAGACTGTTCTATACATCTGTGTCTCTTTTGCTGTCTCGCATACAGGGTTATCATTACCATCTTTCTAAATTCCATATATCACTGTGACTTTAATTTGCATTTCCACAGACCTTCTTTTCTAACTCACCAGAGAGTAAAGTCAGCTCTTCTGCATGAGGTGGGACAAAGATGTGAGAATCTAGCAGCTTTATATATACATATAATTTATGTATATAATTGAAATGCATGTGATCTAGTAGCCTCTTACACAAACTCTCAATGGATCCTCCTGTTCCCTACCCCAGCACACATACACACACACACATGCACACACACACACACACACATGCACATACACACACAGTATTTCTTCTGAGTTATCTGGTGCTTCTAATTCTTGTGGAAACCAGCCTCTGCTGCCAGCTGCCTCTCAGTGCTGTTTTCAACAAAACCAAAGGCTGGTACTTTGAAATTAGTTCTGCTTTCTCAAAACACTGCAAAAGTGATGGTAAGGGGATGACAAGAGAAAAAAGGAATAAATGTACCACAGAAAAGGAGTACTTTTCAGGGGCTACACAGGTGTCCACGCTTCCATGCTTTATCCAGAGCCTCTTATTACGTTGGCAAGGGACGTGGCAGCTGTGATTCTACCTCTTTTCCCTCCTGACATCATTTATTTGGATACCCTCTCCTTTCGTTCTTGCCAGTGAAAGTGAAACTTGCTCAATCGTGTCCGACTCTTTGCGACCCCATGGACTATACAGTTCATGGAATTCTCCAGTATTCTCTATAATACTAGAGTGGGTAGCCTTTCCCTTCTCCAGAGTATCTTCCCAACCCAAGAATTGAACCCAGGTCTCCTGCATTGCAGGCGGATTCTTTACCAGCTGAGCTACCAGGAAAGGCCGTCTTTCTTGACAGAGCCTTATCTATGTTACTAATTTCAGAGAACTTTTAGTTTTATTTTTGTTTTTTTTTTCTCAATTTCATCAACTTCTACTGTCTTTGTGAGTTCCTTCCTTTGGCTTTCTTTGAGTTTATTCTACTGCGGTTTTTCTGACTTCCTGTGTCAGGGTTCAGCTCCCTCAGGTTAAAGCTGGACGTTTCCTCATAAGTCCTACTTGAGCTGCATGCTGCACGTCTTCATTGTTGTTCAGTTCTAACATCTTTTAGATTTTCATTATCATTCTTCTGGACCAATAAATTATTTGGAAGTGTATTTTTAACTGTGTAAATTTAAAATTTCAAATGTGGGAGGACTTTGTTTTAGCTTTATCATCCATTTATGGGTTTATTCTATTGCAGTTTGAGAACATGCTCTGTGTGATACTCATTCTAGTATTTGTTGAGATTTGTTTTGTGGCTGAGAACATGGTGAGTTTTAGTAAGTGTTCAAGGTGAACTTGAAGTGTGTACTCCCTAGTTTTTGTGTATCTGTTAATCAAGCTTGTTCAATTGGTGCTACATTCTTCCCCCTTTTGTCTGCTTGAGCTACCAATTGGAGTGAGGGGTAGTATGACTTATTGTAGTGAATTTACTAATTTATTAATTTTTTCTTTTCCTGCTACTTTTTTTTGTTTGATGTACATTTGAGGCTCTGTCTTTAGGCAGCTACATACACACCTTCAGAATGGTTAGTGCTTCTCAGTGGATTACTTCTTTAATCATTGGGCAGCAACCTCTTGTATTTCTAGTAATGATTTGTGCCCTGAGGTCTACTTTGTCCAAACTTAACTTTTCTCCATTAACTTCCTTTTGAATGATATTCACTGGGTATTCACTGGGTATGTCTCTTTACATCGATATCAATTAGGGTTTGGTGGCAGACCACAGAACCATTCTAGCTTTGTAAGTTGAAAAAAAAAAAAAGGATTTATCATCAAGTAGGGACAACTTGCATAATCTTTGCAAGAGACAGGGGAACGACTCCTAAACCTCTGAATTGCTAGCTCTCCCAGGATCAGGAAAACTCCTAATCTCAAATCTCAGATAAAACACAATCTGCCTCCTGTTTCCCAGATAAGAGACCAAGGCACCTCCTGCCCACACTGCTTCTCTGCTGGCCAGTGTCCCCTCAGAGGACTTCCAGTCTGGAGCTCTCAGCCATTTGCACCCTCCTAGCGCCAACTGCCTGCTCACCACCTCCACTGGTGCCTTCTGCCAGGGCTGCAGGCCCAGGGCCAGCAAGCAGTCATTGGGCAGAGCACTTTCTTTTTGACTTGTCCTTTCTTCAGCAGGTGCCACCACCCACCTGGCCACCCAACCATCACCTTGAGTCTCACCCCACCCCTTTCCCATCCCAGAGTTTGAGCTGTGCCCCGCCATCCGTTTCTTTTTTTGGCTGCCCTGCGTGGCATGCACATGTGAGATCTTAAGTTCTCCCAAGCAGGGATTGAACTCGGGCCCTCTGCAGTGGAAGTGCAGAGCCTTCACCACCAGACTGCCAGGGAAGTCCCCTTGTTGATTTCTAATTACTCTCTAATCCATCTGGGGTTTTAGGCCTCAGCACATCCAGCCTGGGTTGTCAAGCAGTGTGCTCCTTGTCTATGTCTCTCTGAATCCCTCCACCTATTATCCATCCACCCACCCATCATTATCATCAATCTATCACCTCTGTTATCTATCGGTCATCCATCACTTCTACCTCTTTAGGATCAGTGTCTCTATCATCTATTTTTCGAGGTACAATTCACATAAAGGCATGCCTTTTAAAGTGCATACTTTGTTGGCATTTAGCAGATGAATAGTATTTACAACCATGGCCTCTACAGATCTAGAACATTCTTATTACCCCCAAAAAGGAAAACTGAGCCCATTCAGCAGTCACTCCCCAGCTCCTGGCAGCCATCGGTCTACTTGGTAAGTGGAATAATACTCTATTGTATGGAGAGACCACATTTTGCTTGTGCATTCATCTGTTGATAGACATTCCAGTTGTTTCCACTTTGGATTACCATCAACAGTACTGTGAAGAATATTCATGTGTAAAGGTTTATGACTGAACATCTAGTTTCCATTCTCTGTGTCTAAACCTTTGAGTGGAAGTGCTGGGTCACGTGGGAACTCCGTGCCCAGCTTTCCCAGACCCACCACCCTTTTGCCCACCATTGCTGCCCCGTTTCCAGCCCCACCAGCAGGGGATAAGGGCCAGGTGTGATGTTCTTGCCTCCCTCCGCTCGGCCTCCTTGAAGCAGAGCTCCCATGTTATCTCCATCCTGCTTCCAGAGTAAGTCCAAGCTCTTTAAGCAAGGCCCTGGCCCCTCCCTTCCCCCGTGCTTGGCATGTGGCACAAGCGTCTCCCACTCCTACAAGGTCTGGAAGCTGTGTCCCGCTTCCCTTGGCCTGGTTGGCTCAGGACTCTTGTTCCTCTGTGTCCCCCACCAGTCCGCTGCTTGATATCTCTCTCGAAGCGTCTCATGCATAGACTAGGCCTCAGCCCCTTTCTCTTCCCTGGCACAGGGTCCAGGGTCCTCTTTGGGCTTAAACATCATTTTGGAGAGATATTACAGATGCCTCCTTGCCACGGCCTGGTCCAGAGGACGTGCAGGCCAGCATCTTTGGCTGCAGGTGGGCCACTGGGGTTGCCCCTCACCCAGGCCCACGGCTGCCCCTCCTGCCTCTCCCCTAGCCAAGCCATTTGGACAGAGAGGCTGGGAGGCAAGAGTGCACTTTCCACGGCAGGTCTTTACTGAGGAACTCAGGGAGGCTCCCTGACCCCAGGGCTGAGGGCCCAAAAGGCACACGGCGGCATGGCAGCGGTGGGGGTCTCCCTCTCAGGTTGAGGCTGCCTTTGTGGACACAGCTTCCCTGCTGACCCCTCTTTGGCACTAGACTGGGCACCATGGTGCCCTCATGCCTGGCAGCCCCAGGGTCCATCACTCCTGGGGCCAGCCCTCCCCCACCCACACTCTGGTGGTTGGCAGTGTAGGCTGGTGGGGTGGTGGGCAGGCCAGGGGCTGGCTGACCGGGTGCTCCCGCTGGCAATGGAGATGTCTACAAACAGGAATCCAATAAATTAGCTTGGAGAAGTGGGGAGGGACGGGGCTACATTCTTATTATGGCTCGGTAGGAAAAGCTGTGCAATTCTTTTC
Organism: Neotragus moschatus; assembly: GCA_006410615.1. Classification (NCBI taxonomy): domain Eukaryota; kingdom Metazoa; phylum Chordata; class Mammalia; order Artiodactyla; family Bovidae; genus Neotragus; species Neotragus moschatus. Next base: position 64,248 of record SJYA01003479.1, read on the forward strand.
CTTGTGGATTCTACAGAATGACGGGTGGCGGGGGGGCCACGAATGAGGGGCTGTGTCTCATTCTGAGGGTCTCACTTGGCCATTTTTATGGCAAAAAGGGCATCCCAGGGGATGGGAGCCTTGCTGGGTCCCTGGGATGATGGCAATAGAGGCATGGACCATGATGTCTCCGAGGGACTGCAAAGCCAAGAGTGATGAGCTGCAGCCTTGGAGGTGCTGCCTGACAAACCCCAGGGCTCCAAGGCCCAGGCTGCTGCTGGCAGCGGGTTGCACCTCTGGCTGCTCTCCCTTCCCCTCACTCAGGTCCCCAGGAAGGGGGCACGGGTTTTGTGGGTGGTCCCCTGGGAGGCCCGGGAGGATGGTGAAGCATGTGGCAGGGGGTGGGGGAGCATGGGGCCGGGTTGCACAGGCGCTCTGTCTCCTTCATGTGATCCAAGGGTTGGGGTGAGGGCGGAGGGGGGCCAAGGGCCAAGGCCCTTGGTCAAGTGGCAGCACCCTGGTTGGCCCCAGGGCCCTGGCCCAGGATCTGGCAGAGCTCCTGGAGGCGCCGCTGCATCTTGGGGATGCCTGCCAACTGCTGCTCGAGCCGCTGCTTCTCCTCAGTCAGGCTCAGGCGGGCAGCTGAGTCCAGTTTCTCGAACTTCCAGCCACCCTCCCCGTCGAACTGCAGTAGGTGGGTGTGGTACTTCCTATGTCAGGAGAGGGACCGGGAGGAGGTGCTCAGCGGGCCGCCAGGACCCTCGGCCAGAGTCCTGCGGGAAGGGAGGGAACACCTACCACAGGGAGGGTCGGTGGGTGATGGAAAGCAGCGCAATGCCTGCGTCCTTGGCCGCCTGGAAGATCTTCCCTTCCACGTCGATGCTCACGGCGCTGGTACACTCATCCAGGAGAGCGTACTTGGGCCTTGGGGATGTGGCCACATGGGTGAGGCTGCGGGCCTCTGGGGCCAATGCCCCCAGGCTGGCCCCAGCCCCTCAGGTGGAGGCGGGGAACCTGACCCCTAGTCCTGCCAGGCCCCCAGGGCTGGGGCCAGGCCTCCTAGCAGTTCTGCTCTCCCAGCTTCAGGAGGTCCCAGGGAAATAGGTTCGGGTAACTCCTGGTGCCCGAGGGAGCCCAAGCACCTGGGACTGGGGGGCTGGCAGCTCACCTGTGGTAGAACATGCGAGCCATGCCGACTCTCTGCTTCTCGCCCCCCGACAGGACGTCTTTCCAGTCGCACACGGCCTCCCAACCTGGCACAGGACAAGGGTTGATGTTCAGTTCAAGAGGGCTGGGCAGCATCTGTAGAAGGGCCCGGGGATGGTGGCTGTGGTGGGAAGGCTTGGGGTTGCTCAGAGGGCTACAGACACGAGTGAGAGTAGAATACGGCAGGGAAAGGCCGGCCACTGGGGACGTCTGCAGACACTGTATTAGTCCAAAAGGACTCGGTCCAGATTTACACACATTTCCTCTAATAGACACCAGGCAGTCCTCACCTGCAGGCCCTGAGGATGCCACCCACCGCATGTGGACACTGGGTCTTCTTAGGACTGGTCGAGTTAAAGGGAGGTCACGAGGGTGGTCCTAATCCAATGGGACTGTGTCCTTATAAACAGGGACACTTGGAGATGCAGACACGCACAGAGGAAAGATGACGTGAAGACACAGGGCACAGACGGCCTCTCCCATCCCAGGAGAGAGGTCTGGAACACACCCTCCTTCACGGGCAGCAGGAGGAACCAACCTTGCCCACGCCTGGATCATGGACATCTGGCCTCCATGACTGGGAGACAATATGTTTCTGTTGTTTGCCCCACCCAGTCTCTGGTGCCAGCAAAATCACACATGACCTAACGGGGCTAATGAAGTGCCAGTGGGCAGCAGATAGTCAAGGCAGAGCCCCAAGAATGACTCCGGGGGTCTCTCCGGAAACCTTCTCTCCCACTGGGATGAGGCCTGTGTGTCCCAGTGTGAAGCATGTCAGCAAGGCTCAGGAGAGTTCCTTGGATGAGGAGGGAAGTGGGTGATTCATGAGAAACGCCTCCTGGCTTGCTCCTTCCACTCTTTTTCCAGAGAACTAGAACTCTCGGTAGGGCATGTGGCACACTTCAATGCCCAAGTTGCCCCAGTGGGAGGTTTAACCACAGAATTGAATCCTGGCCAATGGGGTGTAAGTTTAAGTGTTACACATGTGGCAGCTTCTGGAACTTTCTTTAAAAGACAGCATTCACTCAGTGATTGCCCCCACCTCACCTTCTCTATTCTATGGCCCAGGATATGTGATGTGATATGATGCCAAAGCAGCCACCGTGGACTGCGAAGTGACCTCAGGAATGGAGACCACATATAGCAGTGACCCAGGGGCCTTTATGGGGTGGGGCAATCCCCGCCAACTGTGGCCTGACTTCCTCAGAACTTCTATGTCCCAGTAAGATAAACTCATAAATGATCTGAGCCACTGTTGGTGGGTAGTTCTGTTACTTACTCACAGCTGAACTTGATGCTAACGGGGTGTGACAGCCAGCCTCGGGGACCCCAGGCACTCAGGGGCACGTGTGGAGCCCAGGTGGAGGGGAGCACTCCCAGGGTGAGCAAAAGGGGCCCCAGTAGGCCAGGAGGAAGTGAAGTGAAGTGAAGTTGCTCAGTCGTGGCCGACTCTTTGCAAACCCATGGACTGGAGCCTAGCAGGTTGCTCTGTCCATGGGATTTTCCAGGCAAGAATACTGGAGTGGGTGGCCATTTCCTTCTCCAGGAGATCTTCCCGACCCAGGGATCAAACCCGGGTCTCCACATTGCCAGGGGAAAGCTAAGGATAAAGCTTTTCAGGGATCATGGCAACCAGGGGCCCCAGAGGAGCCAGCCCATTGAATCCACTGTCTGCGGCCCCTTTCTGCATAGGTGATGACACCTGTCAGCCCTGAGCTTGGGACTAGCACCTGCCCCTTCTACAGGTGGAGGGTGTGTCCAGGGGTCAGGTGTGGCTCAAAGTTAAGTTGTCCCTCAGTGGCCAAGGCAGGACTCTGACTTCTATCATTCAGCTTTCAGTACAGAAATCCCAAAGCTGGCAGTTGGGCCACCCTACCCTCCTCTGGGCACCGTGGGCATTTAAAGACCAACCTGAGAGGCCCCTGAGTACTGGCCTGTCCCTCCTTCTTGTGGTCTCTTCCCAGGGGACACAGCCCCAGGCTGGAGGCAGACACATGGGAGGGCAGGCATCCCCTCCACCTCCACTGTCGCCATGCACATGCCAGGCTGCCCTGCCCACACCTGGGCTCTGTCCTCTCACTGAAATGCCTAACGTACCTGTGTATTCCCTGCCTGGCCCGAGGGGGCCTTGCCTGCCCCTGAGCCCACTGCCTGGAGACAGTGCCCCTCTGGATGCCCCTGCCAGGGTTGGCTCCCTTCCATGCTCAGGCTGTCTGGAGTTGCGTGCTTCCTGTGGGTCCTCAACCGGGGTGAGGCTCTCCCAACTCCACTGCGCTTTGGACTCCTGCACGTTGCTTGGGGTCATCTTCACCCCGGGGTGGGGGAGGCTAGGAGGGAGGCAGGGGCGGTACTGGTGGGTGGGGATGCCCCTTCCCCTACCTCCTTCCCGCTGCAGGATGTGGTTCAAGTGCACGATGTCCAGGATGCCTTCCAGATGCTCCTCGGAATAGCCCTTCCGGCGCATGTCTTCCACCGAGTCGGGGTAGATCACCTGGTCGCGCAAGGAGCCCACGGACATGTAGGGCCTGCAGGAGAGCCGGGTGGCCATGGAGGCAAGGCTGGCACCTCAGTGGGAGGGACCAATCGGAGGGTGGCACACCCACCCCCTGGCAGACACAGACACACTCACGTGTGCACACATGCCCCATGGCAGTGAGGCTTCTGGGCCAGCGGGTTGCAGTGGGGGACTGGCAGGTGGAGGTGCCCAGCCCCTCTGACCCCAGGGGCAGCCTATTGTCGCCCTCTGCCCCCTCGAATCAGAGGGGGCAGGGGGTGCCGCTCACCTCTGGGGGATGTAGAACATTCGCTGGGGTGGGGGCTTGTAGAGCACGCCGCCATATGTGGGCCACAGCCCACCCAGGATCCGGAACAGGGAGCTCTTGCCGCAGCCGTTGGGGCCAGTGATGAGCAGGTGCATGCCTTCTTCCACCTGTGGGGGTGGCAGGCAGCTGTGGGCATGGCCCAGGCCCCCTCCCCTCACCTGTGGCTGACCTGCCGGCTTTAGAGAACACCCTGAACCTGGCCCACGCCTGCCCTCCATCTCTGGCTGTGGCACGGTAGGGCCCCTGGGCCAGGCTCTGGGGTTCAGCTGCAGGGCACTGGCTTGTCCCTGACACACGCCAGAGACCACGGGGACAGCAGGACAGCCTGTCCTGCCACGGCCCAGCGAAATCAGCGGTGCCCCCCAGCACACCCGGAGGCCATGTGGGCAGCAAGTGCTTTGGGCTCCACAAAGAGCTTGACATCTGCTGATCTGGAGACATCTGGGGGGTGCTGCTCTCTGCAGGGTGGGGACAGCACTGGAAGCACAGCTCCCCAATCCGCCCCCCCCCCCACCACCTTGTGTGATTTCACCGCAACACCCTGGGCCTTCCAGCTAGGGCGGTCCTCTCACCATCCCAGAGCATGTGTCCCAGGCGGTCTCCCTCGCCCCCTTCCCTGAACCTCTGTGATCACCCTTCTTACTCCATCATCTGGCTGAACAGAGCCGGGGGCTCCCCATCCCTAACCTAACCAGAGCCCAACTCCACCAGTGGCTCTGCCAGGATGGAGCTCTTTCTCAGCCCCCGGCCCCCACTCCCTCACCTCACCTCACCTCACCTTCTAACTAGCTTCCCACCTGGGCTTCCCCTGGGCTGGCCTGGCAACTGTTCAATCTGGATAAACTGGCCATCAGCAGCACCCCAACCTCCCAAAGGTGACTACTCCCAGGGATAATGGCGATCATACCACTGCTCTGTGCCCAGTCTCTAGCTGGCAGCCTGCCCACCTGCCCAGAGGCTCCTGGGTGAAGCTTCATGGGACTTCTATGCTCCCAGAGCTGGTGAGCTGTGGTTCTTGCTGAAACTAGAGAGCCATCTGACCTGGGCTCTTTGTTACCCTTAAGGGCTTCCCTGATTTACCTCTGGTTTACAGTGCCCAGCCTGGAGCTCAGGGAACATTAGGTGAATGAATGAATGACTCCCATCCCCAGGATGCTCCTTTAGTCTATCACTTCGTCCAAAGCTCTGGCTAGGCACACAGGTGACTGGTGGCTCTTGGCCCCCAGGGAGTCCTGTCCACAGACAGCCTGCGTCATGGATGAGAGCTCTCCCAAGGAGTCAGGCCATGCCCACCACCTACCTGCCTTGGGGGCCTCTCACAGCAGATGGGTGGGACAGCATGCCCAGGTTGGTGAAAGAGCTTCCACCAACCTGGGACCACAGTTGGACCAGAGTCCCCAAGTCCTGGGCTTCTCAGAGATGGGGCGGGTGTGGGGTGCTGGCAACAATACGGCCAGGAACCTATGGGTGACTCTTGCCCAATCCTGGTAATCACAAGGCTCTTTTATCAGCTCTGACTCCATTGCCCCAGAACTAATAAGCAGACACATTGCTCTTTCACCTTCAGTTTCAGCTGCCTGCCATGTAGATCTGGGGTCAATGACTACTGACAACATAAGGCAGGATGACCAGGCTGGGTCCTAAGGGTTGACTTGCGGGTGGCTTGCGGGTGCAGAAGGCCAGGCCCGGGGCCTCAGGGTTGGCTTCAGCCCCGCCTGAGCTTCTGGGCTGGTGCTCGACTATGCCTGCTACTTACCCTGATGTTGAGACTGGCCACCACCACCTCCCCAGTGGGCGTGATAATGGGGATGTTCTCACACACGATGCCCTGTTCCACATCCACCACTTGGCCTGGAGAGAGGGCGTGAAGCAGACAGAGGGGGGCGGAGTGTTCCCCCATCTTCTGCTGGCTTCCATGGGTCCCCACCTCCCGGCAGCCCGCCATTGTGTGGCTTTACCATGCTCCCCTTGCTGTGCTCAGGACTGGAGAGAAGGACAGTGTCCGCTCCTGCCCTGCAGTGCCCCCCAATGACAGCTCCAATGCTTGGGGCCTCTTCCACAGCATGGCCCCCCAAGCCCCTACTCCACTCAGGGGCCACCCTCCACCTCTTTTGCAAAGAGAAATCCTGGTCGGGGCTACTGCTCTGGGAAGGAGGGCAGTGAGGACCACAGCTTGCCCGGGAAGCCCTCCAAGGCACATAGGGCAGTGGTGGGAGGGCCGGGACCTGTGGGGGCCTCTTTGGGGAGGGCGACCTTACCTCGGATCTGCAGGGGCCCCTCCACGCGGACACCAGACCTCATGACAGCCCCGGACCCTGCCTGCATATCCTCCAGCTCCCCAGGCCTCTTGAAACGGCACTGCTGGACATCTTCAAACACCTGGAACATCTCGTAGACCCTGGCTGTGTAGCCAGCCAGCTCTGTGACCTGCAGAGAGGGTGATCCTGGCTTAGTCTCTGGCAGCTGGGGTGGAGGGGAGAGGACACGAATGGGGTTGGGGGAGGGCCGGGGCATGGGCTGGACTGGGGGCTACCTCCTTGTAGGATGACATGACCCGCTCGATGGCGTCTGCAGCAGCGGTGAGGAGGTTGCGGGCGATGGTGAAGGC
>SJYA01003479.1:72503-98591 GCA_006410615.1 Neotragus moschatus
CCCCCCCCCCCCCCCGCCTTCTAGCTTGGAGGGGCCGGCAGGCCAGAAGGGCAAAGTTAGCTACATCTGTTTCCCCTGATGATCGCTTGCCTCCTTACCTCATTCCCAGTGCTCTTCAGTTTGCAGTTACTGGAGACCCAGCAGGGACAAAACAGACACACCTGACTTCCTTGAGTCTGGCCATGAAGGTGGGCACAGGAGCTGAGGCCTCTGAATCGCCCACAAAGCCCAACACGGCAGAGGCTCCAGAAAGTCCTAGGCCTGCAGAGGAGGGAAGTGGCCACAGGCGCTTCCTCCCAGAAACCACAGGTTGGTTTCCTCCTGGGTCCCTTCCCATGCTCCTGGCCTAAATCAAGGCCACCCCTTGAGTAGGTCCATTGGTGGAAACAACGACCACCTCCAACTAGATCTTTCCTCTTGGCAGAGAGAGAGACAGACAGCTGAGGGTACAGAAGCCGCGAGAGAGGCACCGATACAGACACAGTGAGAGACGCTTCTGGTTCTGGAACGTGCGCGTCAGGCTCACTCTCTTTACATAGTACTGAAAACCCTCTAACTACCCAACTGCACAAGATACAACACCTTTTCCATCGGAGCTGTGCTTGCAGGAAAGCGAGGGAAATTCCCAGGAGCGAGAAGAAAAGCTAGCAGCTAGTGCTCCTGTGATGTCCCTGGAGACAGAGATGGGAGCTGCTGTCACACAGCCAGGGCTCAAGATGCAAGGTCTCCTCTCCGAACTGGTGATTATGTGTTTAGGGCTCAAATTAATATCACCTCCAAGTTCAGGAACCCCTCCACCCCAAGTGGAGAAGTTAACAGGAAATGGCCTCCAAATGGTTCATTACCTGGGAGCCAGCTAAAACCAAAGCCAATGAGTGCTCTGGGGAATCCTACCCTCCAGTGCTTGCTAAGCCCACAAGGACCTTGAGCAAAGAAGACCGGAAGCTGGAAGATGAAATTGGCTTAGACTCTCAAGAATTCAGACAACCAAATGGCTGAATAAATAGTGAAGTGGCTCAGTTGTGTCTGACTCTTTGTGACCCCATGGACTGTAGCCTACCAGGCTCCTCCGTCATTCCATGGGATTTTCTAGGCAAGAGTACCTGAGTGGGTTGCCATTTCCTTCTCCAGGGGGATCTTCCTGACCCAGGGATGGAACTCAGGTCTCGAATGGCTGGATAGAGACCTTGGAATAAGCATGATTAGTATGGTAGCTGGCCGAAAAGGGGCAGTCAGAGAGATGAGAAAAGCAGACACAAACATAGCTTGAAATTTCTATTTTCAAATGTCTATTTAAAAGAGAATCAAGTAGAACTCTGCAGAAACATCATTGAAAATTAAAATAATTCAAATTAGATGCAGCCAAAGAGAAAACTAGCCAATGAGTGAGCGGGAAAATCAGAAGACCCCTCCCAGAATTTAGCACAGACAGTGCGAGGTGGGGAAGGGGGCAGACAGAGGCCAGAAGGAAAGACCACAAAGGACGAGAGAGGAATTCATTCAATTCATTCAAATATTTGAAAAGGGAACAGCTGAGAACTTTCCAAGATGGAAGCAATCTGAATGATGGAACAGTCTGGATATTCACAGGACATACAAGAAGTTTCAAGCAGAATAAACGGAAACACACGGGCAAACACCTCCCAGAGAAACTGCAGAGAAAAAGTCTAACCAGGGAGACCATGCAGGCAGCTGAGAGCGGTTAAGCTGATGGCAGGTTTTCCAATAGAGGCAATGGGATGTTGTCAACGGGCTAAAGAGAGACCAACAGACCGCCTCAACTTCCTCATCCAACTAAACTTCAGTTGTGGCGGGGAGGGTAAAATAAAGACATTTTCAGGCAACAAAATATTCTCAAAGCTCCCTTGACAAAAGCCTCACGGTAAGAACTTCTGAAGGATATCTGTCTGAAGGAGGGTTACCGGCCTGCAGGGAAGGGCTTTCCTAGAGAAAACTGCAGAGAACCAAAAAAAAAGCAGAAACTCACAGGCGAATCTGAACATGCAGTGACCCGGTAAAGCCATGGCAAACTTGGTGGTGGGCTGGTCCTCCAAAGTATTGTAAGCAAGGGCTAGGATGAGGAGGAGCTATTGGTTAACCCAGACTTTTCTCAAGTATACACATTAACCTTTGAAGGGCAACCACGAAGACTGCAAATAGAATGAATTCCTTGCAAACTGGTAGAGGAACAAACTGGGAATCCTTCACAGTCCCCCAGGCCTCAGGCAAGAGGGTCCTGCCCTTGACAACCTGCAAGAGCTATTGCAGGCATGGGAAAGCCCAGGTTTGAGCCAGAAAGGGGCTCCTTGAACATACTTCCCCATCCTCCCACTGCCAAGATGGGTCAAGACAGGGCCAGATGGGCAACTGAGCAGATGCCTGTTGAAGGGTGTTCCTGAACTGCCATCCTTGGGCTTGGCTGAGTGGGACCAAGAAGCGTGAGATACTGTAAGGGGGACCCACATGTAGGGTGGCAGAGAGGAGCTCCGGGAGGGTGTGACCTCGGACGTTTCCTGAGGGTACCAGCTGGGGTCCCCAGCAGTAGAAGAGGCAGGTGGGCCAGCTGGGCACGGGGCCCTCCCAAGCCTACCCCAGTGGTCCAGAAGGCCGGCCCCCACTCACCTGACTCTGAGTAGCCAGTGGCAGTGATGATGGGGACAGCCACCATGAGCAAGCCTGAGGCGCTCCACACGTACTTCATGAGGAACTGCTCCAGCATGACATACCACAGGCGTTCCAGCAGAATGAGGTTGATCTGGGAAGCCAGGTCCTGGTAGGAGTGCTGCAGAAGGGCCAGCTCCACCTGTGGGGAAGGGGTGCCGGAGACCCAGAGGCGTGGCAGTCAGTCCCCCAGGGCAACAGCGAGCATCCCTGAGTGCCAGGCTACACAGGCCATGGCATTCAAAGGCCATGATGGGGCTGAGAGCTGGGGCTTAGGACTGGGCCATGCTTGATGAGTCAAAGCATTGTTTACCAGAATTGGCTTTGCTTAATGGTTCAGCCTACTTGGTCCAAATGCCATACCTCTTGCCACCTCTAGGCTGTGTGAGCTGGAGCAGGTCACTTTCCCTGTCTGGGCTACCATGGACAGGGGGACAGGTCTCAAACTCAGGAGAGGTATGGCATAGACCATGCAGAGCTGGGGTACAATGGCAGTTAAGGGGCTCACCTCCTCATTTCTGAAGCTCCCACCCCCTTTCCACTGTCTCTTCAGTTGGGATGCTCACCATGCCCCTTCTCTGCCCCAGAGAGCTTTTCGACACGGGCTGAGGGCAGCCACCTTGCCCATTTCTTTGAGCAACTGCCGAGGGGTCACCCTGAACGAAGCGGAGGGGAGTGCAGGAAACGCAAAGGCAATAGCTGGTTTCAAAGAACGTGCTTTGGTCATCTCTACCTCCGTAGGCCCTGCCCTCCCTTTCCTTTCCCCCAGTTCCTCTGGGTGACAAACATGCACTGTGTCCTCCCATTGTGATCGGCAGGGCACACTCTAAGCAAGCTTGTTCAGGCATCACCCCAATGGACAGCCCCACGCCCAAGCCAGCTGAGGATGCCAGCCTGCCAGCCAGGCCACAAGGGGACCTGCCCTGCTTGCTTGTGCACTGGCCACCACTTGCTATCTCAGGAGAAAGAGTGGGCGAGAAACAGGCTCTCTGGGACAGCAGCAGTTAGATGGGCTGGAGTAGCCAAGAAGCAGTCGCAGCAAGATGGCCGTTGGGTCCTGGATGGCTTGGTAGGGGCGCCTGCCCTGATCCTGTCTTCCTACCCAATGAACAAGAGCTGCCCAGCCTGGAATAGTTTTCTTTGCCAATTCACCATGTTATAGCTGACTCTGGACTTGATTCTCACCACGTCCCATTGTATGTGTATTCTCCTGTCTGTGGTAGCCCAGACAGGCAAAGTGACCTGCTCCAGTTCACACAGCCTGGAGGTGGCAAAACGTATGGCATTTGGACCAGGTAGGCTGAGCCATTAAACAAAGCCAATTTTTGTGTACGATGCTTTGACTTATTAAGAAAGTCTACCTATGCCCAGGCTAATAAGAGGTTGGATGGGTTGGTATGAGCCCGTCTAATAACCCTTCTGTGGAGAAGGAAATAGCAACCCACTCCAGTATGCCTGCTTGGAAAATCCCATGGATGGAGGAGCCTACCTACAGTCCATGGGGTCGCCAAGAGTTGGACACGACTGAGCAACTTCATTTCACTTTTCACTTTCATGCACTGGAGAAGGAAATGGCAACCCACTCCAGTATTCTTGCCTGGAGAATCCCCGGGACAGAGGAGCCCGGTGGGCTGCCATCTATGGGATCACACAGAGTCGAACACGACTGAAGTGACTTAGCAGCAGCAGCAGNAACTTCATTTCACTTTTCACTTTCATGCACTGGAGAAGGAAATGGCAACCCACTCCAGTATTCTTGCCTGGAGAATCCCCGGGACAGAGGAGCCCGGTGGGCTGCCATCTATGGGATCACACAGAGTCGAACACGACTGAAGTGACTTAGCAGCAGCAGCAGTAGCAGCAATAACCCTTCTCCTTGACATCCCAGGAATAGCAAAATACTCGGCAGTCTGCCCTCCAGTCAGCCAGCTACCTCTGCCCCAGCCTGCTGTTCTGAGCCTGGGCCAGTGTCCATGGGAACATCAGCCAATGGGACTGGGCTGAGCCACGTGCCCACACAGTGAGGGCAATCAAGCCACCCATGAAGGCCCATCACATCACACAGCCCTTTGCCCGAGGCCTCAACAGACAGGTTGGGGACGCACATCAGGCCCCTCCCACCCCAGCCAGTGAATCTGCCCCATGAACATGCTATTTCCTGAAACTAACCCAGAGGAAATCCTTCAAAGAGCTAGCGATTCTCCCTTCTTCCCACCTCCCCTGTCCCCAGCTAGGTCCTGGACATTGCTTTGCCATTCCTGAAGTGAACACGCCTACTCTGAGCACCCTGGCGATCCAGGCTCGTGCTGGGAGCTGGCAAGAGTGCCAGCTGGGGCTGACAATGTAGCTGCAGGGAATGTGCCAAGTGCCTCACCCAAGGCCACAGCTGCCTGCCAAGACTCTGCGTCCCTGGAGCACAGGGGAGGATGACAGGGGTTGCGGCTGCAGACCCGGCCCCTTTTCTCCTTATCTGGAGCCCAGCTGGGAATGCCCCCTAACTGCTCAAGGATAAGTCTTAAAAAAAAAAAAAAANGTGACTCCGCCACCCGCCCAGAATCCCCACCTACCCACCCACCCCTCCCCAGGGGCGAGTCGGGGGAGGGGGAGGAGGCGGAGGAGGGGCGGGAGGCGGAGCCCAGGCACGGGCCGCCCCACCCCGTTCTCGCCCCACGGTGCGGCCCCGCCCCCTCCCCGGACCACAGAGACGCCGGAGGACCGCGCGGGCTAGAGAAGCGGCACCTCGCCTTCCCGCCAAGGCCGGGGACCCGTCCCTCCGCGCGCGCGCGCGAGGCACGGCTTCTTCCCCAGTCCCAGGCGTCGGGAGTCTCGGCTCGGGGGCGGGGCCTCCGGGGCCTTGTGGCGGTTGGGGGCGGGCCGGGACTAGCCGGGCGCTTCCGGTTCCGGCCGCGGGGAAGGGGCGGGGCCGGGCTGGTGGTGGGAGAGTTTGTCGGCGACGAGGCGTGCGTGGTGACTGTGGAGAACTCGGTGAGCGGACCCGCGCGCCGCGCTGGGCTCCCGGGCCGCCGAGGTCCACCAGTTCCTCGACAAGAGGGCGCGGGGAGGCCCGGTGCGCGGGGCCAGGGCTGAGGCTGGAGTGCGGGGGCGGGACCGGGCGGAGGGAAGTCGGGGTNGAACTCGGTGAGCGGACCCGCGCGCCGCGCTGGGCTCCCGGGCCGCCGAGGTCCACCAGTTCCTCGACAAGAGGGCGCGGGGAGGCCCGGTGCGCGGGGCCAGGGCTGAGGCTGGAGTGCGGGGGCGGGACCGGGCGGAGGGAAGTCGGGGTGGCGGCGGGTGGAGCCATCTCCCGGGGTGGGGGGCGACGTCGAAGTCCCTCCGGAGGAGCCGGCGGGGTGGGGCTTGGGAGGGCGTGCCGGGTCGGGGGCCTCGTCAAGGGGTCTTCTGGAGCCGGGTAGGCCCTGCGACCGAGCTGGGAGGCCGGGAGGGGTTTCTCCGACTTCGGAGGAGACGGTCTTCTAGAACTTTCTCTGGACGGGGCCGTGAGGTGCTGGGTCGAGACCCGCTCTTGCCCTTGGCTCCGACTCTCGTCCTCTAGGAGTCGCTCTTGGGGGCTCTCGGAGATACCGAAAGCTGAGCCGAAGGGGCGGTGGTTGGGAGGCTTTGGAGTTCCGCTCCTGCCCTGGGAGGAGCTGCTCGCTCCTTCTCTGTCGGCCCGGTGGAAGGGCCCAGAGGCATCGCAGGTTGGGAGGAAGCGCGAAGGCGTTACTAGGACCGAGGCTGCGGTGTGGTGGGCGGTAGCTTCTGGCGCCCCTCGGCGGGGGGCGATCTCCAGGCTCCCCGAACTGCCAATTCCCACCCACTGCTGCCAGGGTTCCGCAGGCGGAGTCTCCCGGACTCCACGGGGAGGAATTGTTTGGAAAGGTGCCTCTGGAGGTATTGGCAGCCAGGCTGCAGGGCTCGAGGGCTGGGAAGGCTCTGAGGTCTAGGGCTGGTGGCTGCCGAGCTGTCACGACATCTGTTCGTTCTGTGCTCTGTCAGGAACAGGCTCACATCTTCGCAGTGGATAGCTGCTAGCAACACGATGAGTCTGCAGTGGACCGCAGTCGCCACCTTCCTCTATGCAGAGGTTTTCGCTGTGCTGCTGCTCTGCATTCCCTTCATTTCTCCCAAAAGGTATGGGCAGGCAAGCCAGGAAGAGTCTTGGTAGCTTGTGCCTGCAGAATTGGGGGGCCTTGGAGTTGAAGCCAGCCGGAAACAGAACCTGTCTGGGATGGGGGTGGCAAGGACTGTGTTTATTATCGCCAGCTAGGCCCACAGTTGTGCTCCGTCACATCTTGCCTGAGTCCTTTCCCCTGCACCCTGCCTTCTGGTCTTCAGAGTGTGCCAGAGGGGAGAAGACCGAGTGACCATTCTGGGAACGATGCCCTCCGGGTGTTTAGGGGATGGCATTGTGAGATCTGCAAGACTTGCCTCTGGGTCATGTTCCCGTTGATTTGGTGACTTCTGTCCTCCCTTTAACCAGTCTCGCTGGAGTTGCGAAGTGGCCTCATGAGCATTATTCAGCCTAGGAAGGCCAAAGCCATGTTTCTTTTCAGTGAACAGAGGACTTCTGAAAAGTTATTTCGAAATTCATCTTGATTACATATACTATAGGAACACCTCTGGTCTTAAGTTAGAACATTACAAATAAGACTCTTCACAGATGTTTTCATAGAAGCTTCTTTTTAATGAAAAATCATAGGCCACTGTTGTGATAGAAAGTGTACAGCACTGCTTGAGGAATGTTCTTTACAAGAGCTAGATCTGAATCACCTCATACAGTTCACAGGAAATGCAGAGACAGTGGCCCACTTGGAGCTGCTGTGTGGAAAGCTTTTCAGGACAAACAGCCTGATTTCTGCAACAGTGAATTGGGGGAGAAAACAAAAGAGAGCAAGGGAGGGGAGAGTTCGCAGAATAAGAGAGGTTTAAGGTACTTATCAACAGAATGCAGAGTCAGAACCTTGTCAGGATTCAAACAGACCAACTGGTAAAAATAATTGCCTCAGTTGGACTTTGGAGTTCTGGCTCTGATGATGAGAGATTTTTCTTGATATTTTTGAGGCCTGGCCGTGGCATTGCGATTGGTAGCCATTTCTGAAGGCTCTTCTCTGATGGAGCTGTATGCTGAAGTATTTATGGAGGGAAAGGTAGGGAGGTCTGGGGTCTGCCTCATGGTAATCGGTGATGGTGGGAGTCTAGATGAGCCAACATTGGGCACATGGGAAAGCAGTTTAAAGAAATAATGTGGATTTGGCAAGCGTTTTGATACTACAGAGGGGAGGCTAAGTTTTGCATTTCTCTCCCCAGAGCCTACCAGTGTTTAAGACTGTTTTTAGAAATTTCTAACTTGGACAGGTGTCTTGTTTTTTTTTTTTTTTTAACACTGTTGAACGGATGTCATAAGTTGGAAAATTGCAAGCAGCTGAGGCTGAATCTGTATGAGATACTCAGCTTTTGAAGAAGAGTACAAAACTGTATTTTTGTTTTCAGGGCCCTGGATCCCAGGTGTGTGTTCTTACTCTACTGACTTTAGCCTTTTTGTCTTCTTCACAGATGGCAGAAGATTTTCAAGTCCCGCCTTGTGGAGTTGGTAGTGACATATGGCAACACCTTCTTTGTGGTTCTCATTGTCATCCTTGTGCTACTGGTCATTGGTGAGTAAGTTGTGGCTGATGGTAGCTACCTGACTTAGACCTTTTGCCATGGCCTCTGCTACAAAGCCCTGTGCCATGTGCCATGTTCCATGATTAGAGTACAGCTTTGACTTCTCAGAGAGACCATTTAGTGTGCGTGTCTTTCTCTTGGGAGAAGAAAAGCTCCCTTCGTCCACAAAGACGTCAGCATCCCTGCCACTGACTGCTGGCAGGGTCTTCGCTTTGACCGGCAGCCTTTGTGCCCCTGGTGCTGACTACCTTGTGTCTCAGGCAGCTCCTTGGGTCCTTCCAAAGCTGAAACCAAGAGGGGCTAATGGACCTGTGCTGACCTTGGTCTCAGTAGGCTGCAGGGTTTATGAACTGGGTGTGTGTGCTTTTGCTTTTAGGTGTGGGCTGGGGGTAAGAGTTGGGGTGGAGAGGGACCATGCTGGGGGGTGTTCACTTAGAGCTTTGCCCTTCTGCACACCAAATTCCACGAATTATCCTGGTATGGCAGATTGGGTGGGAGAGGCCCTTTGCAGAAGGTGGTAGTTGGCAAAAGTGCCGTTTTTCTTTTTGAGGAGTCAGGGAACTGCCTGGATGTTTCTAGAGCGGCATCCTGCTGTGATAACAGGCTGCTTCATATCCTAATGTAATCTATAGAGGTCAGCCTAAATAAGTTGTTAGTTCAGTTCAGT
This sequence comes from Neotragus moschatus, assembly GCA_006410615.1. Taxonomy (NCBI): domain Eukaryota; kingdom Metazoa; phylum Chordata; class Mammalia; order Artiodactyla; family Bovidae; genus Neotragus; species Neotragus moschatus. The sequence goes on from SJYA01003479.1 coordinate 81,496, forward strand.
CACTCAGTCGTGTCCAACTCTTTCTGACATGAATTGCAGCATGCCAGGCCTCCCTGTCCATCACCAACTCCCAGAGTTTACTCAAACTCATGTCCATCGAGTCAGTGATGCCATCCAGCCATCTCATCCTCTGTCGTCACCTTCTCCTCCTGCCCCAAATCCCTCCCAGCATCATTGTCTTTTCCAATGAGTCAAAATAAGTTGTTAGCTAGTAGCAAATGCTAGCGAGCTGGTAGCAAATGCTAGAGACATAGCATAACTAGCTAGAAGCTGCAGCCCTGGCTGGCCCCTAGCCATCCCTGGGAAGGGGTCTAGGGCACATCTCACTGGGGGAGTGGGCTTAATGAGAGTTCAGGGTCAACTGCCTTGGGCTGGAGGCCTGAGATAGAGAGGGTAGTCCTCTGCTGAATGACTTGAGCTAGTTTGGCCCAGTGCCCTCATCCCTGGTTGGCTCTTTGCCATTAGTCAAGGTAGACCTTGAGGTGCTGGGGTCTCTGGCTGCAGAAGTGTGGGAAAACATGTTTTTTAAATCACAAAAATAGCACATCTTTAAAAATTTGCAAATTTAACTTACAAAGTTAAAGTTTCCCATAAACCCATGTCTCACAGGTAACTATTTTAACAGTCTGTGCTATGTTTCCACAGTCGTTTTCTGTGTTACCATGTCCTCACATGGAGGAAGGGACAAGGGAGCCCTCTGGAGTCTATTTTATAACGGCACTAAACCCACTCATGAGTGCCTTGTGCTCATCTCCCAAAGGCCCTACTTCCTAGTATCATCTGGTTGGGAGTTAAGGTGCCCAAATGGGAATTTTGGGGGTCAGGAACCCACATGTGTGCATGCTGAGTCACTCAGTTGGGTTTGACTCTTTGCGACCTTGTGGACTGTAGTGTGCCAGGCTCCTCTGTCCATGGGATTTTCCAGGCAAGAATACTGGAGTGGGTTGCCATTTCTCCCCCAGAGGATCTTTGCGACCCAGGGATCGAACACACATTTCCTGTGTCTCCTGCATTGGCAGGCAGATTCCTTACTGTTGAGACACTTGGGAAGCCCACGGATGTAACACAAAGATACCAGTAAGTGGAGGTGTATTTTTATGATGTAAAATCAGCCTAAAAAACAAGCAGTCTCATACCAGAAATTAAGAACCAGATAGTAGCCTTACATTCCCCCTCTCCCATGGGGGTCCATTAAAAGCCCTCTTTAGGTAGATCTTCACATATTGATTTTAAAAGATGTCTCAGATGTTCATTTCAGCAGCACATATCCTAAAATTGAAATGAGACAGAGATGATTAGCGTGTCCCCTGCATAAGGATGACAAACAAACTCATGAAGCATTCCATATTTTTTTTAAAGCATGTTGTAGGGGATACAGAAATAGAAATAAAAAGTACTAATGGAACTTATATAATGTTACAAATCAGTGTACCTCAATTGAGAAAAAAGAGATAGCAGGGTTGAGGGATAAAAGTAGTAGGTATGGATCGTTCCATTTCTAGCCTGTAAACGCACAGATGTGAATATATATATGAGTGGCCAGCAGTGGTTTTTTAGAGTGAGGTTGTTCACTCTTCAGGTGTTTGTGCTCCCCCTGTATGCCTAGAACTCTGTTAGGCCTTAAGGATGTAATAGGAAAGGTTTCTGTTGTGGCGCTGTATAATTTGGGGGACATGTACATTAATTTTAGGTGTGTGTATAACATTGACTAATGGGACTGGAAATGACTGCTTTATTTAAGCTGGCCACATGAAGTAGGTTCTACTGGAGGTGATTGATTATATTGTGAGCTTCTTTCTCCTGCATTGAACATTGATGAGCATGAATTTCTTTTGTAAGCAGAATACACCAGTTTAAGTAACCCGTAATAAAGCTTAGACACTTAGAAATGAAAACCTTTGAATCTTTAGTAGGCATGCTCCAGGTCTTGACTCCTAGGCAGCTCATGCTTCCCTTGTGGGCATTTCCATAAACAGGACTCGCCTGGCTTATCAGTTGGGTGGCTGATGGCCAGCCCCGTTTGTGATAAACAGAACCAAACAGTGGGGGCACCGTGGGAAAGGGAGTTGCCCTGGTTGTTGGCGACATCTCAGATTCGGTGAGCTTCTTGACATGGAGAGCAAGCTTGAGGTCTGGGTAGAATGGGTCCAGAGGGTGACATGAGAAAAGCTGGAGGAGAGAACGGGTCGGAGGGCAGCACTTCTGATAAGGCATCCATCAAGATGTGTGTGGTTTCGAGGAAAGCGAGGCTGCCCAGACTCATGCCTTGCATCTCAGCTGGACTGATCCGGGGCTAAACACCTGTATCTCTGCTCTGCCACAGATGCTGTTCGTGAGATTCGAAAGTATGATGATGTGACAGAGAAGGTGAATCTCCAGAACAACCCTGGGGCTGTGGAGCATTTCCACATGAAGCTTTTCCGTGCCCAGAGGAACCTCTACATTGCTGGCTTTTCCTTGCTGCTGTCCTTGTGAGTGGGGAGGGGTGAGGGACTGTGAAGGGACCTATCGGCTAGTCTGTGGCCTTTAGTTGGAGGCCCTTTCTACATCTGGGGAACCACACAGTTTCTCCAGAGGCAGCATGGAAGATGGGAGAGGGCTGACTAGAAGGTCAGAAGACCCTGCTGTGGCTCTGCCATAGCCTGCCACATGTTCTTTTAGGGCATGTGTGTTACTGTCACCTTGCTCTCTGTACACAGAGTGAAGTAAGTGACAGGTGTTTTCCCTCCTCTGGAGAGGCCCTTTGGAGCCCAGCTTTAAAAGGGAACAACTGAATAGGGCCTTTTTGTGTACGGGGTCCAGTCCTGAGAAAAGTGGGCAGAAAGGGCACAAAACGGGACTGAGACCAACCGTGTCCCCAGGGCCTTCCCTGGTGTAGACCTATCACAGGAGCATGAGACCTATTGGAACCTGAGGGCTGGCATGCTGCCTCCTGTTCACAGGGGTTCTGATGGAGTGAGGGGCTGGCTATTCTCAAGTGTGCTTACCTGGCAGGGGATAAGACATTGTGCTCGGGACAAGGGCTTCCAGGAGTATTGGGGAAAACTTACTGTGAGGTTACTCAGAAGTAAGGTGAGTTTGTGGATTCTTGGGCTGGGCTGTCTTAATTCTAATCACCTGGACCTCCTTCACTAGGCATTGGAATGACTGTCTTGGTTTCCCTTCTGCACAATAAAAGTCAGTTGCTCAGCTGAGCCTGGTGTCTCTGGGTCAGAGTTGGAAAGTGACAAGAGGTGGAGCTAGCAAGGGCTTTTCGGGGGGATACACCTAATCCCAGGAGTGATCTGCAGGCCTGCCGTGTTCTACCTTCCGAGAGTTAGGAACTGAGAGTGCTGGGAGGACTTGGACACAGAGCCCAGGGTTTTAGGGTTTCAGGAAGCTCCAAAAAAGAAGTATGATCTTGTGGACTGAAACTGAAAGGGAAGCAGATCCAGGGGACTGAGTCCAACCGCAAGTGAGCCAGAAGGTAGGAAAAGAGAACTGGCTGTGTCTGAAGGACCACAGAGGCTCTTGGGGAGGATTTCATCTGGAAGTTAGGAAGGACAGAAAGAAAACTAAGGTTTAAACGCACTGGAAGAGGATAGGGAGCTTTAAGAATAGTGTTGAAAAGGCAAAAGTCTGGTGAGCACTGGATCGGGAGCACAGTGAGGCCTGGGAAAAAGACAGTCCCCTCGGTGTTTCTGTGTAAAGTAAGGAAATGGTGGGTAGGGGGTCAGGGCAAAGGAAACACTGGGATGAGAGAACTGAAATCCCAGATGGGCGAGGCGATACTGGAGCGCCCAGCTTCTCTGACTTAGTTTCCCCTTGGGCTAATGAAATGATGTCCAGAGGCTCTGGAGTTCATTTGCAGCTGGAATCCCCAGTCCTTGAGGAATTGCTGGGTAGGAGAGATTCTGCACGACTGCAGATGGGCAAGCATCCCAGTTTCCGCAGGAGGGAGATAGTAGGTGAGGAAACAGACTGGGAGGGTCTGGTCTGACTTTGATGTCAAGCCGTGTTCCAGAAAGAACAGCTGGTATGCTTTTATTTATTTATTTATTTATTTTTAAATATAGATTTATTTTAATTGGAGGCTAATTACTTTACAATATTGTATTGGTTTTGCCATACATTAACATGAATCCACCATGGGTGTACACGTGTTCCTATCCTGAACCCCCCTTCCACCTCCCTCCCCGTACCATCCCTCTGAAGAGGGAGGAATCATTGGCAACTATTGTGAATGCTTGGGGGATACGTTCTGTCAGTCTTATCCNGAGACAGACCTTGAGGTGCTGGGGTCTCTGGCTGCAGAAGTGTGGGAAAACATGTTTTTTAAATCACAAAAATAGCACATCTTTAAAAATTTGCAAATTTAACTTACAAAGTTAAAGTTTCCCATAAACCCATGTCTCACAGGTAACTATTTTAACAGTCTGTGCTATGTTTCCACAGTCGTTTTCTGTGTTACCATGTCCTCACATGGAGGAAGGGACAAGGGAGCCCTCTGGAGTCTATTTTATAACGGCACTAAACCCACTCATGAGTGCCTTGTGCTCATCTCCCAAAGGCCCTACTTCCTAGTATCATCTGGTTGGGAGTTAAGGTGCCCAAATGGGAATTTTGGGGGTCAGGAACCCACATGTGTGCATGCTGAGTCACTCAGTTGGGTTTGACTCTTTGCGACCTTGTGGACTGTAGTGTGCCAGGCTCCTCTGTCCATGGGATTTTCCAGGCAAGAATACTGGAGTGGGTTGCCATTTCTCCCCCAGAGGATCTTTGCGACCCAGGGATCGAACACACATTTCCTGTGTCTCCTGCATTGGCAGGCAGATTCCTTACTGTTGAGACACTTGGGAAGCCCACGGATGTAACACAAAGATACCAGTAAGTGGAGGTGTATTTTTATGATGTAAAATCAGCCTAAAAAACAAGCAGTCTCATACCAGAAATTAAGAACCAGATAGTAGCCTTACATTCCCCCTCTCCCATGGGGGTCCATTAAAAGCCCTCTTTAGGTAGATCTTCACATATTGATTTTAAAAGATGTCTCAGATGTTCATTTCAGCAGCACATATCCTAAAATTGAAATGAGACAGAGATGATTAGCGTGTCCCCTGCATAAGGATGACAAACAAACTCATGAAGCATTCCATATTTTTTTTAAAGCATGTTGTAGGGGATACAGAAATAGAAATAAAAAGTACTAATGGAACTTATATAATGTTACAAATCAGTGTACCTCAATTGAGAAAAAAGAGATAGCAGGGTTGAGGGATAAAAGTAGTAGGTATGGATCGTTCCATTTCTAGCCTGTAAACGCACAGATGTGAATATATATATGAGTGGCCAGCAGTGGTTTTTTAGAGTGAGGTTGTTCACTCTTCAGGTGTTTGTGCTCCCCCTGTATGCCTAGAACTCTGTTAGGCCTTAAGGATGTAATAGGAAAGGTTTCTGTTGTGGCGCTGTATAATTTGGGGGACATGTACATTAATTTTAGGTGTGTGTATAACATTGACTAATGGGACTGGAAATGACTGCTTTATTTAAGCTGGCCACATGAAGTAGGTTCTACTGGAGGTGATTGATTATATTGTGAGCTTCTTTCTCCTGCATTGAACATTGATGAGCATGAATTTCTTTTGTAAGCAGAATACACCAGTTTAAGTAACCCGTAATAAAGCTTAGACACTTAGAAATGAAAACCTTTGAATCTTTAGTAGGCATGCTCCAGGTCTTGACTCCTAGGCAGCTCATGCTTCCCTTGTGGGCATTTCCATAAACAGGACTCGCCTGGCTTATCAGTTGGGTGGCTGATGGCCAGCCCCGTTTGTGATAAACAGAACCAAACAGTGGGGGCACCGTGGGAAAGGGAGTTGCCCTGGTTGTTGGCGACATCTCAGATTCGGTGAGCTTCTTGACATGGAGAGCAAGCTTGAGGTCTGGGTAGAATGGGTCCAGAGGGTGACATGAGAAAAGCTGGAGGAGAGAACGGGTCGGAGGGCAGCACTTCTGATAAGGCATCCATCAAGATGTGTGTGGTTTCGAGGAAAGCGAGGCTGCCCAGACTCATGCCTTGCATCTCAGCTGGACTGATCCGGGGCTAAACACCTGTATCTCTGCTCTGCCACAGATGCTGTTCGTGAGATTCGAAAGTATGATGATGTGACAGAGAAGGTGAATCTCCAGAACAACCCTGGGGCTGTGGAGCATTTCCACATGAAGCTTTTCCGTGCCCAGAGGAACCTCTACATTGCTGGCTTTTCCTTGCTGCTGTCCTTGTGAGTGGGGAGGGGTGAGGGACTGTGAAGGGACCTATCGGCTAGTCTGTGGCCTTTAGTTGGAGGCCCTTTCTACATCTGGGGAACCACACAGTTTCTCCAGAGGCAGCATGGAAGATGGGAGAGGGCTGACTAGAAGGTCAGAAGACCCTGCTGTGGCTCTGCCATAGCCTGCCACATGTTCTTTTAGGGCATGTGTGTTACTGTCACCTTGCTCTCTGTACACAGAGTGAAGTAAGTGACAGGTGTTTTCCCTCCTCTGGAGAGGCCCTTTGGAGCCCAGCTTTAAAAGGGAACAACTGAATAGGGCCTTTTTGTGTACGGGGTCCAGTCCTGAGAAAAGTGGGCAGAAAGGGCACAAAACGGGACTGAGACCAACCGTGTCCCCAGGGCCTTCCCTGGTGTAGACCTATCACAGGAGCATGAGACCTATTGGAACCTGAGGGCTGGCATGCTGCCTCCTGTTCACAGGGGTTCTGATGGAGTGAGGGGCTGGCTATTCTCAAGTGTGCTTACCTGGCAGGGGATAAGACATTGTGCTCGGGACAAGGGCTTCCAGGAGTATTGGGGAAAACTTACTGTGAGGTTACTCAGAAGTAAGGTGAGTTTGTGGATTCTTGGGCTGGGCTGTCTTAATTCTAATCACCTGGACCTCCTTCACTAGGCATTGGAATGACTGTCTTGGTTTCCCTTCTGCACAATAAAAGTCAGTTGCTCAGCTGAGCCTGGTGTCTCTGGGTCAGAGTTGGAAAGTGACAAGAGGTGGAGCTAGCAAGGGCTTTTCGGGGGGATACACCTAATCCCAGGAGTGATCTGCAGGCCTGCCGTGTTCTACCTTCCGAGAGTTAGGAACTGAGAGTGCTGGGAGGACTTGGACACAGAGCCCAGGGTTTTAGGGTTTCAGGAAGCTCCAAAAAAGAAGTATGATCTTGTGGACTGAAACTGAAAGGGAAGCAGATCCAGGGGACTGAGTCCAACCGCAAGTGAGCCAGAAGGTAGGAAAAGAGAACTGGCTGTGTCTGAAGGACCACAGAGGCTCTTGGGGAGGATTTCATCTGGAAGTTAGGAAGGACAGAAAGAAAACTAAGGTTTAAACGCACTGGAAGAGGATAGGGAGCTTTAAGAATAGTGTTGAAAAGGCAAAAGTCTGGTGAGCACTGGATCGGGAGCACAGTGAGGCCTGGGAAAAAGACAGTCCCCTCGGTGTTTCTGTGTAAAGTAAGGAAATGGTGGGTAGGGGGTCAGGGCAAAGGAAACACTGGGATGAGAGAACTGAAATCCCAGATGGGCGAGGCGATACTGGAGCGCCCAGCTTCTCTGACTTAGTTTCCCCTTGGGCTAATGAAATGATGTCCAGAGGCTCTGGAGTTCATTTGCAGCTGGAATCCCCAGTCCTTGAGGAATTGCTGGGTAGGAGAGATTCTGCACGACTGCAGATGGGCAAGCATCCCAGTTTCCGCAGGAGGGAGATAGTAGGTGAGGAAACAGACTGGGAGGGTCTGGTCTGACTTTGATGTCAAGCCGTGTTCCAGAAAGAACAGCTGGTATGCTTTTATTTATTTATTTATTTATTTTTAAATATAGATTTATTTTAATTGGAGGCTAATTACTTTACAATATTGTATTGGTTTTGCCATACATTAACATGAATCCACCATGGGTGTACACGTGTTCCTATCCTGAACCCCCCTTCCACCTCCCTCCCCGTACCATCCCTCTGAAGAGGGAGGAATCATTGGCAACTATTGTGAATGCTTGGGGGATACGTTCTGTCAGTCTTATCCCTGCCTTTGCTCATTTGGGGGGGGTGTGGATTTTCTGCAAAAGGTTTGCCAGTCTCCGATTCAAGAAGATTCTTATGGACCAGGTGCTGAAGTGTGGGCAGGATGCTGGCATAATAGTGTAGTTGGGTGGGGTCCTAAGTCCCAGGAGTGGCTGCTGTGTGGGTCAGCTCCATCCAAATAGGGGTCTCAGGAGCTTGCACTCTGTTGCTGGCCTTCTCAGTGCTTCTCTGCTGAGGACATTTGTTATGGCGAGCAGGTGCAGGGAGAAATGGTAGTGGGAGGAGTTGAACAACAGGTATGTGAGCTACTACTCAGAACCCACGGCCATCTAGACAGGTTTGCTGATGGGGCCAACTCGAATGAGACTTGAGTTTTTAACGGGGTTACATTTGCAAATGTGTGTGTAGGTTCATAAAGGGCAGTGGAGACAGGCCAAACAGGAACTTGGAAAGGCTTGGGCTTGTGCCTTACTGCAGCTTAGTAGGAGTTCGTGGCAGAGCTACTGCAGAAGCTCATGAGCTGTTAGTCTCCTCCAGTGAGGGCTGGAGGCACCAGCCTTGCTTGGCTCAGTATCAGCCAGTGCTGCCTGGAGGGTTGCAGTTGGGGTCCCACCTTTAAAGAGATGCTGGCAAAGCTCAGGTGGTGAATTTAGAAATAGTCACAGTGCTGGTGGGTGGAATGGTGTTCGTTCCTCACGTACTGTGGTTTTGAAGTCTGACTCTCCTGACTGCTCTGCTTTTGTGATCTCTTCCAGAAGAGTGCCTCCAGGGCAGGTATTATCTGAGTGGACCGGGGGACAGTGGGTAGCCAAGTGTATCAGATGAATGAGTGTGTACTCAGCTCAGTCCTCTGCGACACCATGAAGCTAGGCATTCCAGCTTAATTCCTGCAGTTGACTTCAAAAAACTGGTGTAAAGCACAAGTCAGTATCTAGTTCTAGCTTGACCAGTGCAAAGTAGAACACCACCACAGTCAGGGTGCAGAGCAGTTGGCAATCTCCTTTCCAACCCAGACAGGTGAATTTAAAGAAGAGCAGTCGTCGTTTATATCTCTGCCTTTTCCTAAGTGGGGGCGTGGAGTCTATAAGAGGAGAGTGAGATCTGGACCGCTGGTCCAGTACACTCTGTTCTCTCAGCTGCTTCCCCCACTGTGCTGTGACCTCCATCTGACAAGCATGTAAGGAAGGTTTCAGCAACTTCCCTTTAAAATGTGTCAAACAGTAGCTCCTTGGGCCTGGTTGTCCCCGCAGCTCCCCATCTGTTCGTTGTCTATCTTGGCTGAAAGAGGCTTTGCTGTACCTGCCACACCCTCCTGGATCCCTGTCCAGTAGCTGATCAAAAAAAAAAGGATGTGAAGTTCTCATGTGACTTTTTAGAAAAGGAAAGTGACCCCAAGGATCGGTGTGGATTCACTAGTTGTCCATGGATGATCTGTTTAGTTTCTAGAATTTTCCAAGATGATATACTCCTCCCTAGTCTAGGGGTCAAACCCTGCATGGTGGCTGTGACCCTTGAGGAACTTCTCTCTTTGCATGACATTAGCCATAGAACTGTTCTTGTCCAAATACACAGCTCATAGACAGCTTGCAGGAAATGCTTTAAGAACACAACTATCACCTTTGTTATTCTGATTACCGAAGTTATCCCTACTCACTGTAAAAATAAACAAAGCCCCCTCAAACTTCAAATAGTAATGTGTGGTGAGAAACTGCAAGTTTTCATCTCCAGAGATAGCTATAGGTAATAAGTGGGATATTTCTGGAACTTTTAAAATAGTCTTTTACATATATGTTAATTTTTTTCTTATAAGCACTGTTTTTTTTTTTTTTTTTTCCGCTCTGCTTTGACTTGCCCTTTTCACTCAATTATCTTGGTAGTTTTTCCAAACAACTTGCACAGACTTCTCCTGTGCTTCATGGCTATGCAGTGTTCTGTGCTGTGAGGGCACCATCGTGTATTAAATCAGTTCCCTGGTCACACGTGTGAGCTGGTTGGAAATTTTTACCATTAAAAAACCACTTTCCCACATTGATGCTTTCTAATCTGGCACAGGATGCTTCTTTTTTTCCCCCTTTTTCTCTGCTTAATTATTGGAAATGGGATCTGTGGGATGCTGGTTCCCTGGCACCTAGCTGCTCTCAATGTGGCCTGTGGCCAGCAGCATTGGCTAGACCTGGGGGCTTGTTGGGAATGGAAGCCCTCCACCCTGCCCCCGGCCTGCTGACAAGGACCTGCATTTCGCTGAGCTCCCAGTGACCCTATTGTTTGTTAACCATTGAAAAAATCGAACTATAGTTCATTTACAATGTTGTGTTAATTTCGGGTGTACAGCAAACTGACTCTGGTCAAGTGCATTTAAAACACTTGGTGTATTCTCCCTCTCCTCATGTATCTGGTTGGTATTTCCAGAAACCATGCTCTGTCTGTCCTGTAGTTTTGGAAGCACTTTCTCTTTGAAGATTGCCTTCTCTTCTCTGTCTCTGCTACATGGACTAGTTCCTTTATTGTTCTACATGGCTTTGCTTCCGTGTTCCTCTCAACTTTTGTACACTTTTCTTTTGCATAAATGGCCCACTAACTCTTGTTAGCCATGTGCAAGTCTGTGTGAAAGAACAAGAGAGATGTCTCTCTGTCACGGCTGGGTCAAGTTTAGGTGTATTAGAATTGTTTTGCAGAATCCCACTCACGGTCTTAGCTCCATAACCAGAGCATCATTGTACAGGAGACAGAGCTGCTGTAGGAATACTGAGGGAGAGTAGTTGGGTGTGTGAATTGTTTGGGTTCTGGTTCGGCTTGAAATCAGTAAGAACTTCTGTAATAGCTTCATAATTAAGGGGGCCTTTGTAAGTGGAAAAGGGCAACCTAGGAGAGAGGGAGCACTGGAGAGATGGTCTGAGTTGTACAGGTTCTAAATGTCCAGCCCAAGCCTCTGCCTAGTTCTGATACCAGTTCGGATGCTTGCTTGTTTGTGTTGGTGTGAGCTCTTAGTAACAGATTGTTGGTTTATAGTCTGCCTCTGACTGTAGACTGGATAGTAGGCTGTTTGTTCCCCTGGATTTGGTAGGAAGGTACCTGGGTCAAGCACACAATCTGTGCATCAGCTTTAGCCTAAGTTGTAGGAGTACAGTGACTTTAATCTCTTAGTCCCTTTTGTACTCTGAAGATTATTTGGCTGCACTGGTCTTTTTTTTTTTTTTTTTTTTTTTTAAATTTTACTTTGTAATTTATTTAGAAAACCCTCATTTTCTTTGCTTTTTAATTTTTTGAGTGGTTTTTGGCCTCTTTCTGAAATGTTTCTTCCTCTTGATGATGCTTTTCACATCTCTGTTGTGTAACCAGTCATCACGTTCAGCCTCCCATCTAAGCTGTTTGAGACTTGCATTATCTTTGTTAGCCATGGCATTCATACCAATGTTATCAAACTTGGATCCCATATTTTCATCCAATAGGTGGCCAAACTCTTCAGCAGATACAAATGTTGGAGTCATCAAAGTCTCTTTTCTTTTTTTTTCTCAGACCTTGAAATGACCCAGCAAAGTCAAAATCATTTGCACCCTTTCTCTTGTTTTTCTTATTACTGACTTTGCGTCTGACTTCATCATCAAGTTCTGAAATGCCCTCATTTTCATCATCTAACACATCCATGAATGTTCCTCCATCTTCCTCAATTTCAGCGAATTCTTCATTCATACTTCCTAAGGAAACTTCATCACCATCCAAATTATCAAGGTTGTCATCTTCTGAATCTTCATCTTCTGAGTCATCCTTAGCTCCTTTTGCTTTCTTCTTCATGTTGCTAGCAAAATCAAGGTCATCCTTTCCAGAGGTGAAACAATTATCATCTTCAAATGTGTCAATCATCTTTTCAAATTCCTCATCGTCCACATCTTCTATACTTTCTTCATCTTCATTCCGTTTTTGTTTCACTTTAACAGTAGTAACTTTTTTATAATACCTGTAGAAAAACACTTCATCTACTGGTATTTGGCTTTCTTCTTTTGCAAGGAACTCCTTACTGTTAACATCAAGGCTATGAATATCCTTCATAAAATGTTTTCTTTTTGGCTGCATCACAACACTGTCTGTGTTTTCTTTGCCTTTATGTGGCTTTGGATTTCGATACACAGATCGATCCAAGAACTTCATTAGTGTGAAATCCTGCAGTGGATCCCCTGAATACTCAATATAATTTCCCTGAAGAATAGTCTTTGCAAAAAGGGCCACAGAAGGATGAAAATGCTCAGATAGCTTTTTGAGTTTCCAGTGACTTGTATTTTCAGCTCCACAGTACAAAGGGTTTCTACTGAATGGATCATATGTTTAACTGTTTGCCACCTTTCAAATTATCAAAGTGCACCCAAGATGCAGACTCTACCTTTTTGGTTCCCACATGACTTTCAGACTCAGTTTCTTCCATCTCAACTTTTTTCACAGTATCTGTTTCTGTTTCTTTATCTACATCAGTGAATTTTTCCGCTTCTTCATCTGCTATGTCAATAAAATTTTCTTCCTCATCAGACTCCGGATGATCATCCAGTTGAGTTCTTTTTTTTTTTTTTTTCCCAGCTTCCTAATCTTTATTTATTTATTTATTTTAATGTTTTATTTTTTATTTTTTCCATCTCAGGTGTACATGAGTTCCCAATCTTGAACCCCACTCCCCACCTCCCACCCCATAACAACTCTCCGGATCACCCCCGTGCACCAGTCCCAAGCATCCTGTATCCTTTATTGAATATAGACTGACGATTTGTATCTTACATGATAGTATACATGTTTCAGTGCCACTCTCCCAAATCTTCCCACCCTCTCTCTCTCCCTCAAAGTCCAAAAGTCCATTCTACACATCTGTGTCTCTTTTGCTGTCTCGCATACAGGGTTATCATTACCATCTTTTCTATATTCCATATATATGAGTTAGTATACTGTATTGGTGCTTTTCTTTCTGGCTTACTTCACTCTGTATAATTGGCTCCAGTTTCATCCACCTCATTAGAACTGATTCAAATGTATTCTTTTTAATGGCTGAGTAATACTCCATCCAGTTGACTTCTTAAACCTGGTTTTGCTTTGAGGATCTCAGATACAAGATACAAAGCTCCACGTATAAATGGTGGCATCTGTTCACAAGTGACTTGAAGTAACCTCTTCACAAAAGCCTTCACCCTCCTCAACACAATGTCATCTTTCAGAGACTTGTAGACAAGGTTAAGAAACATGGCTTGCTTAGAACACAACATCAACCCCGGATCTAGCATCTTCTTTAGAACAAGAGATCATTTCTGTCCTAAGAAGTAAGATGGAAGTGAATAACCAGAATAAGAAGAATGATGATAGTACCAGAGGGGAAAAAATCCACAGGAGCAGGAAACTTTTTTGGGGTTTCTTTTCTCTTTTCCAAATGGTTTTCCATTATGTAAATCAACAGGGCACCTCACTAACAGTATAATTTTCATATAGATACAGAACTGTTCATGGAAGGCTAATCCAAAACCAAGCAATGAAAACTGCCCTTTGAAAGCAGTGGACTAGACCAGGGTTCTTAGCCTTGCATCACTATCTACTAGCTGGGTGACTGAGGCTGCCTCCACACGGTTTGGGTGAAGACCATACATGCATCGTAGAAAACTGAACTGTGAGACTCCCTTTGAATGTACTAACTGTATAACTCCTTCCTAGACACATTATTCTCTCTGCCCAGAATGCTTTTGTCCAACTGTCTGCACATTCATAGATTCCTTCTTTGTTCCTGGTCCCATGTTTATGTTCTTTATAGTTTAACACATTTTGTTGCCTTTCGTTTTCCCCCTCAAAGTCCAATGGAACAGGGACTGTGCCTGTTATTCACTGCTGTAACCCTAGTGCCTTGCAATTAATAAGCACTAGAATGTTTGCTGAATGAACAAATGATTCATGATATGGTAAGTGGTTGTTTAATATATCTTGTAACCTCAGATTGCTCAGTCTCTCACTAGGAATACAATCCAATGTTAGACGACTCATTTTTGCCAGAAAACAAACACCTTCTTTATCCACAGCTGAAATCTAATGTGTAATTTCTAATTATTTTACTATTGCCTTCTGATGCAACACAAATAACAAGAGCAAAAATAAACTAGTGGGACCACATCAAACACTTCTTCACAACAAACGAAACCATCAACAAATTGAAAAGGCAACCTATGGAATGGGAGGAAATATTTGCAAACCATGTAACCGATAAAGTAGTAGTTTTAGTTGTTCAGTTCAGTTCAGTCACTCAGTCGTGCCCAATTCTTTGCAACCCCATGGACTATAGTCTGCCAGGCTCCTCTGTCTATGGGATTCTCCAGGCAAGAATACTGGAGTGGATTGCCATTCCCTTCTCCATGGCTGCACTGGTCTTACTTGCAGCCTGCAGGATCTTTGCTGTGTCATGTGGGATCTTTCTTTGTGGCCTATGGGCTCTCTAATTGTGGCACAGTCTCTGGAGTGCATGGGCTTCAGTAGTTGTTACACGAGGGCTCAGTTGCCCCATGGCATGTGGGATCTTAGTTCCCCACCCAGGGATCGTCACCTGCCTTGCAAGGCGGATTCTTAACCACTGGACCACCAGGGAAGCCCCCATCTGAAGATTATTAAACCATCTGATAGTATATAGCCTTTGGAGGAAGTTGAGACTTTAAATAAACAAATAAAAGACGTCCTCTAAAATGTCAATCAGTGTTGCCACATGCCTTTGTTGAATATCTTTCTAGACTGATATCAGCTACCATATGTTAAGGATTCCATGTGCCAAGCACACATTAATTTTTACAGTAGTTCTGCAAAGCTGAGGTTCAGAGACCCAAGTTCCCAGAGCTAGTCATCAGCAGAACTGAGAATTCCGATTTAAAGTGATAGGACCTCAGCACCTGGGTTCTTTCCCTACAGCAGCCACACGTGTCTTCACATTGGAACTACCACAGGCGAACGTGGATCTTCCACTGTCTGTCATGAACATTGTTCTACGACAGCCCATCAGTTTCCAGTGTTCTTACAAATCTACCAGTTCCCCGCTGCTGAACATCAGGCTCATCCCCCCAGTTTTCTCTCATAAACCAGGAAAACCCCTCTTAGTTGCTACTTTGCATGCCTCTCAGCTGGACCTCCTGGTCATAGTGTTTGTGTCTGTCTTCCTATCTGTTTTTCTCCTGTGAATTTGCACATGTCTCACTGGCAGGTACTAGCCCAGTCCCAGAACCCCAGTGGGCTGTTAGAGAAGGAGCACGTGGAGCAGGGTGGATGACTCAGGAGTGGCCAGAGACATGGTGGAGGGTTTTTAATGCCAGTTTCAGAGTGTGTACCCGACCCCTGTGTGATACAGTGCTGCGTTTTTCCAGCGGTGCTGTGCTGTGGTCCGAGTTGCACATTTGTACTTGGCAACAGCACCTGGGGTGAGGTAGGTTTTAGCGCAAGAGCACGCAGAAGCAGGGGGCGCAAAGGGGAGATCACTGAATTGGGAGATGCTGGTGACCTGAACCAGGTTTCTGAGGTGCTGGTGGGAGACGGTGGGAACTAGTGGGGACCCCAAACCTTGGAGGCAGAGGCGGTGGTGGTTCTGCTGTGGGTGCCCGCAGAATGGCAAAACCCAGAGGAAGAGTGGCACACGCTCATGCATGTGGGGGAAGGGAGCTTGAGAGGCCCTCTGGAAGGCATGAGGAAGCAGGGGCTGGGCGGTGGAAGTGGGGTGGCTTCACGGAGGGGTTGAAGGATGGCAGATGGGTGAGAGGGCTGGGCGACCACTCCCTGGAAGCCAGGTTAAGGGTAATGAAGGCCGATTAAGGGAGAGGCAAGACTAGGGGAGAGAGACAGCAGGTTAGTGGTGAGGGGACCACAGAGGGAGAGAGCAAGGCTAGGAGAAGAGGCTGGGAGTTGCGCTGCCTCCTCCTGGATCTACGGTTAAGAGCACACAGCGAGGAGAATTCCCTGGTGGTGGTCCAGTGGTTAAGAATCCACGCTTTGACTGCCGATGGCTTGGGTTCAATCCCTGGTTGGGGAGCTCAGGTTATGCGGGCGACCACCACCAACCGAAAAAGAGCACATGGTGGCAGGGAGCCTTGAGCAGCCCTCATAATGGCAAATGGGGGCCGCAGACTTAAAAGAATGCATCACATCCTTAAACAAGTGTGTCCTTCCTCACAAAGTTCTGCCCTGCTGCTCCATGGTTGCTCTGACGTGGGGCAGCTTGCTACCTTCCCAGGTCTCAGTGCTTCCTGCTGAGAAAGCCCAGCTGTGGGCTGGGCCGTGAAGTTTGAGAACAGCTGTCTCCACACACAAGCCTCGGGGAGCTATGCCCATTTTTCTCATCACTGGTGGTTCCCCAGCTCCTTTGGTATCTTTGTTTGTTTGTTTGTAATTGTCAAACATACATATAGCATCAAGTGGGCTTTCTGAACCACTTTTTCGTTCTGTCGTATATGAGATTGTCATACAGGCTTTCTTGTATTCGTTGATTGCTGTTTTGGCCTGGCTGCATGGCTTGTAGGATCCTAGTTCCCCTACCAGGGATTGAACCTGGGCCCTTGGCACTAAAGGCACAGAGTCCTAACCACCGGACCACCAGGGAAGTACCCGCCCCCCCAAACCATTTTTAGGTGTGCAGCTCAGGAGTGTAGTTCGGGCAACCCTCCCAAACTCTTCATCTTCCAAATGAGAACTCTGTCCCCACTCCACAAACCAGGGAGCTTACCTCCTGAGCTTCTCTTCCTCGGTGTCCAGAAAGCACTGCATCATCTCAGGTAGGCTTCCTGCCCCAGAGTTGCCCTCATAGCCTGTCTGCGCTGCCTGGTCCAGCCAAGCAAGCTTTCTGATGGTATAAAACTGCCCCAGTACCCCTGCTTCCAGGGGCTTCAGAGCGGCTTTGACATCAAGGCCTGACCCTAAGACCGTCAGGATGTGACCCCTTCCTGCAGCCCTCTGAGTCTTTACTTTGGTGTCTCTGTCATGAACCAGCCACGTGGGGCTCCTTCCCTATTTCCGTGGCCTCAGCCTGGACGCCCCCACCCCCACCCCCTGGCCTGCCAGTCCAGCCC
>SJYA01003479.1:98696-156302 GCA_006410615.1 Neotragus moschatus
ATTTAGGATCCGAAACTGATTTGAGCCCCCTGGCCTGCCAGTCCAGCCCAGCCCCCCCGTTTGTGCTTTCTGCCTTCCTGATCCTGTGGTGCGAGGCCTGTGTTGTGCTAACCTCCAAGGCCCTGGTGGCCTGGGACATGGCGACCTAGGGTCACCCACTCTAGTCTTGCCAGCTCCATGCCAAGAGCTGGGCACATACACAGGGCTGCCTTCCCCTTCGGGCCTGAAGGGAGTGTCCTGGGGAGACCGGGCCGGCTTCAGGCCCATGTCTAGGTTGAACTCCTCGAGCTGCTGTGCTGACTGTTCTAGGTTGAACGCCCAGCTCTTCGGGTCTCCTGAGCGCTGGGAGCAGGAATGCTGCAGCCGAGGGAGTGCATGTGAAGACACATGTATTGAGGACACGGATGCTGCTGGTTCTAGCACCATGCTGTGGGTCTTTGGTCTGTGAGGGCATGGTGCAGGTCACCATTTAGTACGGACCCAGGCGGTGTGCACTGTGTCTCATCTGCTGCCTTCATGCCTCCTTCCCTGCTCTGAGTGGGGCTGCAACTGGCCAGTGTCTCTCTGCAGTTATGGGTGTGGCTGCCCAGCAGCCCAGCATGAGGTTTGCAGGTTCTAAGACTCAAGCTTTGTTTTCTTTGTCTTTGAGGAAATATGAATGGTTAGGACCAAAGTAGTAGTTGCAACCAGACCCGAGAAGGCCCTTGTGTGTGAAATCACTCCATCTGTAACGACCTGAACTTGGTCTGCCGTTCCCTCTTGTTTTCTGCCTACTCCTTTAGGGCTGGGTTCTGTCGCCACAGTCAGTACGGTTGGAGTGGCCTGGGCTTTGTTGCGAAGTTCCCTTGCCCAGGGGGCTGTAACAGCCTATGATGGCCCTGAGAGGCAGGCAGCTATAGTGAGAGTGGGTGTTGGAATTAGCTGGGTTTGGGCCCTGGGTCTGTTACTGTTGAGCCATGTCACCTCGAGGAAATCACTCAGTCTCTGGAGCCTTTTCCTCCCTGGTTAAATGGCTGAGAATGCCTTTTCACAGGCTTGGTGTAAGGATCAAGGTGACCGGGGCTGTGTTCTTGGCATCCTGCCTGGCTTATGGGGAGTGCTTCATAAACAGTGACTGTTCCTGGTATCACCCCAAGTAGTGAGAGAGTTTTGTGGGATTTTCCCCACTCGTGTGGTGGGCTATGCCACAGAGAATGCCAGCCCTGGCCTTCAGGGTCTTACTTTCCAGGCTGGGCACAGGGTGGGGAGAGTGAATGCAGGGGACAAGTGGAGGGCCAGGAGAGGCTGGCCGAGGAAGGGCTTGAGGGGACACACTGAGGAAGCCTCAGGGCCCTGGCATCTGGTTGGATGTTGCTGGGGGTTCTCAGGCCTGGCCGAGCACTGGAGGCAGCAGATAAGAGCAGCCCCCCGAGGGTGTCACTCAGTTTCAACATTGAGTGTCTCCTTGGCCAGTCTAGTTTGATCACTCCTGTTATCCTCTGGAGTATTTTGAAGCCAATCCCAAATAGCATGTTTACAGGCAAAACAGGACTTTTTGCTTTGCTTTTTAGCTTTGAAAAGAGAGGGACTTGGTTAAAAAGTTTTAAGCACGCTAGCATTTTGTGTGTGAGAACCTTAGAGTAACTTCATAGTAACCAACTCAGTGGTGATTGGTCACATTTCCCAGATTACTTTGCAGGTTTTGCTTATACTTTTTTGAAAGTGAAAGTGGCTCAGTTGTGTCTGACTCGTTGCGGCCCCATGGATTATACAGTCCATGGAATCCTCCAGGGCAGAATACTGGAGGGGGTAGCCTTTGCCTTCTCCAGGGGATCTTCCCAACCCAGGGATTGAACCCAGGTCTCCTGCATTGCAGGCGGATTCTTTACCAGCTGAGCCACAAGGGAAACCTAGAAAAGTATACTTTTTTACTCTTGCTTTAATCTGCATCTAAATAAGGTAACTGAGGGGTTTTTAAAATCTGATGCTCGAGGTCATCCCAGAGATAAAGTGATGTAACTGAAGGGCTGACCTTAGAAGGCCAGGTAGAGGGATTTTTGGCCTTTATTTCCTCTTGATCTGTCAATCAGCTTCCATCATTTTCTGAGACTCTAAATACAATAGTGCTTCAAAGCTAAGCACTGAGTAACAGATTTTGATAAATCCATTGATTTCTAGTCCCCTCCTCCTCCAGCCAAAGTCCCCCAGCTGCATTAGTGTGCTGGTGTCCTGTGGGTGCTAGGCCCAGCAGGGGCTCTGATAAAGTAGGTACTGCAGTAAAGTGAGGGGAGTTGCCTGAGAAGAGATCACGGAAGACCATCTGACATGCATCGGAACAAGCATCAGCTTCTTTTAAAATTGGATTATTTGTTCAGCTACTTGGTTTTGGCCAAAGAATTCTCTTCCTCATACTCTAAAGGCAAATGGCAAATGAGCAGTCTGGGGGCACAGTGCCAAACAATAGGGGCTCAGTCTTCCTGATTCCAAGGTCATGGGAAGGAAGCCTGATGTTCCAGCAGGGCCCCTTTCTCGGAAGACAGAGGGCAGGAGGCAATGGAGAGCAGGTCTGTAGATGGGAAGGACTTCAGTTCAGTCGCTCAGTCATGTCCGACTCTTCACGACCCCACGGACTGCAGTACGCCAGGCTTCCCTGTCCATCACCATCTCCCAGAGCTTGTTCAAACTCACGTCCATCGAGTTGGTGATGCCGTCCAGTCATCTCATCCTCTGTTGTCCCCTTTTTCCTGCCTTCAGTCTTTCCCAGCATCAGGGTCTTTTCCAGTGATTCAGTTCTTTGCATCAGGTGGCCAAAGTATTGGAGCTTTAGCAGCAATCCTTCCAGTGAATATTCAGGGTTGATTTCTTTTAGGATTGACTAATTTGATCTCTTTGCTATCCACGGGACTCTTAAGAGTCGTCTTCAACACCACAGTTCAAAAGCATCAATGTTTCAGAGCTCAGTGTTCTTTATAGTCCAACTCTCACGTCCATACATGACCACTGGAAAAACCATAGATTTGACTAGACGGACCTTTGTTGGCATTCTTTTTAACATGCTGTCTAGGTTGGTCATAGCTTTTCTTCCAAGGAGCAAGCGTCTTTGAATTTCATGGCTACATTCTCCATCTGCAGTGATTTTGTAGCCCAAGGATATAAAGTATGTCAGTGTTTCCATTGTTTCCCCATCTATCTGCCATGAAGTGATAGGACCAAAATTTTAATTTATTTAAACGGAAAGGCCACCAGTGGCCTCTGTGTTGGATCAAGTAGCTGATACCTCCTCTAGTCCTTTGCTTTGTTCCCTGTTTGGGCCAGGCCTCTTTCCTGGGCTCATTGCCTTGCAAGAGACACTTTGCTTTGGATTGGAGTACTGTGTGGGGCTTTCCTTGTAGCTCAGTTGGTAAAGAATCTGCCTGCAGTACAGGAGACCAGGGTTCGATCCCTGGGTTGGGAAGATCCCCTGGAGAAGAAAGTCACCAGTGGCAACCCACTCCAGTATCCTTGCCTGATAAGTCTCATGGACAGAGGAACCTGGTGGGCTGCAGTCCATGGGGTGGCAAAGAGTCAGGCACGACTGAGCGACTAACACTTACCTGCTGTGTGGGGCACATCTGGGGTGACTGCTCCCTCCCTCTGAAAGGTTGCTTCTGCAAGCCGAGCCATGACCTCCAGAGGAGAGAAGTTCGAGCCAGGGTCAGAGACAAGGCTTGACCACTTGGAGCATTTTGTGTAGCAAAGTTTTATTAAAGTATAACAGATAGGGAAAGCTTCTGGCATAGACATCAGAAGGGGACAGAATATGTCTGTTAGTAAACTTATAAATCAGATAAGAGAGATACCTCAAGACTGGGGGAGTTTCACCAGGCCCCTCTCCCACAGTATATATGCATTTTTGAGATAGGATGGTACAAGGTGTCTCATTCCCCCCGGCCATTCCCCCCTGGTTTGTTGAACCATTATCAGCCCAAGGTTTGAGAAAAGAAAAAAAAGTTAATCTTGAACTACTTTGAAGAAAGGCAGGTTCTAAAGCGAATACATAGTTTCATTAAGAAAAACATTTCCATAAGAAAAACACTTTTGTGTGTGAAAGTTACTCAGTCCTGTCCGACTCTTTGTGACCCCATGGACAATATAGTCCGTGGACTTCTCCAGGCCAGAGTACTTACCGGAGTGAGTAGCCTTTCCCTTCTCCAGAGGATCTTCCCAGCCCAGGTCTCCTGCATTGCAGGTGGATTCTTTACCAGCTGAGCCACAAGGGAAGCCCAAGAATAATGGAGTGGGTAGCCTATCCCTTCTCCAGCAGATCTTCCCGACCCCAGAATTGAACAGGGGTCTTCTACATTGCAGGTGGATTTCCTGATAGCTTAATTGGTAAAGAATCCGCCTGCAACCGGGGCCTGCTGCATGGCAGGTGGATTCCCTGATAGTTGAGTTCCACGTAGGGTTCTAACTGTTGCTTCTTGACCTGCATACAGATTTCTCAGGAGGCAGGTAAGATGGTCTGGAATTCCCATCTATTGAAGAATTTTCCACAGTTTGTTGTGATCCACACAGTCAAAGGCTTTGGCGTTAGTCAATAAAGCAGAAGTAGATGTTTTTCTGGAACTCTCTTGCTTTTTTGATGATCCAGCAGATGTTGGCAATTCGGTCTCTGGTTCCTCTGCCTTTTCTAAATCTAGCTTGAACATCTGGAAGTTTTTGGTTCACGTACTGTTGAAGCCTCACTTGGAGAATTTTGAGCATTACTTTGCTAACATGTAAAATGAGCAATTGTGCGGTAGTTTGAAAAATTTTTGGCATTGCCTTTCCTTGGGGTTGGAATGAAAACTGACCTTTTCCAGTCCTGTGGCCACTGCTGAGTTTTCCAAATTGGCTGGTATATTGAGTGCAGCACTTTCACAGCATCATCTTTTAGAACTTGAAATAGCTTAGCTGGAATTCTATCACCTCCACTAGCTGTGTTCATAGTGATGCTTCCTCAGGCCCACTTGACTTCACACTCCAAGATATCTGGTTTTAGGTGAGTGATCACACCATTATGATTTTCTAGGTCATTAAGATCTTTTTTTGTATAGTTCTTCTGTGTATTCTTGCCACTTTTTCTTAATATCTTCTGCTTCTGTTAGGTCCACACAGTTTCTGTCCTATGGTGCTCATCTGTGCATGAAATGTTCCCTTGGTATCTCTAATTTTCTTGAAAAGATTGGTAGTCTTTCCCATTCTACTGTTTTTCTGTCTTTTTTTGCATTGATTACTGATGAAGGCTTTCTTATCTCTCCTTGCTATTCTTTGGAACCCTGCATTCAGATGGGTATCTTTCCTTTTTTCCTTTGCCTTTAGCTTCTCTTCTTTTCTCAGCTATTTGGAAGGTTGTGGTGGAGAGTTCTGGCAAAACATGGTCCACTGGAGTAGGAAATGGGAAATCACTTCAGTATTCTTGCCTTGAGAACCCCATGAACAGCATGAAAAGGAAAAAAGAATGGACACTGAAAGATGAACTCCCCAGATCGGTAGGTGCCCAATATACTACTGGAGATCAATGGAGAAATAACTCCAGAAAGAGTGAAGAAGTGGAGCCAAAGCAAAAACAACACCCAGTTTTGGATGTGACTGGTGATGGAAGTAAAGTCTGATGCTATAAAGAGCAATATTGCATAGGAACCTGGAATGTTAGGTCCATGAATCAAGGCAAATTGGAAGTGGTCAAATAGGAGATGGCAAGAGTGAATGTCAACATTTTAGGAATCGGTGGACTGGAATGGGTGAATTTAACTCAGATGACCCTTATATCTATTCACGTGGGCAGGAATCCCTTAGAAGAAATGGAGTAGCCATCATAGTCAACAAGAGTCCAAAATGCAATGTTTGGATGCAATCTCAAAAATGACAGAATGAACTCTGTTCGTTTCCAAGGCAAACCATTCACTATCACGGTAATCCAAGTCTATGCCCTGACAAGTAACGTTGAAGAAGCTGAATGGTTCTGTGAAGACGTACAAGACCTTTTAGAACTAACACCAAAAAAAGATGTCCTTTCATCATAGGGGATTGGAATGCAAAAGTAGGAATTAAAGAGATACCTGGAGTAACAGGCAAGTTTGGCCTTGGGGTACAGAGTGAAGCAGGGCAAAGGCTAACAGAGTTTTGCCAAGAGAACACAATGGTCATAGCAAACACCCTCTTCCAGCAACACAAGAGAAGACTCTACACTGGGACATCACCAGATGGTCAATACTGAAATCAGATTGATTGTATTTTTTGCAGCCAAAGATGGAGAAGCTCTATACAGTCAGTAAAAACAAGACCGGGAGCTGACTGTGGCTCAGATCATGAACTCCTTATTGCCAAATTTAGACTTAAATTGAAGAAAGTAGGGAAAGCCACTAGGCCATTCAGGTATGACCTAAATCAAATCTCTTAGGTTTATACAGTGGAAGTGACAAATAGATTCAAGGGATTAGATCTGATAGAGAAGAACTATTCCTGAAGAACTATGGACGGAGGTTTGTGACATTGTACAGGAGGCAGTGATCAAGACCATCCCCAAGAAAAAGAAATGCCAAAAGGCAAAATGGCTGTCTGAGGAGGCGTTATAAATAGCTGTGAAAAGAAGAGAAGGGAAAGGCAAAGGAGAAAAGGAGTGATACACCCATCTGAATTTTGTGTAGAGAAGGCAAAAAAACCTGCACTTTATTTCCTCCTGCCACTTGAGGAGCTCTGGCCTCCCTACCTGTTACCCACTCACCTCCCACTCCGTCCAAGTAGCCAGAGTGCCCCCAGCGCATTTCAGCATTGGAGCATCTGCCTGGGGTGTGTGGCCTCTTTTGGTTGCTCTCTGTCCCTGGTTTCAAGAAGGCAATGTGACAAGCTCACTCCTGTTCACGGCTTCTCTTTAGCTCCAGAGGGCCCACCGCCCCTGCACTCTGTATCTGGCCTTGCTGTCCCCAGAGTAGACATCGGGGCTTAAGCTCGAGTTGCTGCAGGGTCTTGGCCTTTCCCCGATCCCCTCCCGTTTTTTCTGACTTCAAGGGTGAAGAGGAACTCTGAGGGCTGAAATGTACTCCTGAGATGGATGGATGGGGGCGACCCTCAGATTTTTCCCTGGACAGTTTCTGAGTCAGCTCTCCTTCCCCTTCTGCTGCCTCCTTATTTCTGTAACTCCAGACTCATTAGGGTGAGAGTTCCCTGGGACCACTTCAGCCCTACTATTAGACTTTGCCTCAAGCTTTTGCTGGGGCGGCCCCTGGCTTTTGGTTCCTCGCCAGGGCAGCCACCTCCCCATGTGTCTGCACTGCAGCCTCTGTGTTTTGCCTTGGCGTCCACCTGCGGTGCAGGGCACCACCAGGGACAGGGTTGTAGTCAGCCTAGAATGTCAACAGGTGGCGCTGTGACCCCAGCTTCCTGCTCACGCGGTACAACAGGGTAAGGGAAGGTGCCTGCCCATTTGTCTTGTCCTGTGGTTTCCTGAGGGCTGAGTGACTTGGTAAGTGCTTGTGGCAGGATCGGAAACAGCCAGGGTGGAGCGGGGTGGCCACAGGCCTAGAATATTCCATTTGGGATGTGGAAGGACACTCCTTGCTCTCTTCTCACTTCCTGTGAAGCCAGCCCTCCCCTCCAGTTCACCCAGAGGAGGCAGACAGGATTGGTGGAGAGCACCTGTGAAGCACATCCCTGCTGCTTGATATGCTTGGTTCTCTCTCTACTGCCGACTCTTGTTTACTCAATTTTTTAGGAAAGCCCTCTTCAGTGTCCAGAAACATCTTACCAGGTCTCTGGGGGTGACGTTTGTCTGCCAAGGCCACTTTTGGATTCTCTTATGGTTTGGGCCCTGACGTCTCCCTCTGTCACTGGATGCATTTATAACCCAGACCCCGGGCCCCTCTGCCAGCCCTGTGCCTCTGGGAAATCCCTTTGGCGGTGGTTTCTCACCTGTTGTCCAGAAATGGCTAAGAATAGGTACCTGCAGAACAGGACTTCGGCGGCCGAGCAGAGCGTGATGGAGCTGGGCCAGCAGGCCTGGGGAGAGCAGGCCGCCAGCCTTCTCTCTGGGCTGACTGCCATCTCTGTGCTGTTGAGACTTGGAGATTCTGAAGTGGAGCACCTCCCACCGTGTGCCCTGCTCTGTCCTGGGTCTGGGTCCCAGGGGAGACTCGGAGCATTCAGAGACAGACAGAAAAAGGGTGCACTGATGTGCCTGAGAGGGAGTGGAGGGTTTCAGGAGCTTTGGAGCTGGATCTTGGGTGAATGAAGGGCAGGCCCAGGAGCATGGGGCCTTATGTGTGTCAGGGGCAATAAGAAGTTCTAGAATGCCTACTCCTGGGTAGGCCTGAGTGGCCATGCTAGGGAGTGCTGCTCTTCGTTTTTCTGGGTAACCGGCAGGGGACCCTTTGAACTTGGGCCAGGGCACTGGGCTCTGCCCCCAGCTTTGATGATGAGTGCTTTCCCAAGTGCCTTCTCAGCTACCATGGCAGTCACAAGCCTAGCTGGCTCATCACTGCGGGTCTGACATGGCACCTGCTGTCAGCCTATGGTTCAACCGATGGGCAAGCCTTGCCCGTGTCAGCCTGTGTCCCCCTCGCTGCGGCTGGGCTGAGGGAAGGCTGAGTCTAGTGAGAGCCAGGGCCCTAGACCCACTTTCTGTCCTCGCCAGAGGTGTGGTCTCACAGCTGCGGGGGGTGGGAGACGTCATCTGCCAGACCCCTTCCCGGTGGACCTGGGACAGGAGGGTTGGGAGATTGAGGGTGCTGTTGTGGTTCCGAAGGCATCTGTAGCTGGGCAGCCAGGTGAGGAGCAAGTGACACGGTGATGTGGGGAGATGGTCAGGAGAGAGCAGGGACTGTGTAATGGGTGGAGGGGACCCTGGCCGTTGAGGAGAGGCTTGGAGGGGAGAGCAGGCCGGCTCTTGAGTCATCAGTGAGCGCGCTGCACCAGGAGGGCGACTGGCACCGGCTAACATGCAGCGGCGTGGTATGAGGCAAGCGGGGACTGGTGTGCTCATGCACAGCCAGCAATTCAGTGTTACTTGAGTAGAGGGCCACGCAGGTGGGAAGGGAACAAGAGCCAGCTCACCAACGGCTGTGTGCCAGCCAGAGGCAGAAGGCGGGCATCAGGGATTGCAGCAGAGGGGTGACATGGTCAGACTGTCTTAGAGAAGGGTCGCTGGCTTTCCTTGGGATTGTGGTTTGCAAACCTGTATGATCAAGGGTAGGGAGGAGGCCAGTTAGGAGCTGTTACAGTCACCCAGGAAAGAAGCAGTGAGGCCTCAGGAGGACTGGGGCCCCGGGTGACATGCAAGTCCGAGAGCTNCCCATTGTCCTGTCAGGCCTCTGCTGCCTGTGCCTTCGAGGCTGGAAGAGAGCCCCAGGGCTGCAAGCAGCTCTTTGGGGGCCATTAGCAATCATGGTGGCAGAGGACAGCTCCCAGCTCCATCTCTATCTTTGCCCTTGTATTGGCAGTACGTTGCTCTTCTCCAGGCTGGCGATCCAGAAGGACAGGTCTCGGTTGGAGGCAGGTAGAGGGTGGGCGCAACCCAAAGAAGTTCACGTGAGCCATTTTTTCCTCTCCCTTCGTTTTATCAACAATTATAGCCTGCTTAGACGCCTGGTGACTCTCATCTCCCAGCAGGCCACGCTGTTGGCCTCCAATGAAGCCTTTAAAAAGCAGGCAGAGAGCGCCAGTGATGCGGCCAAGAAGTACATGGAGGAGAACGACCTGCTCAAGAAGGTGAGTTGGGTCCACCTGACCCCCTTCCTTCCCCCCTGCCCCGTGACATTCTTCGTGGGCCTCGGAAATGTGTGACGCTGCTGTTGTCCGAAAAGTGAAGCAGTCAGGCAGATGGATGAATGGACATTTTCTGCTGTGGAGGGCAGGTGTCTGGGAGGGGTCTGGGGGTCATGGTGGGCAAGGGGGTGCCCTGGCTGCTCTGTTCCCTCCCTCTGCTGTAGCCAGGTCAGACTCTTCCCTGATAAAACCGACTCCTTAAGGAGCCGAGCCCTGGGCTGCAAGCATGGGGCAAGTTAGCACAGAAACACCCAAGACCAGACCCCCCTGGTCTTCCTGAGGATGGCTGTCAGCTGGGGATGAGGTGGGGCAATCCTCAAAGGCTTGTCTGAGGAGGTGAGGTGTGAGCCAAGCTGGGGAGNGGGCTGCAAGCATGGGGCAAGTTAGCACAGAAACACCCAAGACCAGACCCCCCTGGTCTTCCTGAGGATGGCTGTCAGCTGGGGATGAGGTGGGGCAATCCTCAAAGGCTTGTCTGAGGAGGTGAGGTGTGAGCCAAGCTGGGGAGGAGATGGACGGAGCTGGATTCAGAGGCAAAAGATAGTTGGCCAGGCATTGCTGCATGGGGCCTTCTTGGCTAGAGTGAAGGGTGGTGCTTGGGAAGAGGGAGACGGGAGGGTCTGGATCAGTTGGGGGTGACTGGCCGCAGTCCCCAGATGACAGCAAGTTGAGTTGTTGGCTAGCTTGGGGGTAAACTTGGAGGAGCTGCTGAGAACGGAGCCAGGGCAGGCAGGGCCTGTGGCCTGTGAGCTGTAGCAGGTGGCTGGGAACACACAGTGGCCCGATTCTGTGCTGACATTTCCAAAGGGGCAAGTGCCCAGGGCAGCTTGAGGAATCCCAGCTCAGTGGGGAGGACGGACCAGGCCTTCTCTCCCTCCCCTCCTCCACCTGAGTGACCTGGATCCTTGGCGCTCTTCCTAGGAAGCTGGCAGTGTCACCAAGTTGGGTGGCAGGGACAGCGAAGTGAAGGTGCAAGAAGAGAACAGGAGCCTGAAGGCTGATCTCAAGAGGCTGAAGGACGAGCTGGCTGTTAACAAGCAAAGTGAGCACAACCCTCGGGTCGCCTATGGCCCCCAGAACTCTGGAGCCTCTGTGGGTGGCTGCCACACCTTCTGTGCCAAAGGATTCATACCAGACTCGCATGCAGGCTGAAAAGCTGGGCAAAAGTAAACAGTGGCTCCCAGCTCGCCCAGCCAAAGCCCAGCTGGGGTTGGCCTCAGCCAGCGGGGCTTTGTGGTTTAGCAGTCTGTGCAGGGTCCCACCAAGGAGGGCCCAGGCACCCCAGAGACGCAGGGGCTACCTCCAGAGCATCTCAGCCAGTGCCAGGCATGGAGAATGGCACTCTGTCTTGTTAGCAGGGGCCTGGTGGGTAGGGAAGGCAGGCTAAACCAGAGCTGCTAGAGATGTTCCCATCTGCTTCCTTCCTAAAGCCCTCTCTTGACACATATCTTGTTCCCAGCTTCAAGGCTGGGGTCCCGCTGCTGCTCTCGCCCTGAACTTTTTCAGAATGTTTCTCCCAGGCCCCCAACTCCCCTGAAGTCACTCCTGCTGAGAGCCACACAGGGTCTCTCCATGACAGGGCTTGGGGGTGGGGAGCCCCGATGTCTTCCTGTTGCTCCAAGTTTGTTGGCCAGGCCTCTCCCACTTCTGGAGACTCCCCTTCTGGATGCTTCCACAGCAGCTGGCGGAGGAGTCTTGAGATGAGGGGTCTCCCAGACACTCTCACTGGGGACGGACCTGGGGCAGCTGCACCTGCTGTCTCCAGTAAACAGGGCTTTTCTCCCTCAACCTCATCTTTTCATTTTCCTTCCTTCACCATTTGTGCTCCCCCCCAGAACTGGAGAAGGCGGAAAATGAAGCTCTGGCCATGCAGAAGCAGTCTAAAGGCCTCACCAAGGAGTATGATCGCCTGTTGGAGGAGCACGCGAAGCTGCAGGTCAGCCCCTCAGCCTCTGGGCCGACCTGTCCACTTGGCGAGGCCTTCGCAGCAAGCTGGCTGCAGTCTTTCCCAGTTCCCTGCTCCAGCCAGTGCCAATCTGGGCCCAAATAGCCGGAACCCCTCCTTGGGTAGGAGGGCTGTGGCCTGGTAGATGGCAGTCACTTAGCAAGGTGGCCTTGGTCTCCAGGCCGGCCCTTTGCGCTGTGGCCTTCCCAGCCTTGTGCCCAGCATCAGTGCCCTCTAAAAGAGGTCCTTTCCTGCTGTGTACCCCTGGTGCACTTTTTGGAGCCCCCTTGACTCCCGTTCAGGTTCACTGAAGGGCCCCAGCAAGTACCAGAGAGATTCATGGGAAACTCCCCTCCCTGCCCCAGGCCTTCCCTGCGCTGGGGCAGAGAGCGGGGAGCATCACAGGTCCTAGTCACTTGCCCTGTTTCCAGATGCTCTGGGAGACCGGAAACTGGGTGTGAGGGCTACAGAAATATCCCTGAGCTCTGACAACTTGACTGAGTGCTTGGGAGCCCAAGTTGGGGTGCCACAGAGGGTGGAGAGGCTGTGCCCAGCCCCCAAAGGAGGACCAAGAGCTGAGTTGAGGGCAGGCTCGCAGGTAGGACGTGGGAGGGACTCGGAAATGTGGAGGCCGCCGTGAGGATGAGAGGGAGGGCAGGTGAGGCCCAAGAGATGGGAAAGAGCAGCAGCTTCAGTGAGGGGCTGCTCAGGAGGGGCTTCCCAGGCTCATTGGCTGCCTGGCATGTGGTGAAAGGGGCGCCGGGCTGGGTCTTTGGGGCTGAGGGGACTGGAAGGCAAAGGGGAGGAGTGTACCCTGCCCACCCCCCCACTGCTTTGCAATCTTCTGTTCCCTCTGCAGGCGGCGGTAGATGGCCCCTCGGACAAGAAGGAGGAGTGATGCTCCCCAGCCGCCCACAGCCGGCTGCCGCCGGAGGGCCTGGCCTTGCTCGGTACCGCCACTCTCTCCTTTGCGCTTCTGTTCCTTCATGCCGCTTGCTGTTCCATGCGCTGCCTGCATTCCTTAGGGGACCCAGGTCCCCCACCCCCACCCCCGAGAATGAGCCATGCTGCAGCAGGGCTTGCTTCCCACTGGGCTAAGCCCCTCGATGTCGCGTGCTGATATTCTGGGCTCCTAAGGCCCCTCTCCTCCAGTCCTGCCGCAAGACAGGCAGAGCAGGAAGAATAGCTTCTTGGGGGGCAATAAAGTCTGTTGTGTCATCTGTGCTGCGTGCGTGTGACTGAGGCCACGGGGAGGCCGCCTTGTGATCCCCTCGCCTGGAACAGCTGAGACACTGATGGCAGGCAGCTCGGGCAGAGACCCCGGCCCCAGGCTTGGCCCCAGAGGCCTGCAGGACGCTTTTCCCTGCCTTTATTCTAATTCCCAAAGGCTCCCTCCTCCCAGGCCAGGTGCGGGCTTGCACTTGCCTTGTTTATGCCCTACCTCGGGCACCCTAGGCCAGGCCTGGCTTGACGGACCACGTTGGTCCCATCATCTCCCTGGGCCCAGGGGAGCTCGGGAGACGCAGGGAACCCACTGGGCTTCCTGGTGGCAGCCTCGCCCGCCTCCTCTGGGTCCTGTTCATCACATTGAAGCCAGATAGAGCATGGCAGAGTGCCACTAGTCCCTCCCTGCCCCGCCCCCTCCTGAAGGTTTCCGGGATGACCTCTGACTAATGCTGGCGAGAGCGAAGGCGTGCCCTTGGTGGTGACCTACGCCTGGCCCATGGCAAACGGAGGCAGTGGGCAGAGCTTCAGGTGTCTCTGGGTTCCCCTCCGCCACCCCATGAGCCTGCTCTGACCTGGACACCTCCTGGGCTGCCTTGGCAGGTGGCTGCCATCAAGGAGGCTCTAGTGTTTTTCTGCTGCTTCTGAGGACTGGGTGAGGGGTGTTGGGGGCAAGTCGGAGGTGTTTTTAGTCGACATTCGGGGGCCCTTGGAAACAGGAGTGCAGATAGCCAGCATTGAGCACTGGCTTCTCCCACCAGGCTCAGGCTGGTGGCTTCCTTCAGCAGTGTTCTTTGCCCACGTTCTCATGGGGAGTGCCACCCCCCTTTCTGGGTAGCCTTCTAGGTGGTGTCTGCCACGGAGGGAGGCTGTAGATGACACCCTCTGGTTGCTATGCCAAGGCTGAGAGCTCGTCCCACTTTTCCAGGAAGTGTTCCCTGACTACCTCGGCCTCCCGGAGCTCTCCTTGCTCTGAACTCCTGCAGGCCAAAGTCCACACCGTGGGCCCTTAGGTTCTTCCCTGGGCTGGGCGGAGGGGAAGCAGCTAGCTGGGGACGAGAAGAGAGTGACAGGGATGGCCAGCTCTTAAAAGTGGAAAGCATAGTGCCCACATTGCTTAAGACTGGAGGGCCAGCTGTGAGCACTGCCCCCTCCGGCCCATTCTGAAGACTGCTTTCAGCCGGCAGCCTCTGCTCAGAGTGGGGCTGTAAGCCACTGTACCCAGTAGTCTTCCCTGCCTTGCTTGCACCTCTGGTAACCTTGAGGGCACCATGGGGCTGGGCTGATCCATCTCCTGGCCTGTCTCTCCCACTGCTGATCTGTATGTCCTCTGTCTACTGTAGGGACAGGTTCCCTAGTTAACAGGACCCAGGCAAGCAGCATGACCTCTGTTAGGTGCCCCTTACTGTGCTGTTGATGTTTTCTGAGTCTTGCCTGGTGGCAGGTGGCCTGGAGGCCATTTGGCAAGAGGTGACAAGGATGTGAGCCAAGGCACGGCCATGGCTAGAAGAATAGAGATGTGAAGGAGCTGGTGTGACTCAGGGTCGGAAGATCCCCTGGAGGAGGAAATGGCAACCCACTCCAGTATTCTGGCCTGGGAACTCCCCCAGACAGAGGAGCCTGGTGGGCTACAGTCCATGGGGTCACGAAGAGGCACACACAACAGCACATGCAGGGTGTGGAGTGGCGAGGGCCTGGGGCAGCAGGGACTGTTGAGTTGGAGGGTACGAGGGCCTTTTTGGGAAAGTCACACTGGTGGCGCTGAGCCACCAGCGCACAGGCTTCTTGGGGTTGTGGGCGTGGCGAGAGCAGAAGCTTGTAGGATGAGGAGCCTTTTAGAGAAGGGTGGGACAAAGGTTGGGTTGGCAGGCCAGGCGTTGGCACTGCAGGGGCTGGGCCACCATCTCACCAGGGAGGCGCCTCCGCCAGCCAAGGCTCCAGAGCCCCAGCTTGACTTGGAGTGGGGCCTACTCAGCTGATATTCCTCCCCAGGCTCCAGTGACCTGCACCCTGTCCAGGTTCTCCTTGGTGACCACCAGAGCGTTTGCTTATGACTGGCACAAGCCAGAGCCACCCCTGGCTGTCCAGTTGAGAGCTCAGGCCCTCCCCTCACTAAGGGGTCGCTGCCTGGCTAAATGGGGAATGGCCTGTGAGGGACTGAAGAGGAGCCAGTTCTCCATTTTCTCTGAAGGGCCACCCCATCCCTTCTGCCCAGGCTGGCATTCAGAGCAGGCAGCCGGTACCCTACCTTGATGCCCACCCCGGGAAGGCCCACCTCAGCTGATGAGCAAACTGACCCTGGCCACTCATGTCTGTGTCTCACCCCACCCTCCCTCCTGTTACTCTGGATGGATCCTGAATGGATTTCCTTGGTCCACTTCTTTCCCGCCCTTCCTTTGAAACCTCGTGCCAAAGCGTGTGTAATATCAAACTTCCCCCGGAATCATTTTCAGGATGGCAGTTGAATGGCAGTAAGTGCATTTCCGTCATGTGCAGCCTTCCCCATTGTGCACCTCCTGAACTGTTCCTCTCTCCAAATGGACACTGTCCCCATTGAACACTAACTTCCCCCTCCCCCCACTTTCTCTTGGAATTGCACTCCTCAGAGAGGTCAAGTCACACAGGATGTGTCTTCTGGCTGCTTTCCACCATGTGTCATGTCCCAGAGGTTCATCCATCTTGTCAGAATTTCCCTCATTTTTCAGGATGGAGCTCCTTTTCTTTGTTCCTCTCTGCGGAGACTTGGGTTGTTTCCACCCCTTAATGCCATCCGATCAGGTTTTTGCATTTCCCCTCACCCCAGATTTCTCTTGTCCTATGTGATCTTACCACCAAAGCTCCAACAGAGCCCATCACCTCCTCCCTGACACCTGGAGGGGATGGTGGGCCCTCACATGTGTGTTCTGGGTGGTGGAGGGGTGTCCCTCCCAACTTTCCTGACTCCGCAGCCAGCTCCCTCTGCTCTGCCGTGTCCAGAGTGTCCCAGGGCCCCAAGGCTTGGTGCCTGGGCCAAGGCTCCCTCTCCAGCTGCCCAGGGACTCGTTCAGGCTTGGGACTGTCTTTATGTAATGAGAACTTCCAAAGTTCTGTCTACAGTTGCAGACTTTCTGGAACTTCAGACTCCTTGTCTAGATATTTCTACTTGGTAGATAACACTGTCCCCTCTGAACCTCCCTGTCTCCCTGGTGCAGGGCTTGGCAACACCACCGTTCTTGGGTCCCAGCCATCCACAAACCTGTTGGTTGTTCAGTTGCCAAGCTGTGCGCAACTCTGCAACACTATGGATTGCAGCATGTCCACGGGGTCAGTGATGTCATCCAACCATCTCATCCTCCATCACTCCCTCCTCCTGCCCTCCATCTTTCCCAGCATCAAGGCCTTTTCCAGTTAGTCAGCTCTTCACATCAGGCGCAGGTAGGTCACTAACCTGGTGACTTTGCACCTGCTAGTGTCCTGGTCCTACCCAGTGACCAACCTTCCCTGGGGCCCTACCTGCTCTCAAAGGAGCACCCTTGAAAAGCTACAGAGCCCGGACTTGACACCCACCTACCCTGCTTGGTGTGTTCCTTTTTAATTGCCCTTGGTCCCCATGTATGTCAGCTCCCTACACTGTTCTTGGAACTGTGCCAGGTGTACAGACCTCAGAACCAACACTTGCCCAGGAAAGCCACTCAAGGTGGGGAGGGCTCACACCCCTTCATCCCCTGACTACCCCCCAACACCTGACAAGCAGGAGCCAGCTTTGGAAAATTATGTCTTTATTGCTGTTTGCAGTGGCTTTTAGCACAGTAAGGGCGTCCCCACTGGACCCTGGCCCTCCCCCAGCCCCACCTGTCCAGCCCATGTCAGGGTGTGAGGGAAGCCCCTCAAGGGCCCCCTCAGGACTGGACATGACACACAGGGTTCAGTGAACCTGCCACATGGAGGATTTGAGACGTGGACAGGGTATCAGCCTGAAGCTCTCAGGTGGGAGCCATGGCTAGGCTGGTGCCCACCTTGGGTCCCTGCAGTGGTAGTGCCCATCCCAGAGGGCAGGGTGGGGGTCAGCCTGAGCAGGCCAGGTGGGAAGCCCCAGGCCCCCATGGTGATGCACCGGCTGACCCCCCCCCCCGACTTGTGGGGACACCCAGTGAGTCTCCCCCCTCCACCTTGCACTTTTCCACTGGTCTGGGGCTGGGGACTGCACATGCATACCCACACGACGGACTTGCACACTTGACAGCTTGAAGCTTCTGTTTTACCTATGAAAATTAGATCTAGAAATTCACACTCCTTGGCTGGGGGGCAGAGGTATAAGAGAGGCTGAAAGGGATGGGGCATGGCAAGGAGAGGGACATCGGGGTGTTTCTCTTAGAAATATACAAGCGGAAATCTCTCAAGTTTTTATAAAATGTGCAAAATACAAGCCTCATTTGCCCACAGGCACAACTTACACCTGGTATTTACCATTGCTAAGAGAGAAGAGATCTATACCCTACATACTCACACACACGTGCACTCATACACAAGCTCACACAATTGATATTGGTGGCAATTGGCGCAGGAACCAAAGGTCCCATTGCTGGCTGGCTCTCTAAGCATCTAGATCGGGGACGGGGAGAGGGGTCTAGCCCAGCTGAAGTATCTGCCTTGGTTCTGCGGCTGTGCCCCCCACCTTCCCTCTCTGCTCTCCAATCCTAGGCCCCACACTGCCACCTCTAGGGTGGGGGCCACCCAAGGGTGTGTTGGGCAGAACCTGGAGAGGCAGGCAGGGAGCAGCAGGCTGAGGCGAGATGTGACTGCAGCAGGTACTAGCAGTGGCGGGGGGGGGGGGGNCTCTGCTCTCCAATCCTAGGCCCCACACTGCCACCTCTAGGGTGGGGGCCACCCAAGGGTGTGTTGGGCAGAACCTGGAGAGGCAGGCAGGGAGCAGCAGGCTGAGGCGAGATGTGACTGCAGCAGGTACTAGCAGTGGGGGGGGGGGGGGTGCGCTGGGTAGCAGCGTGTGCACCAGCTTGGTTATTGGGGTGGGGGAGGCATCTATTTTTGGTGGGTTGTGGTATTTTTTTGGTGTTTTATTAAAAATGGGAAAAAAAGTGAGTTATAAGCACTCTGGTGCTTTCTCCCCTCCCCCCACCCCAGGCAGGCAGACCCCCGTTGAGTGGCAGGGAAAGGTAAGCCCCCCAGGAGGGGTGGGGGGTGCTAAAGCAGGGGTGCTATGGCTACAAGAGGGGGAGCTGGTGCCGGGGGCCTGTCACATGACGCTCTCCACCACCACCACCTTGCTGCTCTCAGACACTGGGGTCAGGGTGGTCAGGCCCCTGACATCCGAGTCTTGAGCTCTGTATTCCAGGTGGTGGAGGCCCCAGATGGGCTGCGTCAGGTGCTGCCAGCGCTGTGGGAGAGAGGGGGGTGCCTTGAGTGCCTGGGGAGGGGCCCCTGCTCACCCTGGGCCTCTGGCCACTTCCCACCACCTGCCACCAACTTGGAGCCCCAGGCCAGCCCTCCTGGGGTCACTGGCCAGGCTGTGATGCCTGCACTAGGGAAACCGGGTTCAGGGGAGGGTCGAGTGAGTGACTGCTCAGTTGACTGCGACCCCATGGACTGTCGCCCACCAGGCTCCTCCGTCCATGGGATTTTTCCAGGCAAGGGTACTGGAGTGGGCGGCCATTTCATTCTCCAGGGGGATCTTCCCAACCCAGGGATCAAACCTGGGTCTCCCGCATGGCAGGCAGACGCTTTACCGTCTGAGCCACCAGGGGAGCCAGTGGAGGGTTGAGTGGCTGTAAAAACAGAGGCTGGGGACAGATCTCTCACGACCTGAGGCCCTGGAGGGCCCACTTCTCTTCCACCTATACCCCATTGAGGGTGACCCAGGCACCCTGGAGGTCCTGTCTGGACCCAAGGGGGGGGCGTGGACGGAGGGGGGCATGGGGCACTGACCTCAGCCATGGTCCCCTTGGCCCTGAGGAGGCAGCCCAGGAGGTGGAGGGGCACACATAGCATGGAGGAGAGCGCAAAGGCCCAGCCCACGGCCTCGCCCCACCACGGGTACACGTAGGTATTGTTGTAGACCAGCGGCTCGTGGTAGACCATGTTGAAGATGAAGATGCCCTGTGGGTGAGAGAAGCTTGGCACTCATCCCCAGCAGCCACGGCCAGCTGGCCCCTGGGTGCCCTGCACCCTGCCCAGCCTTCTCCCTTACCATGCACACCAGTGGGGTGAAGAAAGACCAGCACCATTTCATCCAGGGGCAAGGTCGGTACCCGATCATGCAGGCCACATCGTCCATGAAGCGATCAGCTCCTGCAGAGACAGGGCAGGCCAGAGCTCGAGACGCCCACCACTGCCCCTGACTGCCCCAGCCTGGCTCACCTGTTGACCCTGACCTACCGTACACCCAGGCGACCACCACACACTCCCAGAAGGCCTGCCAGAGCAGCGTGGTGCCACTGGCTGAGTAGTAGTCAAACAGCTGGAAGACATACATCCCGCCCTGCGGAGGGAGCTGGGTCAGGGAGGCCGGCAGCTGGCCGCCTGCAAGGAGGGGTAGGGGCGGGCAGTCCACGTCCCACTCGCACTCACATCGGTCACCATGGAGAGGTCGATGACAAAGCAGATGGTGCAGCAGAGGGCCACGGAGATCTCCCTTTGGAACCGGAAGTAGTAGGAGGCTGGGAGGAGGTCCAGCAGGCCAGTGATGAAGCCTTCAACACCTACAAACTGTAGCCGGGCAACTCAGGCTGGGCCCCTCCCCTGCCCACCCACTGTCTCCTGGCGCCCAGGGTGCCCTAGGCCCACGACCACCCCCCATCACACACCTCGTAGGTCCATAACCCCTTGCAAACCTGGCTGTCGAGACCAAGCAGCAACAGCATGAAGAAGAACAGGGCTGCCCAGAGTGGGGCCACAGGCATCAGCGTGACGGCCCGCGGATAGGCAATGAAAGCCAGGCCAGGCCCTGAGGGAGAAGGTACGGGGTGTGGACATCCAGAGCCCCCCACCCACATCTTGTCCCTCACCCCACCCTGCCCCCCAACACCAGGGTAATGAACTATGGCAGGGTACCCTGTGGACAGAGGCCTTCCCACTTGTGGCAAAGCATCACCAGGCCACTCCCATCCGTGTGTGTGGGCCATGCCAGGGACCATGATGGCAGGTCCCCGCAGGCCCCCCGTTACTGACACCTGTAACGGGGATGTCTGGCTCAGCCTTTTGGGCCTGGGTTCCAGCAGCCATTGCAGTCACAGGTCCCCACGGACCCAGAAAAGGCCACCCTTTCCCTGGGCAACACTCTGGCAAGGAGGACACACCCCGAGGCCCCTGGAGAGACAAAGGTGGTGGCTTGGGGCTCTGGCCCTGAGCTGGAGGCACAACTGTGCCTCCCAGTTGCTCAGCCAGGCCTCCTCCTGGCCCACGCTGATGGGACAAATTGAGTTGGACTTTTTCCCATTTCTCACAATGGCTATTTGCGTGTGTTCCTACTCGTNAGGTGGTGGCTTGGGGCTCTGGCCCTGAGCTGGAGGCACAACTGTGCCTCCCAGTTGCTCAGCCAGGCCTCCTCCTGGCCCACGCTGATGGGACAAATTGAGTTGGACTTTTTCCCATTTCTCACAATGGCTATTTGCGTGTGTTCCTACTCGTGGTCCAGCTGCGGCTCCAGAAGCCCGGCTGGGGCTTGGTGGGGCTGGGGGGTCTTTACCTGATTCTGCTACCTTGGAGATGTGCACGCCCTGTTCTGTGGCCATGAAGCCCAGGATGGAGAACACCACGAAGCCTGCAAAGAAGCTGGTCCCACTGTTGATGAGGGCGAGTATGATGGCATCCCTGTGGATGGGGGACACGCAGGCTCTTGAGACTGCCTGCCGCCCACAGGTGGGTAGGGCAGGGCAGGGGCGGCCGGCTGTGGTGCTTACTTGTAGCAGTTGTTGTTGAAGCGATTGTAGCTGCCCAGGGCGGTAAGAGCCCCCAAGCCGATGGCGTAAGAGAAGAAGATCTGTGTCCCTGCATCAATCCATACCTGGAGGTGAGCCAGGGAAGAGAAGGTGTGGGAAGCCCTGCTGGGGTGCCTGTCCCCCGCCTTGTCCCCCACCACCACCGTGTCCCCTCCCTCTGCTCTCCCTCACCTGAGGGGATGCCAGCTTTGACCAGTCAGGCTTGAGATAGTAGATGATGCCATCCAAAGCGCCAGGTAGCAGCACTCCACGCACCAGCAGCACAACGAGGACCACATAGGGGAATGTAGCGGTGAAATACACGATCTGGGGGGGTCGGGCTGCTCAGAGGGGGGTCCTGCTGGGAAGGCCGCAGTACCCCCCATGCTGGCCACTCAAACCACTGCCCCCTACCCTGCCTTCTAGTCAGAGCCATGGCTCCTAAAGGAGGCTGTGCTCAGCTGGGGTACTGGCAGCCCCAAAGCAAGCAAGGTTAGCTGCAGGGAGGAGGGACAGGGTCAGGTCCCATGCTCCCTGGTCCCCTGACTCTAGGTCATGTGCTCGCAAGGTCCTTGGGATTAGAACTCAGCCCGCCAGAGACAGATAAGAGTGAGATAATACTGAAGGTGTCTGCCTCCTGAGAAGGTCCACCTGCTCAGCACGCTGTCTTATTTTGTGTCTGTTCAGTAGTCCCCCCAGCCGAGACAGTGGGCCCCTGAAGGAGCGATGTGTCCAGGCTCCCTGCTGGGGCCCTCTAGGCCACACATCAGAGGACAGAAACAGGCAGTAGACAGGGTCTACCCACACCCTAAAACTGACCAGAACCCTAAACCTGAGCTGGAATTGACAGAAACTGGGAGGGTGGGAAGGCGGGACAGGGATGCCCCACCCCCAGGGAAGGGGCAGCCACTGCGGGGGCCTCTCCCCCTCCACTGGGTGGGGCTCAGGGGCCGGAATGAAGTACAACCCCTGATGCAGTCACCTCCCGTGGCAGCAGTGGTCCCTGGCAGCTGTACCCCATGCCCAGGCAATGGTGCCCCAGCCCCGGGGTCTCCCCTGGCTGTACCTTGCCTGTTGACTTGACCCCCTTCCAGACACAGAAATAGACCAGCACCCAGCAGGTCAGCAGACACAGGGTCACCTCCCAGTTGAGGGCCCCCGGCAACTCCAGCCCTCCGGAGAGCCGCAAGACTTTGTTCCTGGAGAAAGAAAGCCCATCAGAGTTGTGCCTGCAGAGGCCAAGAGACTGGGTTGTCCTGGGTGGCATTGCTCTGGCAGCTCTTGAGTCTAGCTGGTCCCACCGATGCTTCTGGGAGGCCTGGTGTAAGTCCCCAGCCTGGGGTCCCTGCAGTCTGCATGCCCGGACCCCCAGGTGGCCCAGCGCCATGCCATCCCCAGTGGCCCAACAGCAGTTCCTGCTTCCCTCCCCAGGCAGGCAGGCACAGCCCGCTCTGCATCCTTGGTCGCATGCCTCCAGGGCGGGGCCCCGGACACACCCATGTGCATGTACCTGTGCGCACATGCACATACACACATGTGCACACACAAGTTACATGCAGGAGGCAAGACAGACTAGGCCTGGCTCCAAGGTGCTTTGACTCACTCCCAGAACTCGATGACCGGGGACCGACGGTCGGCAAGCTGGTCACATGTGAGGTTGGCCATGGTGGCATTGGCACAGTCTTCGTGGCGGAAGATCTCCACACAATCGGGAGTGTTCCACGTGTGGCCACACGTGGCCCAGGGCAGCGTGGTGGTGAAGGACTTCACCAGATAATAGAAGCCCCAGGCCAGCACCATGATGTAGTAGGTGTTGCAGTAGAAGACAATCACCATGGAGGCGTAGCCCAGGCCTGGGGAGCGAGAGAAGAGTCTCTGTCCAGGCTCATCCCTGGCCAGCCCCCCATTGCTCCCACAATCTCCTGACCAGGCAGTGCCAGTGGTCCCTGCTGGGCACCTAACATCCTGCTCCCCACATCAGCTGACTTTGACCCCCCCCCTCAGTGCAACCAGACCCTTCTGTTGCTGTCCACCCAGACCTCTCCGAGCCCCCAACTTTCCTTGTACAAGTGCCCCATGCCAGGCAGACCTCTCAATCTGTGGCCAAAAATCAGGCCCTGTTTCTCCCCCAGCCCCCTGCTTCCTCCTCAGCCCTCGGACAAGCACACATCCCAGCATGAGAGGCAAGTCCTGTTTCCCTAGTCTCACACCTGTCATCCCAAGTCCCACTGCCAGCATGATGGGTGAAGGGCAAGCCTTCACCTGTTTCCCGCCCCTCCCAACAGCAACCTCCCATACTCGGCAGCTGAGGGGTTTTCTGGGGACCTGGGGTGGGGTGGGAGACAGTCATCCTCTCAGGGGCAACCTCAGCCAGTCACTTCATGAGTCTGTGCCACAGCCTTAGGTCAGCTCCTTCGGCTTTTCCTGCCATCATGTCTCACACCCAGCCACCCTCCTTCCAGCCCCAGTGGTGCTGGGCAGGGCTTTCTCGCCCAGCAGGGAGGAGGAGAGGTCCATCCCCCAATCGAGTCTCTGCCCCCACCAAGGTCACCCAGGTAGGCGGTCTTCAAGTCCTTCCATCTTGGGGGTCACACGCCAAGCCTGGTGCTCAGACAGGATGAGGTTTTCTGTAGTGGGTACCATCTTTGTCCCGGGGTGGAGAAAGGCAGAGGTCCACAGGGGTCACACAGGGGCTGCCAGAGCTGCTCACCTTTGAACAGGGGGCAGATATTCCAGACGTTGATGCTGCCGGCCTTCATGAACTGGCCCAGCGAGATCTCCAAGAAGAAGATGGGGATTCCTCCGATCAGGGCGATCAGGACGTAGGGAATAAGGAACACACCTGGGGGACAAAGCTGGAGGTGGGCACTTGCACAGGGTTGCCCCTTGGCCAGGCAGGGG
This sequence comes from Neotragus moschatus, assembly GCA_006410615.1. NCBI lineage: Eukaryota > Metazoa > Chordata > Mammalia > Artiodactyla > Bovidae > Neotragus > Neotragus moschatus. Next base: position 122,439 of record SJYA01003479.1, read on the forward strand.
ACTTGACCAGAACTGCAAAGGTGGGGAAAGACAGCCCAGGGCCTTCCCAAGCCCTGGGGGGTGGGTGGAACCCCACCTTCAGGCTCCGCCCAGGCCGTAACTTCCCACTGAGTGAATCAGTATAAGGGGTGGCCGCTGACTCAGGAGCCCAGGGTGAACAGTCTTGGGGGGGGGAGGCGGGCATCGAGCAGAATCCCATTTCCTTCTGGTTTCCTGAGAGTCCCTTTCCTCTATAGGGCTTTGGCCCCTACTCACCGAGGGTGAGCTAACTAACAGGCATGGCCGAGACACGCACTTGTGGATAAAAGCCACCCCTTGAGCCGCAGTTTGCTGGGCGGCAGAGGAAGGAACTGTGAGGGCATGAATGAGTGTGCATGCTCATGCCTGTTGGCTGTGGTTGGCACTCGGGCCTGGGGACCTGCTGGGCTTGGGTAAGGGAAGGGAGCCTCTTGCCCGCACACCTGAAGGCCCAGGAAGAAGAGGGTGGGTGGGTGGAGTTGTCTACCAGTGAGCAGAGTGCAGGGTATCTGAAAGGGTTGCTAAGTAAGGACAGGAAGTGACCAAGTTGGGGGAGCCTGGTAAGTACAAGACAGGAGTGCTCAGGATGGGGGTGGGGGATCCCTCCCCTCCAGGCCCCAGACCCTTGCCCCAGCTCTCCAGGCAACTACTCAAAAGGCTAAGCTTTGGCTGCCGCTTGGCTGGGCCCGTGGTCTCCGCATCCTCCTGCATTGACCTTGGGCCAAGGCCTTTGCTCTGAGCCTCAGTTTCCCACTCGCCGCCTCGTCCCTGCAGCTTTTCCCACCACCCCCCTGGGGCTGCTTTGCAGTCACAGGACACACGCGTGCCCATCGCTGTTGCTAAGCTGGGCTGGGGCAGGCAGGCATGGGGTGTGCATGCAGTGTGTCCAGCAATGGCGCCAGGCGGCCCAGGCTGCCGGCTTCCCAAGCCTGGCTCCGGCACCCAGTGTTCCAGGCCCAGGCTCGAGGGGAGGGGAAGGGAGGGGAGGGGAGGCAAGAGGAAGAGAGAGAAGGGAAGGGAGGGGAAGGCAGGGGGAGGGACAGAGTGGCCCATTGTGTGTGTGTTCGTGTGTGCACACGTGGGGGGCCGGCACAATGTGCCACTTGTGTGCCTGATCGGAGGGGGCATCCAGGGCTCCTCACCTCTGGAGGCCTCCCCCTAGGCAGGAGGCCTCGCCCGGCCACCTCAGTGGCCAATCACTTGCGGGTGGTGGTGCTGGGGTCGGGGGCGGACACAGCTCGAGGCTTCCTTCGCAGCCCCCCTCCCCCACCACGTTGCCAGGCACATGACCGGCCAGGGGGGTGGCCGCCCGGCTGGTCCACCGAGCGGCGACGGCGGGCGAGGGGCGGCCCCCCGGCCCTTCCCCTCCCTCGCCACCCCGGGGGCCTCTCCACCCCCTGGACTTCGCCCTGCCGCCCCGGTGGGGCTAGGGAGGGGCCCGGCGCTCACCTCCGCCGTTCTTGTAGCACAGGTAGGGGAAGCGCCACACGTTGCCCAGGCCCACGGCGAAGCCCACGCACGACATGATGAAGTCCATCTGGCGCGTCCAGGTCTCGCGGGGCGGAACGGCCAGGAGGCTGCCGGGCGCCCCCAGGGCCGTGGGGCCGTCGCCCTTGGCCGGGGCTCCGTCGGGCCCGGGCGCGATTAGGGGGCCCTTCTTCTCCTCGCCGGACACGCTGTAGATGCCGTTCTCCGCGCTCTTGTTGGCCATGGCCAGGGGCACGGCGGCCCGCGGGGGCGGGCGGGCGGACAGGCGCGGGGTCGCCAGCGGCGCAGGGGAGGATAAAGGCCCCGAAGGCGCGGGCCCGCCGGGGGCCGAGGACGGCCGGACCAGGGGGTCGGGGCGGCGGGCGGGAGGCGGGCGGGGTGCGGGACAGCGGGGGCGGCGCGGTCAGAAGCAGTCCACNCCATCTGGCGCGTCCAGGTCTCGCGGGGCGGAACGGCCAGGAGGCTGCCGGGCGCCCCCAGGGCCGTGGGGCCGTCGCCCTTGGCCGGGGCTCCGTCGGGCCCGGGCGCGATTAGGGGGCCCTTCTTCTCCTCGCCGGACACGCTGTAGATGCCGTTCTCCGCGCTCTTGTTGGCCATGGCCAGGGGCACGGCGGCCCGCGGGGGCGGGCGGGCGGACAGGCGCGGGGTCGCCAGCGGCGCAGGGGAGGATAAAGGCCCCGAAGGCGCGGGCCCGCCGGGGGCCGAGGACGGCCGGACCAGGGGGTCGGGGCGGCGGGCGGGAGGCGGGCGGGGTGCGGGACAGCGGGGGCGGCGCGGTCAGAAGCAGTCCACGAAGCACTTGAAAGTGAGCCTAAAGAATCTCATGTGTGTCGGGGGCCCGGGGGCTCGCGGGCGGCGGCGGGGCCCGATCGGGCGGCGGCGACGGCTCCCGAGGCTCCTGCCCGCAGTTCCCGCGGCGGCGGCGGCGGCTCGCCCGGCCTGAGGCTCAGCCTAGCCGGGGCGCGGGCGGCATCCGCAGCCCCCTGTCTGCAAGCGGCGGCCGGAGCAGGAGCAGGAGCCTGCGGCCCGCACCTCCCGCGCACTCTCCCCCCCCCTGCTGCGGCCCGGCCCGGCCCGGCTCGGCGCGGCTGCCCGACTCGCCTGCGGCTCCCGCGTCTGCGGCGGCCTAGGCGTTCGCCCCTCCTTCCCGGCGGTGGCGGTGGCGGCGGCGGCAGCGGCAGCGGCGGCTTTAGCCGCTCTCCGGGCCGCAGCGAGTTCAGCGACTCACCACCGCGTTCTGATCTCGTCTCTCCTCTTTGGCCGGACTACTGGCCGCTTATGAACCGTCTCCAGGATGACGTCACTCTAGCCCCGCCCCCGAGGACGGGCCTCGCCCCTCCCCCTCCGCGCGCACGCCCCCCCGCCCTGGTCACCCCGCCCACCTCCTCCCGCCCTTCTCCAGAGCTAGAGACTCTGCTCCCGTCCGGCCTCCCGGAGGCCGTCCGCTACCTGGGGCGCCCGCCAGCGCCTCCTTCCCGGGGCCCAGCCGCCCCTGATCCCGGGTTCCTCCGGGCCCGGAGCACCGTCCAGCCACCTCACTTGCCCTTCCCGCTTCGAGCCCAGCCGCTGGCCCGGCTACCTTCTCGGACATCCTGGGGTGCCCCTCACCCCAACCTCCTTCTTGCAGCCTGGCCCATCTCTGAGTCCCAGTCGAGGTTGGGTACCAAGGCCTCCAGCTTCCGCGCCCCGTGACACCACCTCAGGGGTGCAGGCTGCTTCCACCTGCTGAAGCACTGGTCCCAGCGAGCCCCCTCAGAAAGGCTGCGGTGGCAGTGCGGGGATCTGTCTCCAGGCGTGCTGAGGGGCTTTGCCGAGACCCTGTCTCCTGCCCTTGGACCCCCCACACCCCCTAGGGAGACAGCCTTGGTCCGTCAGTGTCCCGGTTGTCGGAGTGACAGCACTCGCTGACTCTCCTGAACAGGCCGAGGGAAGCCTGACTGGCCAATAGACAAGGCCGCACTTTTTCACCCAAGTGGACGGTGGGAGGCATTCTTGCGGCCCCTCCGCGTGCCCGACCTGCAGGAGACTGTGGCACTATAGGGTAAGGGTGCCCTCTGGTGCTTGGCAGGTGCACGGACCCTCCCCCAAAGGCCTCCGCTCCACGCTTTTCTCTCCCCAGGGATCAGCAGGACCCAGGTTGTTCAGCTGCTTCCCCAGCAGCCCTTGAGCCGCCTGTTTGGAATTTTCCAGGACTGAGAGCAGCCCCAGGAGGGGGCAGGGAGGGGTCACCATCATGGCTGCAGATGCGCGCTGTGCCCACCCCCAACCCCCTGCCCCCAGTCCCAGGCTCCCCCGAGCGGGCCACCCTGCAGTCCCCAGATGGCTCATCCCGTTAAGCTAAACCCTCAGCCTTCCGGGCGGCTTTAGGAAGAAAAGCAGTTCCGGTCCGAGCCAGCTTGAGCTTGTTAGGTGAGGGAGGGGCAGCATCTCCACACAAGCTCGCTCCGGGAGCTGGGGGAGACGGGCAGGGTCTCAGGGCTCAGGCTGGGGGCGGCGCCTGGAGCTCAGGGAACCCCTCTTCCCTAGGTGACCAGGGTCCCCTGACTCCTCAGAAGCCTCGATCTGGAGCTCTGGCCCAGCCTCAGAGTGAAGCAGCTTGGGAGACAGGCAACTGAGGAGTACGGGACCCAAAGATGGCCTGAGGAAGCCAGGGACCAATCAAGTGCAGGCACCCCCAGACACGTTGGAGAGAGCAAAAGAGTATCTAAGCAAAGCAGGCAGAGGGGAAGGGGCAGAACGCCATTTGCAGGCATTTGCAGGCTGGGTTGGGTGATGCCTCTGAGGGGAGGCGTCAGCTGTGGCGGGGACCTGGGTGACATGACTGCTGGGACAAGTTCAGGAATTGTGAGGTCCTGGCTGGGGCAAGGAGCCTCCAGAACGTAACAACTTGCTTGTTCTGAGGAGGTGGGCGAGGAGAGGGATCGCAGGGCTGGAGGAGGATATGGTGAACTGCTGGCACTTTCTGAGGAGAACACAGTGTGAACCGAGCAGAGCCAAGAGTGGGGACCCCCTGTGACCTTGCCAGGAGGGCAGGGGACATGTGTCAAGGCCAGTGGCAGGACGGGAGGGAGCTGTCACTTGCCGCGATCATGGTGAGGTCAGAGGCTTCTCAGGGAGAGGTGACTGGGTCCCAGAGAACTCTCAAGGGTGAGCTGGCTGCGGAAAATGGCTCCAGCTCCTTCAGGGACCACCTCCAGCCACTCGGAGCTGCGGTGTCCGCATTCAGGGGCTGCAACAGGTTGGTTCCAGTGGTTCCTGACACCACCTCCCGCCTCCCGGGACCCCATGTGGCCCCATCCTATGGCCCACGCTTCTCTCAGCGGCACAAATCTGACCAGGCCCTCCCCACGTGTCCTCTCCTGTGGTTTCCTCGCACCAAAGATCCACCTAACATTCATGGAGCTGGCTCACAGGCCACGACCTGGGGTGCTTCTTCCTTGCCTACCACCTTCTGGTCCTGCAGGGTTCAGCTCAGCTGCTATCTGGCCCAGGAAGCTGGAGAGGAAGCTGAGGAGGGCCTTGACCCACACCCACATGCACACAGCCTTCCACGTCCAACCGAGGTGAGCTGGCCTTCGGAGACACACGGAGTTCATGGACTGGTCCTCTGGTGTGTGAACCCCAGCAGCCCATGGGAGTGCCCCAGCGGACAGGGAGGTCTCCAGTGTTTGAACACAGGCAGAGGGATTTCCAACCCTTGGTGGGGTCTCAGGGCTTTGCCAGCACGTCCCTCTGCTGCAGCAGAACCTCAGCTGAAAGCCAGGAGGCTGTCCTCCACTGGGCCCAGGTATTGATGGCCCTTCCAGTCAGTTCAGTCACTCAGTCGTGTCCAACTTTTTGCGACCCCATGGACTGCAGCACACCAGGCCTCCCTGTCCATCACCAGTTCCTGGAGGCTGATCAAACTCATGCCCATCAAGTCAGTGATGCCATCCAACCATCTCATCCTCTGTCACCCCCTTCTCCACCTGCCTTTAATCTTTCCCAGCATCAGGGTCTTTTCCAGTGAGTCAGTTCTTCGCATCAGGTGGCCACAGTATTGGAGCTTCAGCTTCAACTTCAGCATCAGTACTTCCAATGAATATTTAGGACTGCTTTCCTTTAATATTGACTGGTTGGATCCTTGCTGTCCAAGGGACTCTCAAGGGTCTTCTCCAACACCACGGTTCAAAAGCATCAATTCTTTGGCTCTCAGCTTTCTTTATGGTCCAACTCTCACATCCATACATGACTACTGGAAAAACCATAGCTTTGACTAGATGGACTTTTGTCGGCAAAGTAATGTCTCTGCTTTTTAATATGCTGTCTAGGTTAGTCATAGCTTTTCTTCCAAGGAGCAAGCGTCTTTTCATTTCATGGCTGCAGTTACCGTCTGCAGTGATTTTGGAGCTCCCCAAAATAAAGTCTATCACTGTTTCTATTTTTTCCCCATCTATTTCCCATGAAGTGATGGGACCGGATGCCATGATCTTTGTTTTTTGAATGTTGAGTTTCAAGCCAGCTTTTTCACTCTCCTCTTTCACCTTCATCAAGAGGTTCTTCACTGCTTTCTGCCATAAGGTTGGCCCTTCCAGGTGGGTTTCCAATCACTCCTCCCCTGTAAGATGCAAAGCATTCCCCAGGCAGAAGCCACAATTAGATTGTGGGTGAGAGGGAGGAGGTGAAGAGGAAGGGGAGGGGAGGAGGGGAGAATTGGAAAGAGGGAAGGCCAGCCCGGAGGGCTCCCATTGTCCAGGGAGGCCTTGGAATTCGGGCTGCGGATCGGACCCAGTGCTGGTTGCAGCTGGGGTCTTCGGAGTAGTGGGTTGAGTGGGAGGGCACCCTGCCGTGGGGTGACTGGTTATGCCAAGAGGGTCTCGAAGCTGGAGACAGGGTGGGGGCAGGTTGGGGGCTCCCCCTCTTTGGAGGCTGGCAGGCACAGAAAGCTTTGGAGTTAGAATTAGCTGGGAACAAAGGAAAACCTGGAGTCTACCTTGAAGGGCTTTGTGCTTCCAGCCACTGGGAAGGGGAAGAAAGGTGTAGGCTGCCTGGTGGGCTGGGGGGAGGGCCACCCAAAAGGCTGAAAGCCTGCGGAGGCAGATGGTGGACAACCTACCCCTCCCCAGCCCGCACAGCACACTGGTCCAACAGCTGTGCTCATCCACACAGACCTCCCCCAACAGGATTTTTAAAATTGGTTTCTGTGTTGTAAATGAACTGTCTTTTTATCAGAAGAGCTTTAGAGGCACAGACCAACAGCGGAGCTAATAGTGAGAATTCCCACCCCCACTCCCAGCTTCCCCTGTTACTAACACTCTCCGTTGTGTGCTCCCGTTATTACAATAATCAACCAATGCTCTACATTGTCACCCACTGAGGTCCAGTTTTCCGCCTTTGTCCTGGTGCCTGAAGCTGCTGGTACCGAAGACATGATGCCAAGCGACCCAGGGTCTTTTCCCTCTGCCTCTGTACATTATGCATCCCGGGACCACATGCCCAATCCCTGCCAAGAAAGGGAGGGTTCCAGTCCACGGTCATATTCATATTTCCTCATGTCTTTTTTCTGCCCCAGGATCCCATACTGCATTGGCATCTCGTCTTCTTTGGTTCCTCTGGGCTGTGACGGTCCTCATTTTTGGTGTCCTGGAGGAGGTCCTGGAGGACTCCTTGGAGTTTTTCTGGTTTTCATGTCTCGAGATGACAGGGTGATGGTTATTGAGAGGAGGCCCGTGGAAGTAAGGTGCCGTTCTCATCACACTCCAGCAGGACACCATGCTTTCCACATGACTCCTACTGTCAGTGTTGACCTTGGTCACCTGGCTGAGGTCATGGTAGTTCAACAGATGTCCCCATTTTCATCCTGTCCTCTTGGGAATGAAGTCACTGTGCATGGCCCACCCTTGATGAGTGGTGGTTATGCTCCCAAGACAGGAAGAAAGGGGCCAAGGCACAATCCTTAAAGAATGACACACTCCTTGAGAAAAACAGGATATGACAGAAACTGGTTAAAACTGATTATGTCCAAGATGGCAGAAGATTCTACTTTCAGTAGACCTTGAGCCCCAATGTAATGCATTAACATACTAAATGCCACACCCACAGGTGACAAGACAGTTCACAGGCTGACCATAAAAGGCCAAAAAGAGGGTGATGGCCCAGTTCTTGTCAGTTTCCACCCCTTCTCCAAAATAGTTGGGATAATCCTCCCAACTAGCCTATGAAGCTACCCAGCCCCTAAAAACTAAGCACCTATATTTCAGGACCACTGTCGCCTCTGAGACACACTGTATTCTGCCTTTCAAGTGTGTTGTTTGCTGCTTAGTCACCAAGTTGTGCCCCAGACTTTGCAACCCAAAGGACTGTAGCCCGCCAGGCTCCTCTGTCCATGAGATTGTCCAGACAAGAATAGTGGAGTGGGTTGCCATTCCTTCCTCCAAGGGATCTTCCCAATCCAAGGATCAAACATGAGTTTCCTGCATTGGCAGGTGGATTCTTTACCACTGAGCCACCAGGAAAGCTAAGTGGTAAACCTGCTTTCACTTTACTCTGGCTCACTCTTGGATTCTTTCCTATACAGAGCCAAGGACCCTCACCTGAGAGCTGGGCATGACTATGCTCTTATGGCCCGTTTTCCTACACCATCTTTCCTGATGGTGGGACCTCAAAGGGCATAATCTCAGTCCATCTGTTGGGCTGTGGCTCTCCTCTGTGGAGGGTGGCTGGGACTCGGCCCAAGCCAGGTAGATTCAAGTAGCCTCTTAGGTGGTGGCTGACACCGCCTGTGGAATCTAGCAGAGACCGGTTCTCTGGCCATGAAGGAGCCTGAGGCTTTTGTTCTTTCGTCTTTCTCATTCTCCCCTATTGCTCTATCTCTTAGGACTTGAGAAGATTCACCAAGAGAACCATGCAGACGTCCTAATTATGGGGGCAAAGAGGGAGTAAGCCAAAAAGTTCATTCGTTTTTTTTCCCTAAGCTAGTTCTAGTAGCACTTAGTTGTCTTTAACTTCATTCAAAACGATGCTCTTAGATTCTTTGGTGACAGCTGTCATATCAGGTAGCATCTTTTAAAAAGCATCAAAATCGGTAAATCTTTGTGTAACCATTTTAATATTGAAGATGTAAGAAAAACAGCAGAATTTTCAGCATATTATGCTGTATTATTTCAACAAAGGTAAAAAGGCAACTGAAATGCAAAAAAAAAAGATTTGTACTGTGACTGATTGAATGTGTGGAAAGTGGTTTGTGAAGTTTCATGCTGGAAATTTGTCACTGGACAATGCTCCTTGGTTGGGGAGACAAGTTGAAGTTGATAGTAATCAAACTGAGACCTTAACTGAGAACAATTAACTTTATATCATGCACGAGATAAATGACATAGTCAAATTATCCAAATCAAGCATCGAAAATCATCTGCACCAACTTGATTATGTTAGTCACTTTGATGTTTGGGTTTCACATAAATTAAGGGGGCAGGGGGTTGGGGGGGAACCAAATTGTGACAGGGAATGGAAAGTGGATACTATATAATATTGTGGAATGGAAGAGATTGTGGGCCCCGTGAAATGAACCACCACCAACCACACCAAAAGCTGGTGTTCGTCCAAAGAAGATGATGTTGCATATATGGTGGGATCGGAAGGGTGTCCTCTATTATGAGCTCCTCCAGAAAACCAAACAATTAATTCCAAGTACTGCTCCCAATTAGACCAACTGAAGTCAACAGCAAACACAATCTTCCATCAGGACACTACAAGATCACATGTTTCTTTGATGACCAGGCAAAAACTGTTACAGCCTGGCTGGGAAGTTCTGATTCATCCACTATATTCACCAGACAGCCCACCTTTGGATTTCCATTTATTTCGGTGTTTACAAAATTCTCTTCATGGAAAATATTTCAGTTCCCTGGATGACTGTAAAAGGAACCAGAAATAGTTCTTTGCTCAAAAAGCCAAACTGTTTTGGCAAGATGGAATTATGAAAGTGCCTGAAAAATGGTGGCTCAGATGGTAAAGCGTCTGTTTACAATGTGGGAGACCCGGCTTCAATCCCTGGGTCAGGAAGATCCACTGGAGAAAGAAATGGTCACCCACTCCAGTATTCTTGGCTGGAAAATCCCATAGACAGAGGAGTCTGGTAGGCTACAGTCCCCAGGGTTGCAAAGAGTCAGACACAACTGATTGATTTCACTTTTTCTTTCTTTAGTGGGAAAAAATGGTGACTATGTTGTTCAATAAAGCTCATGGTGAATATGAAAAGTATGTCTTTTATTTTGACTTTAAAGCCCAAGGACCTTTTTTTGGCCAACCCACTCACTGGTGACTCGGTTCCCCTCTATGGCTCCTTGGGCCTGACTCCAGCTCCATACTGGATAACAGTGTCAGTCTGGTTCTGAGACGCCAGAACTGTGGTGAAGAACAATTTGGGGGACTCTCTGAAGCTTCCTCAAGATTTGCAGCTTGGCTCCCCATGAGGGCTATTGGGACTAAGGCCCTCGTAGAACCCCCAAGCAGAAGTTGCAGGCGAGCACCTCCTTCTTGAGGGTCATAGTCCCTTCTCACGCTAGGAAGTGCACCTTCCTAGTCCCACCCAATCTTCCTCTTGATTTCAACCCCCTCATTGATGGTGTCACCGAAATGAGGGCTGTGTTCCCCATCTCTTAAGGGACCCCGGATACCTCTCAGTGGAAGCTGTGAGTGAGTGCCTTCTCAGGGCCTTAGGAATCTCTCCTGGGAATGGTCATGGTTGGACACCTTCCCTCCTGTCCTGGATATCGCTTATGTCCTCCTTGTCTCCTGACTTCTTGGCCTTTCTCCTGATCCTTGAACCTCTTAGCCAGCTTTCCCAGCAGATGGGTGTTGCCTCTTTTACTTCCGAGGAGAGGGAGGCTCTTCTCCATCTCAAGGTCCATATCCTGAGCGGAACTTCAGCCTTTTGTTATCACTGCCTGGTGGGTACAAACTAGCCCTACCCTTCAACTCTATTTGTTTCTCTTTTGTGGCAGTGATAAAGGTAATCTCTAGTTGACTCAGAGCCTAGCTCTCCTTCCTCCTTCTCTGAAGGATTTAGGCCCTGGGACTCTGGTGGGTTCCACCCCCCCACTAATCCAAGAGGCCTCCTCAGGCTAACCAACCTGGTACATTTGGGGTGCTCAACAGGGAACCCACAGTTGCCTTTGCCAAACAGATCCTTTCTCTCATGGCTGGACAGCCACAATCCCAGTTTTCCATGCTTAATTAAACACCTTTTCTGCCAAATCCCCAGAGTCAGGGACTGTCAGGGATCAGGCCAATTATACTGTCTCCTAAATTGCCATCAATGAATAGCAAGGAGACATAAGAAGACCTTCTTAAATGAACAGTGCAAAGAAATAGAGGAAAACAACAGGATGGCAAAGACTAGTGATCTCTTCAAGAAAGTTCAAGATATCAGGGGAGTATTTCCTGCAATAGTGGACACGATAAGGACAGAAATGGCAAGGACTTAACAGAAACAGAAGAGATTAAGGCAAAAAAAAAAAAAAAGATTAAGAAGAGGTGGCAAGAATACACAGAAAAGTGAAAGCGAAGTCGCTCAGTTGTGTCCAACTCCTGGAGACCCCACAGACTGTAGCCCACCAGGCTTCTCTGTCCATGGGATTCTGCAGGGAAGAACACTGGAGTGGGTTGCCATTTCCTTCTCCAGGGGATCTTCCCGACCTAGGGATTGAACCCTGATCTCCAGCATTACAGGTAGACTCTTTACCATCTGAGCCACCAGGGAAGTCCACAGAAGAGCTATACAAAAAAGATCTTAATGACCTAGATAACCACAATGGTGTGGTCACTTACCTAGAGCCAGACATCTTGGTGTGAGAAGTCAAGTGGGCCTTAGGAAGCATTACTACCAACAAAGTTAGTGGAGGTGATGGAATTCCAGCTGAGCTATTTCAAATCCTAAAAGATGATGCTGTTAAAGTGCTGCACTCAATATGCCAGCCAATTTGGAAAACTCAGCAGTGACTACAGGACTGGAAAAGGTCAGCTTTCATTCCAAGCCCAAGGAAGGTAATGTCAAAGACTGTTCAAACTACAGTACGGTTGTGCTCATTTCACATGCTAGCAAGGTGATGCTCAAAATCCTTCAAGCTAGGCTTCAACAACACATGAACCAAGAACTTTCAGATGTACAAGCTGGATTTAGAAAAGGCAGAGAAACCACAGATTAAATTGGCAACATCCATTGGCTCATAGAGAAAGCAAAGCAATTCCAGAAAAACATCTTCTGCTTCACTGACCATGCTAAAGCTTTTTTTTTTTCATGCTAAAGCTTTTGACTGTGTGAGTCACAACAAACTGTGGAAAACTTCAAGAGATGGGAATACCAGACCACTTTACCTGTCTCTTGAGAAATCTGTATGCAGGTCAAGAAGCAACAGTTAGAATAGGACATGGAACAATGGACTTTGGTTCAAAATTGGGAAAGGAGTATGTCAAGGCTGTATATTGTCACCCCGCTTATTTAACTTATATGCAGAGTACACCATGTGAAATGCTGTGCTGGCTGAAGCACAAGCTGGAATCAAGATTGCCTGGAGAAATATCAATAAACTCAGATATGCAGATGACACCACCCTAATGGCAAAAGGCAAAGAGGAACTAAAGAGCTTCTTGATGAAGTTGAAAAGCANGCAGAGTACACCATGTGAAATGCTGTGCTGGCTGAAGCACAAGCTGGAATCAAGATTGCCTGGAGAAATATCAATAAACTCAGATATGCAGATGACACCACCCTAATGGCAAAAGGCAAAGAGGAACTAAAGAGCTTCTTGATGAAGTTGAAAAGCAGAGACATTACTTTACCAACAAAGGTCTGTCTAGTCAAAGATATGGTTTTTCCAGTGGTCATGTATGGATGTGAGAGTTGGACTGTAAAGAAAGCTGAGCACCGAAGAATTGATGCTTTTAACTGTGGTGTTGGAGAAGACTCTTGAGAGTCCCTTGGACTGCAAGGAGATCCAACCAGTCCATTCTGAAGGAAATCAGCTGTGGGATTTCTTTGGAAAGAATGATGCTAAAGCTGAAACTCCAGTACTTTGGCCACCTCATGCAAAGAGTTGACTCATTGGAAAAGACTCTGATGCTAGGAGGGATTGGGGGCAGGAGGAGAAGGGGACGACAGAGGATGAGATGGCTGGATGGCATCACTGACTTGATGGACGTGAGTCTGAGTGAACTCCAGGAGTTGGTGATGGACAGGGAGGCCTGGTGTGCTGCAATTCATAGGGTCGCAGAGTCGGACATGACTGAGCAACTGAACTGAACTGAACTGATGAAGGTGAAAGAGTGAAAAAGTTGGCTTAAAACTCAACATTCCAGAAACTAAGATCATGGCAGCCAGTCCCATCACCTCAGGGCAAATAGAAAGGAAGAGAGTGGAAGCAATGACAGATTTTATTTTCTCAGTTCAGTTCTGTTCAGTGGCTCAGTTCTGTCCGACTCTTTGCCACTCCATGAACTGCAGCATGCCAGGCTTCTCTGTCTACCACCAACTCCTGGAGCTTGCTCAAAATCATGACCATCAAGTTGGTGATGCCATCCAACCATCTCATCTTCTTTTTATTTTTATTTATTTTTTTCCATCTCATCTGTCATCCTGTTCTATGGGCTCCAAAAATCACTGCAGACGGTGATTGCAGCCATGAAATTAAAAGAACTTTGCTCCTTGGAAGGAAGCTATGACACACCTAGCACCTAGACAGTGTATTAAAAAGCAGAGATATCACTTTGCTGACAAAGGTCTGTCTAGTTAAAGCTATGGTTTTTCCAGTAGTCATGAGATCTGAGAATTGAACCGTAAAGAATGCTGAGCACCGAAGAATTGATGCTTTTGAACTGTGGTGCTGGAGAAGAGTCTTTATTTATTTATTTATTTGGATATTAATACCTTTTAATGTTTCACATTGCTTTTTTTTTCTTCCAGAAGATTTATAACAAAAATACATGTAATTTAATGAGTTTCAATACACTGGGTGATTACAGAGACAAGTCTATAAGGTGGGATTCTTCTTGTGGGGGCAGAATATTCCATTCCACGAAGAAGACAGAATCACAACATGATTAGGCTTGATCACCCTGTACTGCCTATGTTCTAGTTTCAGAAATTGGCAGACTTGGAGGGGAAAATAAAAAAATTTTTAAATAATAAATAAAACCGAACATAGTCAGCTGCCTCAATTCCCCTCTCTTTTTCTTTTTCCCTTCTCTCCACACAACCAGATGGGGTGGGGTGAGGCAGGGCCATGGGACAGGCGAGGTCAGCGTCCCTGCTGACCGAATGCTGGGCCAACACCGAGTTCCCTGAGGTGATCGAGAAATGTACTTTGAATCGATCGCTCAGTGTTGTGGCTGAGAAACACACACAGAGGGAAGACCCAAAAAGAGGGCTGGGGGGCAACAAGAAGTCCCCTGGACAGCAACGAGATCAAACCGGTCTATCCTAAAGGAAATCAACTCTGAATATTCATTGGAACGACTGATGCTAAAGCTGAAGCTCTAATACTTGGGCCACCTGATGTGAATAACTGACTCCTTGGAAAGGACCCTGGTGCTGGGGAAGATTTAAGGCAGGAGGAGAAGGGTTCAACAGAGGATGATATGGTTGGATGGCATCAATGACTCGATGGACATGAGTCTGAGCAAATTCTGGGTGGTGGTGAAGGACAGGGAAGCCTGGTGTGCTACATTCCACAGGGTCACAAAGAGTTGGGCATGACTTAGTGACTGAACAACAACAACAAAATTGCCATCAAGACTTATCTCTGAAACACTCTCTCGAGTGTTTAAGGGGTCCACCCATTTCACCCATTCAAATCCCTGGCAGCACACTCCCAGGCTTGTGGGATATCTATCAGGGACACTGGCAAAGTGCCAGGATGAATAACCAGGATCTGGTCAGAATCCATCAGACCCCTGTGTCATTGTGACACCCTAAACAAAATGAGAGCAACTGTAGACCCTCTGAAAGAGTCTTAGTTAGGATGCATATTAGCTAATTGGGGAAAATTTAGACAGTGTGGTTTAAGAAAAAAATTAATTTTCTTTTGTAATCCTGTATGGCTCCAATACAAACTAGAGGACCAAGAGATCTGGCCAGAAAATTGAGTCATTGATTTACAACCCTATCTTGCAGCTGGACTTATTTTGTCAAAGGAAAGGGAAATGGAAGGGAGTCCCGTATGTTCAAAGGTTCTTGTCCTTAATCTAAGATCCAGGTCTAAAGAACTCCTATCAGATGTGGCTGGTCACAACCCTTCAAAGTGGCTTCTTCCCTGGCAGGAGACTGATGTTTTGGAGAGTCCCCTTATGAGTCCAGCTCTGGGAATTCCCACCTCCCCTGATTCTGAGAGGGGTAGTCTTCCAGATCATTCCCTCTAACTCCTCATCTGGGCATCTGGAGGCCTCAAGTCCCCATGAATCAGCTCATGGACTTGGCCTTTGGAGTATTCAGTGATAGCGATAAGGTTGAAGAAGCAAACCAGATTCAGGGACAATAAGGATGAAAAGCAAAATTACTGGGGGCAGCCCTGACCCCTGCACCACCTCAGAGTTACCCTCCCTTACAAAAGCCCATGGCATGGGCAGAGTTCAAAAAGCCAGGATCAGAGCCACTGTCTTGCCAAGAAAGTATTGAAGTGTGGCCAAGAGGGCCATTGCAAGGATGAATGCCTTCTGTATGGGAAAAGCCCACTGGGTCCCTGCCTGATATGAAAACGAGGGCCACTGGAAGTGGGACTGGCCAGGAACCTCCCTAGCTTGAAAAGGAAACCTGGTCATTTGTCTGTAGGAGCCTCAGGTAACACTTGACATGGCAGGTAGGACAGTTATTTTCTTATCAGATATGAGAGCCATCTACTCTATGCTAACTGATTTCCCTGGACCCTGGTCCTTCTGATCGTGTGTGATAATGGGGCTCAGTGGATGGCCAAAGGTAAGCAATAAGCCTCCTACAACCCTCAGCTGCTTGCTAGGAAGTCATACCTTCACATGTCAGTTTCTGCTCAAGCCTGAGCATGCTTTCCCCTTGCTGGGAAGGGACTTGCTCACTCAATTCGAGACAAGAGTTCAATTTGGAGAACCTTACGAGGAAGCCACCCTCCAAGAAAAACGAGTGCTCTTGCATGTGTGAGCCTGCCTCAGTCTTAAGCCAGAGGGGGTCTCCCCTCCACCCCAGGTTGATTCTCAAGGGAACCCCACTGTGTGTGATGCTGACATTTTTGGTGGAGCTACTGCTGTTAGGCTACTTTTAGAAACAGGACCATGTGAGGCTGTTGTTGGCCAGTCTCTTCAGATATGAGGCTGAACTGAGGGTCATCATCAGAGAATTTTTTTAAAACCCATGGAAGATCTTCAAATAAATAGTTTATAGATAAGTTACCAAAATGGGGGGCCACCTGTCTGATTAAACTAACCATGTGTTAGTCTCTCTGTCATGTTGGACTCTTTGCAACCCCATGGGCTGTAGCCCACTAGGCTCCTCTGTCCATGGGACTTTCCAGGCAAGAATACTGGAGTAAGTTGCCATTCCCTTCCAGGGGATCTTCCTGACCCAGAGATCGAATGCAGGTTTCCTGCACTGTGGGCAGACTCTTTACCATCCAAGCCACCAGGGAAGCCCTGTAACCATGGCTAACCATAGCTGGTAGGAATCTAGGGGAAGGCTTTCTCCCCTAAGCTAAATGAGAGAAACTGAAACATGCCAACATATAGGTGAATGGGTGTATCAGTCCTTTAATGTCATTGAGGTGGCCACCCAATTGTTTGATGTTAAAAAAAAAAAAAATGATCTTCTTGTTTTGTAAATCTAGTCTTTACAGGAGCAGAGGTGTGGCTCCAGAAATAATCACATGCAGGGGACGTGAGTTGGCTGTCTTGTCTGGGAAGATCCCACGTGCTGTGGAGCAGCATGGACTTACCCATGTGCCGCAACAACTGAGCCTGTGATCACAGAACCCGTGAGCTGCAATTACTGAGCCTACGCCCCCTAGAGCCTGTGCTCAGCAAGAGAAGCCACCGCAATGAGAAGCCTGAACACTGCAACTAGAGAGTAGCCTCCGTTTACAGCAACTACAGAAAAGCCCACACAGTAACAAAGACCCCTGCACAGCCAATAATAATAATAATAATAATAATAATAATAACGATAACAACATAAAACTGAAACAAAAATGCACATCTTGAAAAAGAGGGTAGGTAACTTGGACCTTAACTGGTCAAGGACAAATAGAAATTCTAAGTGGATCCTTCTAGCACCTGCCCCTGCTCGTGTGTGTCTTCCCACTGGCTCCCAGCATTTGTCTTCCATGTACTTAACTGACTAATTCCAGCAGGCAGGTAGAGAGTGCTCAGAATTATTAATGCTTACCTTCAGGAGGAGCAATGTTGGCAACTACAGCCAAGGGCTTACATGTCGCTCCTTCTGCTTTTGCTTTTGACAGATGCCACTCATTTCCAAAGTGACGTAGATCAGCTCCTTTCCACCCCACCCCCTATTCAGTGACGTGGTTTTGTACATTTCTAATAGGTGTCATTTCTTTTTGTCATAGTCTGCATTCCTTCTGAGGCTGAAAGCTCAGCCTCTCTGTACACTGGAGCTGAATCGAGTCTCAGAGAGAGAATTTCATGTAAAGTAGAAAGAAAGAAAGAAAAGTGAAGTCACTCAGTCGTGTCTGAATCTTTGTGACCCCATGGATTGTAGCCCACCAGGCTCCTCTATCCATGGAATTTTCTAGGCAAGAGTACTGGAGTGGGTTGCCATTTCTTTCTCCAGGGGATCTTCCTGACCCAGGTATCAAACCTGGCATTGTGGGCAGATGCTTTACCCTCTGAGCCACCAAGGAATCCCAAAGTACAAAAGTAGAAAAGGATAGCTTTATTGCTTTGCCAGGCAAAGACAGACACAGCAGGCTACTGCCCTCAAAACCGTGTGTCCCAGCTTGGAGAAGACAGTGAGGAGCTTTATAGGAACTGTTCAAAGAGAGCAGGATCGGCTTGTGGACGTTCTGATGGTGGTGAGGTAAGTAAGCATCAAGATTATCAACCTTCAGGTCCAATTGATCTGGGGTCTACATTTTTTGTGGGCAGTGTACCACAGGGCGTTTCCAGAATCTGCAGGACAGCTCAAAGATGTTCTGTGTAGACAGGAGACAGGGCCTTGCCCCAAGCCTCCTCTGCACAGTTTATTTCTCCCTGGTGTGACATCCCCTCCCTCTCCTAAAGAACAACTGTTTGAATCTACACATTGGAACTCAGGGAAGGTCACAGAGGCTGAATGAATGCTGTTTCCTATAATCAAAGACACAGGCGCATAGAAAGGATTTGGGCCTCGGAGGATCACTTCCTGGGATCTCCCAACCTCCTCCCTCTTTCTGCTGGACAGTTCTCTACAGAGTGTTATGTATCCACCATGAAAGCATCATCACGCAGAGTATTTTTATGGCCCTAAACACACCCTGGACTTCCCCTAGTCAAACCCTACCCCCCCTTCTCAACCCCCTGGCAATCCCTGATCTATTACCGCCTGTAGCTTTGCTTTTTCTGAAATATCATATAAAAGTAATCATACAGTATGCAGTATGCAGCCTTTCCCAAACTGGCTTGTTTTGCTTATCAACGTGCATTTAAGATCTGTGCTTTTTTTTCATGGCTGCATAGCTCTTTCCTCTTTATCACTGAATTGTATTCCATTGACTGGATGGGCCACAGTGCGTTGATCCATTCACCTAAGAAAGTACATCTTGGCTGCTTCCAGTTTTTGCTGGTTGTGAATACATCTGATGTGAACATTTGTGTGCTGGTTTTTCTGTGCCTGGTTTGTCTCTACTCCTTCAGGTAAAATACAAAGGGGTGTGGTTGCAGGACTGTATGGTACATTTAGCTTCGTAAGACACCACCAAGCTGTCCTCCAAAGTGGCTGCACCATTTTGCAATCCCTCCAGATTGTAAACTCCAGGAATCAGAGTTCCTGTTGCTCAACAGCCTCTACATGCCACTGTGGGTGTTGTCCATGGTCCAGATTTTGGCCATTATCATAGGTATGTAGTGATGTCTTATTGTTTGAATTTGCAATGCATGAATGACCTATGATGTTAGACATCTTTTCATATGCTTATTTGCCCTCTGTATTTTTTCCTTGATTAGGTATCTTTGCCCCATCTTTAAATTGGGTTGCTTGTGTTCTGTTCAGTTCTCAGAATTCCTTATCTATTTTGGTCCTTTCATGGATCACAAACTTGAGATGGCAGAGGGGCTTGCATAACTCAATAAGAAAGCAAAGGAATTCCAGAAAAACATCTACTGCTGCTTCGTTGACTACAGGGAAGCCTTTGACTGTGTGGATCACAACAAACTGTGGAAAATTTTTCCAGGGATGGGAAAACCAAACCACCTAATCTGTCTCCTGAGAAACCTGTATGCAAGCCAAGAAGCAATAGTTAAAAAAATAAATTAAAAAAAAAGAAGCAATAGTTAGAACCTTACATGGAACAACAGACTGATTCCAAATCGAGAAAAGATTATGTCAAGGCTGTATATTGTCACCCTGCTTATTTAACTTATATGCAGAATACATCATGTGAAATGCCTGACTGGATGAAGCACAATCTGGAATCAAGATTGCTGGGAGAAATATCAACAGCCTCAGATATGCAGATGATACCACACTTGTGGCAGAAAGTAAAGAGGAACCAAAGAGCCTCTTGATGAAAGTGAAAGAGGACAGTGAAAAAGTTGGCTTAAAGCTCAACATTCAAAAACTAAGATCAGGGCATCTGGTCCCATCACTTCCTGGCAAATAGATGGGGAAACAATGGAAACAGTGACAGACTTTATTTTTATTTTCTTGGGCTCCAAAATAACCGCAAATGGTGATGGCAGCCATTAAATTAAAAGATGCTTGCTCCTTGAAGAAAAGCTATGACAAACCTGGACAGCGTATTAAAGAGCAGAGACATTACTTTGCCACCAAAGGTCCGTCTAGTCAAAGCCATAGTTTTTACACTAGTCATGTATGGATGTGAGAGTTGGACTATAAAGAAAGCTGAGCACTGAAGAATGGATGCTTTTGAACTGTGGTGTTGGAGAAGACTCTTGAGAGTCCCTTGGACTGACTGCAAAGAGATCAAACTAGTCAATCTTAAAGGAAATCAGTCCTGAATATTCATTGGAAAGACTGATGCTGAAGCTGAAACTCCAATACTTTGGCCACCTGATGTGAAGAACTGACTCACTGGAAAAGACCCTGATGCTGGGAAAGCTTGNCTGGGCCGGGCTGGGAGGAAGCAAAGAGGCTGCTGGGCTTCCCAGTGGTGGCCCACAGGGGCTTCTTTGTGCCATTGCAGGGTCAGCCACCCCAACATTGTGGCTCTGGAAGATGTCCACGAGAGCCCTTCCCACCTCTATCTGGCCATGGAGCTGTGAGGACGGCGGGGTCAGGCGGGGTGGGGTGGGGGCACTGGGTTTGGGTGGTAAGCTGGGGCTGGGGGGGGGGGCCTGGGTCCGCTGAGTCGCTGCTCTCCTCAGGGTGACAGGGGGTGAGCTGTTCGATCGAATCATGGAGCGTGGCTCCTACACGGAGAAGGATGCTAGCCACCTGGTGGCCCAGGTTCTTGGCGCTGTCTCCTACCTGCACAGCCTGGGCATCGTACACCGAGACCTCAAGGTGCTTGCCCACCTGGGGCTTGCCCGGTGTCCCTGTGCTAGGGATCTGGGGAACCTGAGGGCACCCAGATCCAGAGGGGCGCTGGGGCTGACCTGCCGTTCTTTCTGCCATCTGTGCATCACAGCCTGAAAACCTCCTCTATGCCACCCCCTTCGAGGACTCCAAGATCATGGTCTCTGACTTTGGCCTCTCCAAAATCCAGGCTGGCAACATGCTAGGCACCGCCTGTGGGACCCCAGGCTATGTCGGTGAGTGAGGGGGTGCCCCCAGGCTCCACGGGGAGCCGGGGGAGGGGGCAGGAGACCCTGTGGGCACTGTGATGCCAGGGGCAGGGCAGGCGGTGGGTCCACTAGGCCGCACTGAAGGCACGGTGTGCGTGTGCACGGGTGTGCGTCTGTCTGTCTCTGGCCTCCAGCCCCGGAGCTCTTGGAGCAGAAACCCTACGGGAAGGCCGTAGATGTGTGGGCCCTGGGTGTCATCTCCTACATCCTGTGAGTGACCACTGGGAAGGTTCTTCTTCTGCCTGCCTGCCCCCGGCTGGGTTGGGGAGGTTTGGACAGCTGGCTGATTCATCTGTGGGTGCCAGGCTGTGTGGGTACCCCCCCTTCTACGACGAGAGCGACCCTGAACTCTTCAGCCAGATCCTGAGGGCCAGCTACGAGTTTGACTCTCCCTTTTGGGATGACATCTCAGAATCAGGTGAACTTGAGGCTGATCCAGAGCTTAGGGAGGTGGGTAGGGACAACGGCCCTTGGGGACATGGAGGGCTGAGCCCGGCCTGACCTGGCTTCCTGGCTTCAGCCAAAGACTTCATCCGGCACCTTCTGGAACGAGACCCTCAGAAGAGATTCACCTGCCAGCAGGCCTTACAGCATCTTTGGTGAGTGGGACCTCTGCTGAACTGTCCAGGGGGATCCTTCAGAACCCCCACTGCCACTGACCTCCAGCTGCCCCCTAGGATCTCTGGGGATACAGCCTTTGACAAGGACATCCTGGGCTCCGTCAGTGAGCAGATCCAGAAGAATTTTGCTCGAAATCATTGGAAGGTTAGTGTGGACAGGGACCTGGGGAATCAGCTCAAGGCTGGCTGCTCCTTCTGTCAGCCTCAGGAGGATGGTCTGGGTGGCCAGTGACCTTTGTGGGCCTCCACGTCTTGGGCCTGCAAGTCTTGGAGGACCTGTTTATGGGCCTCCAAGTCTTGGGCCTGAGATGTGGTGGCCTGATGCCCCTCTCTCCTGGCAGCGTGCGTTCAATGCTACCTCCTTCCTCCGCCACATCCGCAAGCTGGGGCAGAGCCTGGAGGGTGAGGAGGCCTCTGGACGGAGGGTGATGAGCCGCAGCCACCCAGGCCTCCCGACCGGCCAGCCTCCCGAGTGGTGACAGCCAGGTGCATGCTGGGAGATGGCTCTTTGGTGAACTCCAAAAGTGGCAGGCCCCGGGTGGCCTAGAGCTCAGTGGGCTGAGGGCAGAGAGCGCAGACAGGGGCGGCGGGGGAGCCGGGGTCCACCGAGAAGGGGATGAGAGAGAGGTGGGGGGGCAGGCCATGCTGCCGGCCTGGATTCTTGAGGGGCCCAGTGCCAGGCCCCAGTGGGCACCTCTGCTGAGAGCCTGGGCTGGGGGCCGGGTGCACAGGGCATGCCATGGGGTGGGGGCTCCTGAGTGTCCGCTTTCCTGTGCTTCTCTCTTTCCTTCTCCTCCAGGCAGATGCCCAGGCTGAGCACATGGACCCTCAGACCCCCCAGCTCCACACACCCTACCCCGTCAGCCCAGGGCGAGTTGCCATGGGGAGAGTTTGAGTCCTGTTGGGTGGGGTGCATGGTGCTGGGGTGGGGCATTTGCAGACTTCCCCTCCCCTGTTGCCACCACACACCAGCTACAAGCCAAGAGGCCCCAGGGATGTCTGGCCCGCGCGTGTTCTGTGCTTCGCTGTGGGTGGTCCTGCTTGTGTCGTGGCCCTCCAGATCCCCCACCCACCCCAGTCTCCCCCGAATCAATAAAGACAGACAGAGCAGTGGGCAGTGGTGAGCTGGAAGGAGTGATGAGGGGTGGCAGGGCAAGGGTGGAAGGGGCTGGTGTCTTCCATGGGAAGGAAATCAAGGAGGCAGGTCCACGGCCGCAAGACTTGGCCCATCACCACCCAAACTTCCGCACACAAGCACCTGGCGGGCCAAGGACTTCCTGTCCCCACTCTCCAAAATGCCAGCAAGAGTCAGCCCAGCAGGCCAGCAGGGCCACCACTCAGGGTCGGCCTGCATGTGGCTCTGGGGCCCTGGGAGAGAGAGAATGGGCGCATCTCCTGCTGGCAGCGGGGGTGGGAGGCGGGGAGGGCTGTCTCCAGGCCTCCAGGGATGGGCTGGGCCGTGCTCAGGGGTAACTAGAGTCCTGGGACGTTTTCTGCCCTCTCTCCGTTCGTTCCCCTGCTTCCTGGGGCCGTGGATGAACAGTGCACGCCCTGTGTTTGCAGGCAAAGGCTCTCCAGCCTCAGTATCCAAGGCTGAGGGAGGAGCCCCTGGCCAGTAGAGGGCGCCACTGGGGCCCCCACCGTGTGCTGGGTCGTGGCTTCGGGGCACCTGGGCTCCAGGCTCCACAGGGCCTTTGCCCTGTTTGTGCTCCTCACGGGAAGACTCTGAGGACCTTGGCCCCATCTGGGTCAGAGGGAGCACCCTGAGTTCTGGGAGAGCGGGCCACCCCTTTGCCCCACCGGCCCGTGCTAGCCTGAGTCTCCGTGAGCAGCACTAGGAAAGGCTCTGGACTCATCAAGGCCGGGCTCTGGAGCTCCGCCCCGTCCAGCCACCGCAGAACCTGATGAAGATGCTTCTCCGTGTTGACATTTGGGCCCTGAAGGAGGCAGCGAGAAAGCCCAGAGCAGGGCTGGCCTGGGGCTCAGGGGTGGGGCTGGAACTGGGCGTGCCTGCCTGCTGCTTCCCAAACCCCAAGTGCCTTCTCTGGCTTTCTCTTCTCCCCACTTACTACCTTCCATATACATCTGCCTACAGGCCCCTGAGCCCACGGGGCAAGTCCTGTGGGGGGAGGCAGCTTCATCCTCTGTCACCACGGGCACTTTTAGGCTGTCGTTTGCTCCAGGCTTCAGGGTCAAATAGAGTCAAACAGTGAGGTCCCACCACACCAGCTGCCAACAGTCCAAGGGACCATGGCCAGGTCTCCAGAGCTTGGCCTCTTAACCTCCAACAACCTGGCCTGCCTGCCACTTGGGGCCTTGTCAAGAACTGTCCTGCCCCCTCGGACGTCCACTTCACTGGCTCTCCTTCCCTCACTTTGGTTGTTCACACTGTCTCCCCAGCACACCCACGCTGTCTCATTTTGCCGTCCAAACTGATGGGGCCTTTAGTGTGTGCCAAGCGCTGGGCCCACGGGTCAAGGGTGCCATACCCTTACGCAGAAGGCCCTGCAGTGGAGGAGGTGGGCTTCCTCAGAGACAGGAGAGAGTAGCCGCTGGCTGCTCCTGGAGGCTTGAGCCGGCACACCAGAGCCACCCTTCTAGAAGGAATGGCGCTCCTTCAGAGACACCCAGCTCAGGTTGCTCCCTGGTCCTCACTGAGGAGTCAGAGCCCTGGCTCCGGCCGCAGGGAAGTGAAGTGAAGTCACTCAGTCGTGTCCGACTCTTTGTGACCCCATGGACTCTAGCTTACCAGGCTCCTCTGTCCATGGGGTTTTCGAGGCAAGAATACTGGAATGGGTTGCCATTTCCTTCTCCAGGAGATCTTCCCAACCCAGGGATTGAAACCGGTTCTCCCGCATTGTAGGCAGATGCTTTACCGTCTGAGTCACCAGGGAAGTCAGGCCACAGGGAGATACAGTGCAATTTGACCTCCAGCCAGCAGGTGGCGCCAAGGTCACGTGTTTTCCCTCACCTCTGTTTATCCTTTAGCACCTGGGGCAGCTGCTCAGAACCACGTCTCCCCTAAATCATGCCTTCTTCCGAGTTAGGCAGAGGTGGCATCCTTCCCTTCATCCCTCCAAGCGCTTCCCATATGAGGGGCAGTTTGTGAAAAGAAAGCTTTGGGTCACCCAGGCCGTGGGAGCATTTCTGGACTCAGGCACTGGGGCTGCTACTGGAGGGACCTGTCAGACTGGAGCCTGGCTGGGGGAGTCTCTGGCCAGTGATGAGCCAGCACTGGGGTGGGAGCCAGACAGCACCATTGTCCATGGTGGACAGGTGCTGAGCTTCTGTGAGTTGGGAGTTGGGATCAAAGGACTGGCCAGTCCATCCTAAAGGAAATCAGTCCTGAATATTCATTGGAAGGACTGATGCTGAAGCTGAAACTCCAATACTTTGGCACCTGATGTGAATAACTGACTCATTGGGAAAGACTCTGATGCTGGGAAAGACTGAAGGCAGGAGGAGAAGGGGATGACAGAGGATGAGATGCTTGGATGGCATCACTGACTCGATGGACATGAGTTTGAGCAAGCCCTTGGAGTTGGTGATGGACAGGGGAGCCCCTGTGGGTGAGATGAGACGAAGCTGTCTCCATTGTTCTGGGCCTCCCAGGGTGGGTCTCATGCTCTGTCCTGGAGCAAACCCCTGGGTGTCAGAAGTTTCAGGGACACTCAACCTGGGGGTCCTCCCTGGGCATCTGGAGACTAGGGCGCTGGTCCTGGGAGCTCTTTAGAAGTCAGTGATGGGTTGAGGGTGGGGAATGAAGGAGAGGAGGTCTGGGGTGGCCCATGGAACCATTCACCAAGAGGGGTTCAGCTGGGGTGGGTTTGGGGGAGAGACAGCGAGATTGGCTTTGAACATGGTAGTCTGGCGCTGCCTGAAGGGACTTAGAACATAAGAGACATGTTCCTCACCCTTCTCTAACCAGAAGAGTTAGCTCAGTGACGAGTCTTTATTGAGCACTTACTGTGTGCCAGGCACCTGGATTAACTCCAGCCTCGACTATGAGGTAGTCATTCTCATGAGCATCACCCGTACTTTGAATACAGGTGGACCAATTCAGTTGGTCAATCATGTCCGACTGTTTTCGACCCCATGGACTGGAGCACGCCAGGCCTCCCTGTCCATCAACAACTCCTGGAGCTTGCCCAGACTCATGTCCATCGAGTCAGTGATGCCATCCAACCATCTCATCCTCTGTCATTCCCTTCTCCTCCTGCCTTCAACCTTTCCTGGCATTAGGGTCTTTTCCAATGAGTCAGTTCTTTGCATCAGGTGGCCAAAGTATTGGAGTGTCAGCTTCAGCATCAGTTCTTCCAATGAATATTCAGGGTTGGTTTCCTCTAGGATGGACTGGTTTGATCTCCTTTCAGTCCGAGGGGCTCTCAAAAGCCTTCTCCAACATCACAGTTTAAAAAGATCAGTTTTTTGGTGCTCAGTCTTCTTTATGGTCCAATTCTCACATCCATACGTGACTACTGGAAAAACCATAGCTTTGACTAGACGGACCTTTGTTGGCGAAGTTATGTCTCTGCTTTTTAATGTGTTGTCTAGGTTGGTCATAGCTTTTCTTCCAAGGAGCAAGTGTCTTTTCATTTCATGGCTGCAGTCACCATCTGCAGTGATTTTGGAGCCCCAAAATAAGGTCTCTCACTATTTCCATTGTTTCTCCATCTATTTTCCATAAAGTGATGGGACCAGATGCCATGATTATCGTTATTTGAATGTTGAGTTTTAAGCCAGATTTTTCACTCTCTTCTTTCACTCTCATCAAGAGGCTCTTTAGCTCTTTTTCGCTTTCTGCCATAAGGGTGGTGTCATCTGCGTATCTGAGGTTATTGATATTTCTACCGGCAATCTTGATTCCATCTTGTGCTTCATCCAGCCTGGCATTTCACACGATATACTCTGTATATAAGTTAAATAAGCAGAGTGACAGTATACAGCCTTGATGTACTCCTTTCCCAATTTGGACCCAGTCTGTCGTTCCATGTCCATTTCTAACTGTTGCTTCTCGACTGAGGCATAGAGGCCAAAAAACTGAGCTAAGGTCACACAACCTTGTGCTCGACCTCCTGCTGGCCTCTGGGCAAGGAGGATGGCTCCCTGGGAATAGGAAGGCCATATGGGGACTGAGAAGAAGATGGTGGAGCTCTTCTCTACCTTTCCTTTGGTGAACGCAAACTGTTGGTGTGAGGACAGAGGAAGAACATTGGGCTAGGGGGGCACCCTGGATTGGAGTCTCAGCCTTGCAAGTGGTTCTCTTGCCTTTAACATCCTCTGGGCCTCTATTTCACTGAGTTAATTCCTTGTGAAATAGGAACCTGGGTAGTGGGGTCAACCCCTGGGGTTCACTGTGAGGGGCTACTGGGAAGTGGGACAGGGCTGACACTTCTGGGGGACCCTGTCAGGGGGGAAGGCAAGAAATGGAGGGAGCCTGTGTCAAGGCAACCGAAGAAGGACAGGAAAGATGGAAGTTGGCAGTGGTGGACGGAACAGGGCTCTGTGAGGGAGACTAGGAGAGAAGCAGACCAGTTGAGGAGATGAAGGGGGCGAGTCAGGCCCTCTGTCAGGACTCGAAGCCTAGCTCTTTCCTGCCAGCCACTGGGTGGGTCCATGGCAGCCATGTTCTCTACCCAACCCCAGCTCTGCCCAGGTATCCTTGTCTCCATCTCTGTCTCCTCAGGTGGGCAAGACATGAAGTATGGAGTGTTTCAGGAGAAGCAAATAACCCGATTTGTTTCTTGAAGGTGGTTGTGATAAGTGGTTCAGAGATTGGCCAGAAAAAGTGAACTTGCTCAAGAGGGCACTGTGGAGCCACTGGAGGGCTGTAGGTAGGATAGTGACAAGATTAGATTTTTGCTTGAAGAGAGTTTTCCAGTATTTTTCGACCCTATCTGGACCCTCTTGATAAATACAAAAATCTTATCTCTAGATTCCACCCCCCGACCCAGGCCCCATTGAGAGTTCTATAGTTCCCCTCATGCCAGGGAGCCAAGCCTGCCTCACGTGATGTTCCGAGTAGAGGCCCAGTTGCTTTTTCCTCAGTTGAGGCTTGTTGTTCAGTCGCTCAGTCGTGTCTAACTCTGTGACCCCATGGACTGCAGTACTCCTGGTTTCCCTATCCTTCACTGTCTCCTGGAACATGCTCGAACTCATGTCCATCGAGTCAGTGATTGCCATCCAACCATCTCATCCTCTGTCGTCCCCGTCTCCTCCTGCCTTCAATCTTTCCCAGCATCAGGGTCTTTTCAAATGAGTCAGTTCTTCACATCAGGTGGCCAAAGTATTGGAGTTTCAGCTTAAGCATTAGTTCTTCCAATGAATACTCAGGGTTGATTTCCTTTAAGATTGATTGGTTGGATCTCCTTGCAGTCCAAGGGACTCTCAAGAGTCTTCTCCAACACCACAGTTCAAAAGCATCAATTCTTCAGCATTCAGCCTTCTTTATGGTCCAGCCCTCACATCCGTACACAACTACTGGAAAAACCATAGCTTTGACTACACAGGCCTTTTCTCAGCAAAGTAACATCTCTGCTTTTTAATACGCTGTCTAGGTTGGTCATAGCTTTTCTTCCAAAGAGCAAGCGTCTTTTACTTTCATGGCTGCAGTCACCATCTGCAGTGATTTGGGAGCCCAGGCGAATAAAGTCTGTCACTGTTTCCATTGTTTCTCCACCTATTTGCCATGAAGTGATGGGACCAGATGCCACGATCTTCATTTTTTGAATGTTGAGTTTTAAGCCAGCTTTTTCACTCTCCTCTTTCACTTTTATCAAGAGGTTCTTTAGTTCCTCTTCGCTTTCAGACATAAGGGTTGTGTCATATGCATATATGAGGTTATTGATATTTCTCCCAGCAATCTTGATTCCAGCTTGTGCTTCATCCAGTCAGGCATTTTGCATGATGTACTCTGCATATAAGTTAAATAAGCAGGTGACAATATGCAGCCTTGACATACTCTTTTCCCAATTTAAAACCAGTCCATTGTTCCATGTCTGATTCTAACTGTTGCTTCTTGACCTGCATACAGTTTTCTCAAGGGGCAGGTAACGTGGTCTGGTATTCCCATCTCTTGAAGAATTTTCCACAGTTTATTGTGATCCACACTGTCAAAGGCTTTAATGTAGTCAATGAAGCAGAAGTAGATATTTTTCTGGAATTCTCTTGCTTTTCCTATGATCTAATAGATGTTAGCAATTTAACCTCTGGTTCTTCTGCCTTTTCTAAATCCAGCTTGAACATCTGGAAGTTCTCATTTCATGTACTGCCAAAGCCTAGCTTGGAGAATTTTGAGCATTACTTTGCTAGTGTGTGAGATGAGTTCAACTGTGCAGTAGTTTGAACATTCTTTGGCATTGCCCTTCTTTGGGATTGGACTGAAAATTGACCTTTTCCAGTCCTGTGGCTGGTGATGAGTTTCCCATATTTGCTGGCATATTGAGTGCAGCACTTTAGCAGCAGCATCTTTTAGGATTTGAAATAGCTCAGCTGGAGGTCTATCACCTCCACTAGCTGTGTTCCTAGTGATGCTTCCTAAGGCCCACTTGACTTCACACTCCAGGATGTCTGATTCTAGGTGAGTGATCACACCATCATGGTTATCTGGGTCATTAAGACCTTTTTGGTTCAGTTCTGTGTGTTCTTGCCACCTCTTAATATCATCTGCTTCTGTTAGGCCCATACTCTTTCTGTCCTTTTTTGTGCCCATCTTTACATGAAATGTTTCCTTGGTATCTCTGATTTTCTTGGAGAGATCTCTAGTCTTTCCCATTCTATTGTTTTCCTCTATTTCTTTGCATTGTTCACTTATACATGAACAGGTATACGTGTACATATAGCCACTCATTTTTAGATTTCCCTCCTTGTTTAAATCACCACAGAGCACTGAGTAGAATTCCCCATGCTATACAGTAGGTTCTCATTAGTCGCCTATTTTATACATAGTAGTGTCTCTATGTCAACCCCAGTCTCCCAGTTTGTCCCACCTATGTCTTCCCCCCTTGGTGTCCATATGTTTGTTCTCTCCATCTGTGTGCTTGTGGTTTATAGTCGACTTATACAGTGATAGTAACATAGCAACTGTATCTTTCTTTTGGTGAATACTTGTCTGGCATATCTTGTCCAGTTCTTTTTCTTTCAAACTTAATTTTTTGTTTACTGAGATATAATTCACATACCATAAAATCCACTCTTTAAAATGTACAATTTATTGTTTTTAGTATACAGATGGTCCCTAACTTAAAATGGTTTGACTCAACGATTTTTTGACTTTTACGCTGGTGCGAAAACAATACACATTTAGTGGAAACCATGCTTTGAATTTTCAATTTTGATGTTTTTCCAGGCTAGCAATATGTGGTACAATCCCCTCTCATGATGCTGGGCCATGGCAGTAATCTGAAGCTCCCACTCAGCTACTTGATCATGAGGCTAAACAACCGATAACGCTCATCAAAATTCTGTACCCGGATAGTCATTCTGTTTTTCACTTTCATTCAGTATTCACTTATATGAGATATTCAACACTTTATTACAAAATGAGCTTTGTATTAGATGATTTTGTCAAATTGTAGGCTAATATTAGTGTTCAGAGCACGTCAAAGCTAAGCCATGATGTTTGGTAGGTTAGGTATATTAAATGCATTTTTGACTTAGGATATTTTCAGCTTATGATAAGTTTATTGGGATGTAACCCCACTGGAAATTGAGGAAGATCTGTATTTACAGTTTACATCATCACAATCTAATTCCAGAACATTTTCATCATCCCAGAGGAAAATGCTGTACCCGTTAGTGGTAACTCTCCACTTCCCCTTCCCCAGCCCCTGGCAACAACTGATTTACTTTCTGTCCTTCTGTCTCTGTGGATTTGCCTGTTCAGATATTTTACATAAATGGGATCCTAACATGTGGCTCTTTGTGTCTGGCTTATTTCACTAAGCATAACGATTTCAAAGTTCATCCACATTGCAACATGTATCAGTACTTCATTTATTTTTATAGCTGAACAATGTTCCACTGTATGGATAGATCATGTTCTATTTATCCATGGATCCACTGATGGACATTTGAGTTGTTTACACCTTTTAGCTATTGTGAATAATGCTGCTATGATCATTTCTGTGCAAGCTTTTGTGTGGACATACATTTTCAGGTGCCTTATTTGATAGAATTCACCAGTGAAGACTTCTGGAGTTGGATTTTCTTTGTAGGAAGACTTTCAATTACTATTTCAACTTATTTGCTTGTCATAAGCCTATTGAGATTTTCCATTTAATTTAAAGTCAGTTTTGGTCATTTGTGTCTTTGTCCATTTCATCTGAATTGTCTTAATTTGTTGGCACAATGTTTGCCTTATAATCGTTAACATTTTTTAGTTCAGTAGTAATGTCCCCCCCCCCCTTTTTTTTTTTTTTTTTTTCCTTTTTTTTTTTTTTNCAAAAGGGTTGACCTCACCCAATGTGCATGACTTGAATGGAATGTCAAATTTCACAGGAAAATACTTTGAGAAATAGAGCCTTAAGTAATATGCCAGTTATCCAAGTCTCTGGATGCTTTTTTGCCACATTGCAGGACTTGTGGAGATCTTAGATCTCCTACCAGCGATTGAACCTGGGCCTATGGCACTGAAAGCACCGAGTCCTAACCACTGGACCACCAGGGAATTCCGAGGTAATCTTTTTTCTTGATCAGTCTAGGTAAGATCAACTGTGTTGGTCTTTTCAAAAAACCAACTGTTGTTTTCACTGATTTTCTGTAGTTTTCCTATTTTCTAATTCATTTCTGCACTTATCTTACCTCTGCTTGTTTCAGATTTAGTTTGCTTTTCTTTTTCTAGTTTATTAAGATTTATCATTTGGCCATTGATTTGAGACTTTTTTGTTGTTGTTGGTATAGGCATTTAAAGCTCTAAATTTCTCTTGTAAACAATATATATTCAATAGTTGAATCTTGTTTTTTTGAATCTCTGATTTTTGATTGGGATGTTTAGACCATGAATATTTAATATAGTGATTGATATGGCTGAATTTACATTTGCCATTTTGCTCTTGGTTTCTCTGTATCGTCTGTCTTTTTGTTGCTCTCTTTCTCCTAGACTCCTTTCTTTTGTGTTAAATGTTTTTTAGTGTACCTTTTTTCTTCTGTTGATTTTTAACTATATGCTTTTGAATTGCAGTTACAATACAATATATATCTTAAGTAATTACAGTCTACTTCATATTAATACTCATTTAATTTTTGTAAAATGTAGCAGCTTTTCTCTAACATAGCTCCATTCCTGCCTTCCTCTTTTGTGTTATTAATGTCATATATATATTACATCTATGTAGATTATCATAGAAACTCAACACGACAGTGTTATAGCTATCGCTTTATATCAATACAATCTTACTTTTTTTGAAGAAGTTAGGAGAAGAAATGAAGAATAATAAGAGAGATGTTTGTATTAACCCAGATATTATTCGTTTTGGCTCCTCTTCATTTCTTCCTGTGAATTCAACTTACTAACTGGTGTCAGCCTGAAGGACTTTTTTTTAGTATTTCTTGTAAAGAAGTATAGTAGCAATGAATTCTCCCAGTCTTTGTTTATCAGGAAATGTCTTTTTTAACCTTCAATTTTGTAAGGGATAGTTTTGCTAGAAACAGAATTTTTGATGGGTACTCTTCTTTTCTTTCAACTCTTTGATTATGTCAGTTCACTGTCTTTTGGCCTCCATTATTTCTGATGAGTAGTTAACTGTCAATTTTATTATGGTTTTCTTCTACATGGGTCATTTTTCTCCTATTCCTTTCAAATTTGTCTATCTTTGGCTTTCAACAGTTTGACTGTAAAGTGTCCATGACTATCTCTTTATCTTATTTGGGATCCATTGAACTTCTTGGATCTGATTAACGTTTCTCATAAAATTTTGGAAGTTTTGGTCTTGTTTCTTCAAATACATATTCTGACCCTGTTCTTCAAAACCCCCAACACACATATTTTAGAATGTTTGATATTGTTCCAGAGGTGTCTGAAGTGCTATCATTTTTCTCTCCATTCTACAGATTATATAGTGTAAATTAATATTGTTGATCTATTTTCAAGGTCAGTAGTAATTTCTTATGACACCTTGAACCTACTCTTGAATACTTCTAAAGAAGTTGTCATTTCAGTTATTCCACTCTTTAAAGCTATTTTCATTTAGTTATCATTTCTTAATTTGTGTATCCATATTGAGAATCTCTATTTGTTGATTTGTTGTTGTCATCATACTTTCCTTTAACTCTTTAAATGTGGCTTCTTTTAGTACTTTGAACCTATTTATAATGTGTTTGAAGTTTTCATCTGCTAATTCTAACATTTGGAAACACTCAGAGACAGTTTCTGTTGACTTCTTTCCCCAATGTGGATCATACTTTATTGTTTCTTTGCATATTATACAATTCTTTTGTTGAAAATTGAACTTTTTAACAAATATTTATTTCTTTGGCTGTGCTGGGTCTTAATTGTGGCATGTGGGATCTTTAGTTGTGTGATCTAGTTCTCTGACTAGGGATGGAGCCTGAGACCCCAGCATTGGGAGTGTGGAGACTTAGCCACTAGACAAGGGAAGTCCGCCCAAATTGAACATTTTAGACAATAGTTTCCATCAACTCTGGATTATGATATTCCCTTTACCCCTAGAAGTAGCTTTCAGTGTGTGTGTGTGTGTGTGTGTGTGTGTGTGTGTGTATGAACTTGTTTCTTTGTTGTGTAACTTTTTTGCACTAAGTCTGTGAAACTGTACTGTCTCCCACCCCCACCTGCAGTGTGCAGTCAGTGGTGTCTCTGTTGAGTTTTTTAAAAAAAAACCAGTTTAAAATGTAAGCCTGGTTTTCTAGGGGCTGCCGCATATCTGTCCAGCTTAGTGGCCAGTCAATGATTAGTCAGAAACTATGTTGAAAGATCTCAGGCCACTAAGGCTTGTGTGCTCTGATGAATCTGTGTGTGGGAAGGGGAGTTCTTTCAGTGTTCAGGTTATTTTCAGGCCTTCCCAGGGTTTTCTTTCCCCTGACGCCTTTGAATCTCCTACATACATGTGTATAGCCTCAGTGTAGTCAGGAAAGCATGATTAGATTGGGACCTCTCCGTTCTCCAACTAGTCAGGAACATACTTGCCCCAATCACATTCACAACCCACCCGTCTAGTAGAGCTTTGTTAGCCCTTCTCTGTTGGTCTGCCCCTGAGAAGTTTATTTCCATTGACAATGTCCCTGGGTGTGGATATTCCCCACCAAGTTGACTTAGCCCCCTTCAAATGTAGGCAGAGAAGCTGCTGGTTTTCATGAGCTGCCTTGTACTGGGCATGACAAACTGAGCTGGGAAGAATGGGAGCAGCTCTAGGTCAGAATGCCACAGATTCCCAAAGTTCAACTTCTCATTTTATTATATACCTTTGATTGAGTTCTAGATCATAAAGGTATTTGTCAGCTTTGTCAAGCTTTATTTATTTATTTTTTTGAGGTTATTTGTTGATATCCTCATTTGGCCATAGCTAGAAGTCCTGACTTTTCAATCTTTTCCTCTTCTGTCCTATCATTTAGATGTACCAGTCTTTTAATTTTTATTTCTGTGTATTCTTACTTTTTTTTGGCTGGGCTGCGTGGCATGGGGGATCTTAGTTCCCCATCCAGGAATTGAGCCTATGCCCCCTGCAGTGGAAGTATGGAGTCACCACCACTGCACCACCAAGGAAGTCTCTAGATGTCCCTCCTACAAACTGCTTATGGGTGGATTTTTAAAAATCTTGCCTTCAAT
>SJYA01003479.1:168206-188583 GCA_006410615.1 Neotragus moschatus
GGGGGGGGGGGGGGGGGGGTAGGTGCCCGGGCGCCGCGTGCCCCGCTCACCTCCGTTCCGCTCGGCTTCCTGCGCCGGCTCCGCGCGTCGCGGCCGGGAAGTTTCCGAAAGCCGGGCCGGCGGGAAGTGCTACCGCCGCGGCCGCCGCGCGCCACTGAAGCCTCGGGCGGCGGCCTCGCCTGGAGCCGAGGGGCCGCTGCCGCTGCCGCCGCCGCCGCCGCCGCCGCCGCCGCCGCCGCCGCTGCGGAGGGAAACTCCAAATCCCGCCTCCGCCGCCGCCGCCTCCTCCCCGCCCGCCGCCGTCTTCTCCGCCCCCTGCCCAGGAGGGGCAATGTCGCCGGCGGAGGCGCGCGAGGAGGGAGCGGGGAGGGGCCGCGGCCTGCTTGGCGTCTGCTCCCACCTCCCCTTCCCGCCTGCCTCCCACCTGCCGCCCGCGGCCAGCTCTGCCCTCGGCAGCCCCTCTCGGCGGGGGCGGGGGGATGCCCCTGCAGCCCCGGCTTCCAGCCGCCTCGCCGCCGGGTCTCCGAGCCTGGGCCGCGGGAGTTGGGTGGGAGGTCCTGACCTCGGTCGGGCCTGGGCTGGACTGCCTGGAACAGTCCGCCCTGGCACTTCTGCGGCCATCGAGGACCAGGCACAGCTTGGTCCCCGGGGCCACCTCCTGATGTCCCAGGAGCTAAGGTGTAAGGTCTGGGTGAGAGCATCCGAAGCGCCCAACCCGCGGTCCCCCGACCCCTGTCTTCTGCCATCCTCCCGTATCAGATTCTGGCTCCTGGAGCTTTGGGGCCTGAGTGCCTGGAAGGGGTGCAGCCAGGACGGTGGGGGTGGGTCAGGCAGGAGGTGCTGTTTGCAGGCCTGGGGTGCTTTCCTCTGGCCCTCGGGCCAGGGTCCCCCCCATCACAGGCCTCTTTTGGTTTTTACACCTATCTGGGAGTTGGAGATGGTTCCCCTGCTATAGGTAAGGAAACTGAGGCAGTGGTTTCCTGGGCGTCACGCTGCTGTGTGGTGACAGGGCCAGAGTGGAGGGGGACACAGGGAGGGCTGGGATGCCAGTGGTAACCTGAATTCCCCTGAGTCATCACCCTTGGGAAAGAGAGGACAGAGGCTGCATGTTTGGGGATGGAGCAGACCTCACCATCTCCAAGGGCCCTCACCAGCTTTGCAGCAGTCTCTTTCCAGGGTGTGGGAGCTGGGGCAGGGTCCAGATGCCACCAGCCTGGCAGGCCCAGCCTGCCCTTTGGCCTCCTTCGGCCCTCAGCACGTGCCTGCCCTTACCACCCTTCCCTCTCGAGCGCCTGGGCCTATCGGGGCTACCCTCGCTGGCAGGTGCATCTGTGGGCCGGGCTGATCGTTCACCTCCCATTCAGCAGCAAGGCCCCAGGGACCAGCGTGGAATCAAACTGCCAAGACGATGGCACACAGGTAGGCAAACGAAACCCGTGGTGGTTTGAGTGGGTCCTGCCACTCTACCCCATGCTTCTGTGCTGTTCACGCTGCCAGGTGTCCTGGAGTCAGAGGGCCCTTTGCTAAGATAGCAACCTGTGCTAAAAGGCATGCCGTTCAGCAATAGGACCATTTTGGTCTGTCAAAGGGGCAAAATACACGGAAACCAGAAAAGATGGGGGCCAGTTCCCTTGGGGACCCTCCCATTTGGGGAAGACACATGGCAGCCATGCCCCTGGCCCTGGGCACTCGGCCCCCTGCAAAGGCTTGGTGAGCTGACTCACAGAGGAGTTTCTGGAAAGGTTGGAGAACTACCCCCCTCCCCCAATTCTGTGCTTTAGTGACTCAGGGCTGAACGGCTGGAGGAGGAACATTTGGACTGGATGATGCCACCCTCACCCCTGCAGAGCTGCTATCCCAGCCCTCCCACAGGGCCTCTGCACTCCAGGCAACAAGACCCACCCAGCGCTGGAAGCGAAGAAAGCTAACCTGAACCACCAGGCCAGTCCTGAGAGCTCCGAGGACACAGACCTGGTCTGCCTGGGCAAACGGGGGCCACCTGCCTCATTCTCAGGGGCTTGGCTAGCCAGGCCTAGCCTGTGATCCTGTTGAGGGATGAGCTGGAGAACCTTCTCGAAGACTTGAGTGAGAGGCCAGCCATGTCAGAATTGAGGCTGTTTTGAGGGCACAGCTGGGCCTGCCTCTGAAGCAGCCAAGCCTGCATGCTCAGGTCCTAACAGAAACCTCAGGGTGGGTTCTCCTCTGTGGCCTCCCTGCTTCTCCCACTAGGAACCCCCCCAAGCCCCCCACCTGCCCCAGACATGCAGCAGAAATTGCCTGTGCAGGGTGGAGGAGCAGAAAACTGGGCAATGGCCCAGATGCACCCCCGTGCACTTGTAGCTGAAGGTGGCCGTACCTGTGAATATGCAGCTTTTCCAGGTCCTGATTCTGAGTCACTTTTCAGACAATCGAAGCTTTGAAGAAAGGCCCGTCTCACTGGGTCCTTGCATGGAGGCCCTGGCGTCCCCAGAGCACTGGCGTTTGGGTGCACGTACACGTGAGCCTTTATTTCTGGGCAACCATTGGGTCCCACCGAGCGCAATATCCTCCGCTGAAGCCATTTGCTCACATGACAACCACCCCCCAGGCCGCCGCCCCTCCACCGCTGGGGAACTGGCTTCACTGCCCCTCCCCCCTCAGAGGCGCGTTAGCCAGCATCTTCTGGACGCATCTCGCGCTACCAGTTGCCATGCCTCCGGGAGCACATCTTAGGCCCTGTTCTGGGGCACCCCACTTGCCTGCCACAGCCCCCCTGGCAGGACCACCTGCGGGCACTGGAAACCAAATGACCCAGTGATGACTCTGAGATTGGCACTTGAAGCCCAGGTGAAAGGGACAGAGAAGACAGGAGGGAGGCAGTGTGTGCAGCACAGCAGCGACTGATTTCTGAGGGGCCGGGGCCTCGCGAGCCATTAGCATCCCCATTCTGGGAGGGCTCCGGTTCAGGTTCGATAACCTGGTTATCAACCCCCTCTGGCCAGCCACACAGGCTCCCGGTACTTGTCTTCCCAAGAAGCAGTGCAGCGCGCCTGTCGGGATGTATGTTTCAGATGATATAATTCTTTTACTGGGAGAGAGCCAAACTCCCATGCCCATTGGCTGGACTGGCAAAGGGAGGCAGGAGGGGATGAGACAGGGCTGAATGGGGCCAGGAGAGGGGAACCAGAAAGGTGGAAGAGACAGGCCAGGAGATCTGGCCCCTTTCAGCCCTGTCTCTCATCCCCTGCTGCAGGATCTGTCACCAACCGCTCTGATGATGGCCTCTGTGAGTGAGGCCATCACTGGGTTCTCTGGTCACATCTCCCTGTCCTCCCTCCAGGAACATGGCTCTTGACTCAGGCCATCACCTCACAGGAAGGAATGTGTGAAACAGAACAGTGGGTTCAGGCTCCTGGCTCTGGCTCTGTTGTCTTTGGGGGGCTGGGAGGGGCTCCTGGGGACGCTGTGGGTTTTTTTCATGTCCTCATCCTCAGGGGTCTGCCTTCCTGTATCACAGATCGACCACCTTGCTTCCCAGTATGACAAGGCCAGCCTGGGTCCCGGGAGCTCCCTGCACTCAGACTAAGGCCTGCTAGCAGGCTGGCTGGGTCACTGCTGTCCTGGGGTCAGGGGTGCTGAGCATAGCTCTACACATGTCTCCTCCCGTTGTGGGAGCTTTCCACCCCAGTCCGGTCTGGGAACACCTCAGCAGTGACTGGAATCAATT
This sequence comes from Neotragus moschatus, assembly GCA_006410615.1. Classification (NCBI taxonomy): domain Eukaryota; kingdom Metazoa; phylum Chordata; class Mammalia; order Artiodactyla; family Bovidae; genus Neotragus; species Neotragus moschatus. Next base: position 171,913 of record SJYA01003479.1, read on the forward strand.
AAGTCAGGAGGGGGCCGAGGCCCAGGTCAGGGACCTGCCCCTTGGCTATGATGTCAGTGCTGAAGCTGCCAGAGTCAAGGGGAGGGCGTTGCACAGGGCAAGTCTGGAGCCATTTGGCCCCTGGAAGGGAGACTCAGGTGGGCTTTTGCCATGTCAAGTCACACTTGGTGCCCTTTGAAGCCTTGCTGTCACCTGCCCTCCTTGCTGGCCCAGAAGGCCCCCTCGTGGTACCCTTAAATAATGAGAACAGTGGCTTTTTCTGGTCACCGTGCCAGGAACAAGGCCACGAAGCTTCCATATGAGGAAACCGAGGCCCTGAGAGATGAGGCTGAGGATTCCAGCCTCTGGTGTTGTCGGGGCTTGGGTCCAAGCCCATCTTTCTCACAGATTTCAAGGTTTCGCGGTGTCAGGAGGGGACCCAGTGACACAGCCCCAGCAAGGAAGGACGGAGCTCCAGGTCACAGAGAAACCATGGAGAGTGGTCCACATGGTCCAAAATGGTGGCAAACTGCCTGTGGAGAGGCCCTGGTCTGCCTGTAAATTCAGGCCCACCCTGGCCCGGACGAGGACTTCTGTCATTGTCCCTTGGCCTCGTCCCTGTCCCCAAGCACCCCTCCCCACCAACCCTGCTGCCACCCCCTCCCTACTTTCCTACTTGAGAGGCTTGCCACAAGGAGGGCCCAGGATATCTCTGCCAACTCTGTGGGGATTTTTCCCATCTAAATTTAGAGAGTACCTATTACCCTGCTGTACCCGCTTCTCACAAAGAGGAGAGACAAGAAGAGCCAGGGGAAGGCCAAGGCCTGATGGCAGCAGGGCCAGGGGAGGATCACTCTCTCCCCACAGACGCCACCTCAGGCCCTTGAGGCTGGCCCTCTTGGCAGGAGGCTGTGAGGAGTCGGGGGTTCCTCGCAGGGGTCCTCAGAGCTGTCTCCCTCCAACATGGTGTGTTCACCCCTCCTCATTACCTGCCACCTGCCCCTGCCGCCCCCCACCCCCAGCACCATTTCACTATCACAGAGAGAAAAGCCAAGGCCTGAAGTTGGTTTCCTAGCTGTGGTGGCCTCTCTTCACTGCACCTCCATTTTAGGGACCCATGTTGGGGCTGGCGTGGGCAGGGACCACGAGTATAACCTAGAGCCCAACGTGCCAACCTGTAGGACTTGGCTCTTGGGACCTGTATGGAGCCACAGGGACTGTGACTGGGACTTTGACCTCTCTATGGCATCTCTGGCCTGAGCTGCCTGTTCTCTGTGGCCCCAGAAGAGAAGAGGGAATCAGAGAAAGAGTCCCCATGTCTATAAGCCTGAGAGGACTCTTCCTAGTCAACAGAATGAAGTCCCCAAGGTCTTGTGCTCTGGCTCTCAGTGACAGCTTGGGACGCTTTCTCTGTCTTAGCCAAACCTTCCCTCCCCATCTCTGTGTCCTCTCTCCTCACCGCTGGCCCTGTCCTTCCAGCACCAGCCTTGCCTCCACCCAAGTCTCTAAATTGATCTCAAAGGTCTTTCCATGATACTTAGTGATAACGTATCAGGGAAAACAATCTGAAAAAGAGTGTATGTAAATATATATGCATATATATGTGTGTGTGTATATATATATATATATATGTATCTGAATCACTGGCTTATATACTGAAGCCAACATAACATTGTAAACCAACTGTACTTCAATAAAATAAGGAAATACCTTATGAAATTTTTTTAAAAAGCTATGGCAAATAACATAAAATGTCTAAAGAAAAGCACTCCTGCATGTTCTTGCTCACTGCACCTCCCAGAGCCCAAGGCCGGTTGGCATCACCTTGTCTCTCAAGGTGATGGCTTCTAGATGTGACTTGTCCATCTTCCCGTCGAATGCCAGGACCTCTGAAGCTCTTCTTCTCAATCAACCCACCTCTTACTCCCTGGTTTTGGATTCACTGCTGGGGCCTTGGGTCTGGGCTCCCACTTCTGTCGTGTCCTGTCCATTCAAACCCTTGCATCTCCGGGCTTCTCCTGTAACCCTGGTCCCCTCTCCACTTGGTACCCTGTTGATCCCTTACTTGCCCCTGGCCATTTTCCTTTCCCACCATCCTCAGTGGCCAATCCAAAGCTGCATCAGTCTTCTGGAGCCCAGCTGAGGCCTGACCCTTCCAGTGGGTACCTTTGCCACCCATATGACCTAGCATCTTCAGGCCAATCGGGTGAGAGCTCCCTGGACTTCCTGCCCTTCCTGACTCAAAGTCAGCAGCAGTTGTAGTCCCAGTCCCCTGGTATCCAGGCTCAGAAGAGCTAGGGTCTGCTATCCCATCCCCTTAGCTACTGTCCCAGATGACACCTTCAGAGGTGTCTTCCTATGTCCCTCCCACCCCTCTCTGCCCTCCAGGTTTGCTTCCCACCACTCTGGCCATTTCTGTCAAGTTTGTCTCAGGCTCTGAGTCCTCTTCTCCCACTGCGTGTTTCCCTGGGATGGCCTCTGCTACTGTTCTGGGTGGGCTTCCCTGGTGGCTCAGACAGTAACGAATCTGCCTGCAATGTAGGAGACCCAGGTTCGATCCTTGGGTCGGGAAGATCCCCTGGAGGAAGACATGGCAACCCACTCCAGTATTCTTGCCTGGAGAATCCCATGGACAGAGGAGCCTGGTGAGCTATAGTCCATGGAGTTGCAAACAGTCGGACATGACTGAGCGACTGACATTTTCACTTCAACATGTTCACCTTTCCTGGGTGATGACTGTGTCATCATAGTCTCCACGGCTCCCTGGATAACCCATGGCCCTTCAGATGTGTTCTTTGCCACAGGGAACTCACTGTCTCCCCTCAGTTGCCCAGATCCCGGCCTCAGGGCCATCATTCAGTTCCTTTCTCGCCATCCCTCCCACCTCAGGTTGCCACCTCCTGCTGGGTTCCCACCTAAAGAGTGGGCACGTGCTGCCCTCCTGTCCCTGGCCAGACCCTTCCCTTCCTCACTCCTGCCCTCATCCCCACAGGGTGGACATGGTGGCTCTCCTAAAGCAGAGGCTCTTGCCACCTTACCCCCCAGCATTCTTCAATGGCCCTGAGCGGCCTTGTGGACTTGGGGACAAGTCCAAGCACTTCAGCCAGCTAACATGGTCCTGTGTGACCTCTTGCCTTCCAGCCCCCCTCTCTCAGGAATCTTCTGCAACCCCACTGCAGTTCCAGTGCTTGCCAGAATGTACCAGCTATCTCGTGTCCACTGGCCTTATTCAAGATAAGCTGACGCTCTGAGGCTCCAGGCACACACGTGTTCTGTAAGGCCACTCTTCAGCCCACTACAGCCAGCCTGCTAGCCCCAGTGCATGTCAGCCCACATGCAAAATACATTCCCCTTACCCTGTCATCTCCTGAAGACTTCACCTGCCATACCCCCACCACTTAGTGTTGCAGCTCCTCATCGGCCCGGTAAGGGCACATTGTCTTTCTTCCCTTCGCTGGTATAGAACAGTTGGGGACAGAGGCCACATCGTGGTGGTGTCCCTCTCCAGCATGGAGCGCCCAGCCTGGCTCTGGGATGGGGCTCCTGTAGTGTGTGTGGACCCCAGGAGCGAATGGATCCAAGAACCTGACTACGATTGCTAGACAACTGAACCAGGTCACCAGACTCTGCTGATTAAGAAGCAGGAAGACAAAGCCAGCCACCAAGGAAGGGGCTGGGAGACACGGACGTCACTGCCGGCCACCTCCATCCTGGCCACAGGGGACCTCAGAGTGTGGGCGCTGGTCTTCCTGGTTCCCTTTGGAGTCGCAGTCTGAATCCAGGCCGGCTCTGAATGTAGGTGGACACCACCCAGCCACTGCCGGCCCTTCTTCCTGACGGGCCTGGGCACATCCTCTGGCCCTGGACCACGGGGCCCTGGGCATCCCAGCACAGCCACGTGCTGACACCCACCCTGGGCCTACCGGAGTTGAGGCCAGTGGTGGTGGGCTTTGGGCCAAGCCTCCGCGAGACGACCACTGGGCAGCTCGTGGTGGTGGGACCAGCCTGACCACGAATGCTCGGTGCCCTCTGCAAGGACTGGCTGGGGGCTGCTGCCTGGGACCCCAGCCCTGGAGGCCCCCAGTCATGGCTGTGACTCTGGGTGGGAAGGGGGCAGCTTGACCAGGGCCCCTGGCCTCCCTCTTCCGAACAGGAGGCAGCACTGTCATCTCATTGCAGGGGGTGCCAGGCCTGTCCTCCCAACTCATTCCCCACCATCCACCAGCCCCTTCCTGGCTCTTGGCCTTAGTGGGCTTCTGGCCAGGAGCAGGCCAGGAGGGAGCTCAGGGCACTAGGAAGGAGAAGATTTGGAATGCGGGGAAAGGCTGGCCTATGTCCCTGATGGACTGTGTTGCAAGGCTTCCCTGTCTGTCATCTGCTCCTTTGCCCAGGCAGCTGGTGAGCCCAGAGCCCCCATTGCAGGTGCCTCTGGGCTCCACCTCACCTGGCATTGGGCCTAGGCACCACAGGCCCTCCACTGATGTCTCCTGAGTGAATGATGTGTAACCCCACATGGACCTTCCCAGCACCCCCGCCCTGGCCCACAGCTGTCTGACCATGGGGCTGGCTCCTGCAGCTGTGGCCACTTGCCAGGGCCCCTTCCTGCCCCAGGTTGTCCTCCTCCTCCAGGTGAGGACTGTGAATTCCTGGGGTTGAGCTCCAATAACTGTCTTGGCTCCCTCCTCTGTGCCCAGCTGTACACCCAGCCCACAGGCTTGGTCACGGGTTCTGGATGCTCCCACTGACCCAGGTGCCCCCACACCTCCAGCCATCTCTCCCAGAACCCTCCAACTGCCCACGCATCCCTCTTCCAGTCCAGGCAGCTGGCTGGGGCCCCGGGATGGCTCCTACCCACACCTGAGGGCTGAGCGTGTGCTTGCTGAGGATGGGGCCAGTCACCCCCACCCTGCCCAAAGGCGCTTGCTGGGGATGTAGTGCAGAGGAAAGGTGGGCAGGGGCCGGAGGGGGGATGAGTTGCCATGCCATCCTGTCTGTATCCCTGGGACACCTCTGCTGCAGGTTCTGTGACCAGTCACCAGCCTTGGTTACTGAGGAAACCAGAGCCTCATGTGAGTGCTTGTCAGCTGTGTGGAAGAGGACAGGCAGAGAGCGCATCTTTCCAAGGGGTGAGGGCCAGGGTACCCACAAGACTGCATGGGACCCCACCGGCTGTCCACCAAGACCCTGGCTGGCTTCCAGGCTGAGAGGGGCCCCGGAGCGGGCTAAGGGAGGAGGTTAGGGGCACCCGAGGCTCCCAGTGTCGGCGCTAAAACTTGCTCCATCAGTGGTGCTATGGTAGCACAAACCTGGAACCAGGACAGTCATGTGGTGTGCACACATGAATGTGCACAAGCCTTTACAGGGCATAAATTCACCTCCCGAGGGAGCCTGCCCAGGTTGAGACACGTGCGCACACGCACACACTCGTATATATCCAATTAAGATTTAATTGGACCACATAAGGTGTAGCCAACAAAAGGGACAGTGACACAAAAGACCAAAATGTTCTAATAGGACATTAGTGTAGGGCTTGTTACGGGTTGAATGGCCCCCCTCCCACCACTCATATGTTGAGTCCTAACCTCCCTGTGCCTGTGAATATGACTGTCTTTGGAAACAGGGCCATCATCGATGTAATTAACATGAGGTCATACCAGAGTGGGGTGAGTCTAATTAAATATCAGGGGACCCCAGCCCCTAGGCCATAAACCGGGCCACACAGGAAGGAGTGATTGTCCTCTACAAAACCTGTCCCTGGTGCCAAAAAGGTTGGGGACAGATGTGCTATGACTGATATCCTTATGAAAGGGGGATATTGATTTATCTGTTGCTGTAGCATGTGGGATCTTAGTTCCTCAAGCAGGGATGAAACCCATTCTCCTTGCACTGGAAGCATGGAGTCTTAACCACTGGACAGCTAGGGAAGTCCCAATAGGGGACATTTAGACACAGACACTCCCAGGGAAAATGCCGTGTGAGCTGTAAAACCAAGGGGCATCAAAGGCTGCCAGCACACCAGCAGGAGCCAGGGGTGGCCCCTGGGACAGAGCCTTTCCTGCTGCCTTCAGAAGGAGCAGAACCCTACACAAAACTCGATCTGAGATCTTCGGCCTCCACAGCTGCGACACAATAAATGTCTTGTTATTTTAAGCCGCCTAGTTTGTGGTGCTTTGTTATGACAGGTGTAGCAGACAAGTGGAGAGCCTTAGAGTTCTTGAAAGGCTTTCTCATCTATTGGATTATTTAAAGCTAAAAGATACCCTGTGAGGACTGCAGTGCATCACGCTTCTCTGTCCTTCCCCATCTCCCGGAGTTTGCTCAAATTCATGTCCATTGAGTCGGTGATGCTAGACAGTCTGAATACATGCTAGTTGGTGATGAGGCAAATAGCCTTAGCATTTCTCAGATGAAGAGTTCAAGATTCAGCACACTTGAACGACTTTCCCAGAGTAATTCAGCTGGAAGCAGACCTGGGGCTCAGTGCAACTCTTCTGGTTGAAAATCTAGATCCAGTGATATGTAAAAGCGCTAAAGTCTCCAAGCTTCCTGATATAGTCAGATTTTAATTCTATTGTAAACGATGAATTTGTGAAGTTTTTGGCCTGACAGATACTGTTGACTGAATGAATCAAGGCAAATTGTCTATCCTTACTCTATGCACTCTCCTACCTCTGATAAATTGATTCTTTTTAAGGGAGAGAAAGAATCTTTCTTCTTCTTCTTTTTTTTTTGCTATAAATATCCTTCCTCAGCACTGCTTTAGCTGCCTCTCACAAAATTTGCTATATTGGAATTTTATTTTCTTTCATTTCGGTGTATTTAAATTTTTTTCTTTAGACTTCATCTTTGCCCCATGGATTATTTAGATGTGTGTTTAGTTTCCTAGTGTCTGGAGATCCTTTTTTGCTATCTTTTTGTTACTGATTTCTAGTTTGATTCTATTGTGATTAGGGAATAAACTCTGCGTGATCCAGTTCTTTTCAGTTTGTTGGGTTGTTCTATGGCCTGGGATATGGTCTGTCTTGGTACATATTTCATGGTGTTTGTAAGGAATGGGGAGCTGCTATTATTGGGTAGTGGTGGTGTGGTGGTTGTTTAGTCTCTAAGTTGTGTCTGACTCTAGTGACCCCATGGACAGAGAAGCCTGGTGGGCTACAGTCCAAGGGATTTTCTAGGCAAGAATACTGGACTGGATTGCCATTTTCTTCTCCAGGGGATCTTCCCGACCCAGGAATCGAACCCAGGTCTCCCGCATTGCGGGCAGATTCTTTACCGACTGAGCTAGATTCATAAATGTCTATTACATAGGGTTTATTGGTGGTGGTGGTGTTGAGTTCTTCTACATCCTTGTTGATTTTATCTCGTTCTTTTGCCAGTTTTTGAGAGACGAATGTTGACCTCTCCAACTGTAACTGTGGACTTCTCTGTTCCTCCTTTTGGTTCTAACAACTTTTGCCTCACGTATTTTGCAACTCTGTGGTTTGGTATACGCACATTTAGGAATGCTATGTCTTCTTGGTGGACTGGCCCTTTATCATGATAAGTTTTTATTGTTGTTGAGATGAATTTGTTTATTTTTATGCAGATGATTTTTTTTTAACCAGTTACAGTTTTCATGATTTAGGGGATGCAGCAGAATTAAAGGGTCTTGGAAAGCAAGGGAACTCATCTCAGAGGAGGTAGTTTTACTTTGTTTGACTATTCTAGACTGAAATTACGGAAAAGAAAAGAAAGTCTGCACTCTTTTCTGCCCCTCCCCATGGAAAAGGGAGGTAGCCATGAGTGGACATTGTCACCTGCTTGGGAATTCCAGCATAGCAGAGGTATGGATGGGGCTGGACATTTTGATCAGAAATCACAAAGAGGTGTTTCCTTATTTTACCTATGAGACAGACTCAGCTTTAACAAGCAGCAGTAATCATAGTTGACATTGAAACAAGGTTCTTAATTTATTCTTTTTTAAAAACTGTGTCCTGTAGCATGCGAGATCTTAGTTCCCCAACCAAGGATTGAACTTCTGCCCTCTGCCGTGGAAGTACAGAGTCTTAATCACTGGCAGGGATGTCTTTTTAGCTTATTCTTAATTAATTGTATTCCTTTAAACCCTGCTGTAAATTATAGCTTTTCCAAAATATGCATCCCAACCTAGTAATTGATAATTAGTTATGTTAGCTAAGAGCTTATCTTTAGGGAGAAAGCATAATTTAGTTGGCATCTAACAAATGCCTGTGGAATAAATGAGTGAGCTGATTCAATTGGTTTCCAGGGATAATCTAGGTCTGGGCATAGTTACTGACACGGCAGCAGAGAAACCAGGAGGAAGTGGACTGCCTTCAACAAAATACACAGGCTGGGAAAGAACAGGGAAAGCTCTGTAGAAGGTGGGCCCTGAACCCTAGTCTTGCAGTAGGAGTCCACCGGGTAGAGCAGGGAAGAAAGTGGCACCATCTGGAACAGCATGGGCAAGAGCAGGGAGGGAGGAAGACGCTGAACCTCTTCAAGGACTCAGAAAGACTCCCTGTGGCACGTATGCGTGTGTGTCTACTTGAGGTAAAGATGAAGCTGGAGGCATAGAAGAACCAAACGTGCAGAGCCACACGGCTGCCACATTAGAGAAGGGGACTCTGGGGAAGGCAATGCCCAAGACTGCACCTTCTCCTTTGTTCAAGAGCCCACGGCTGCTTCCCAGATGCCAGCTTGTCTCCCAGAGCCTCTGGGAGACACACACACACACACACACACGCACACACACACATTTTTGGGCCTTGATCACTCCCACCCCTCCCACTCCCACCACTCCTGCCTGAAGTCACGGTACACGCACCCACACGTTCACAGTGTGAGTGAGAGCTCCTGGATACTGCCTCACCTACCTTGTACAGCTGCCTGCATGCACACATGCATGTGTATACACACACACACACACACACACACACACACACAACTCTTGCCTCTGCTGGGCGAAAAGAAGACAGACATACCTGTCCTTGGGGCTGGACACTTTACCTAGTGGCCTCTTGCCGAGCCTTCCTCTTGCCCCCTCTTATGCCAGCTTCTGGTTCTCTATACCCTTACAGAGGTAGGCAAGGGGAGCTGGGCACCATGCAGCCTGATAGATTCCTACAAAGGAGGCAAGATGTCTTCACATCCCCGTGAGATGGTGGGCGGGTGGTTTGGTCCATGGATCGATCAGTGGCTTGGCTACCAGACTGGGCCAGGGACAGTGGGTCACGGACAGGGGTGGGCAGAGACACGGGTGAGCCCGGCTCCCCGGTCTGGCCCACCCCTGAGGCTCAAGCTCCAGTCACACCTGACCTTTGTGTTGAGTTGATGCACATTCTTTCTCTTCTGGTGATTCTGCCTCCTTGTTTTGCAAACCCCCAGGGCGATCGCCATCTAGGCCAGTTCCCACCCCAGGACCCTTCTTTCCCCACACAGCCCTGGCAGCCACTTCGTGCCCTCACCAGCTCTGAGCTGGTCCCCTGGGGGACAAGGGGTTGATCTGTGAACTCAAGGCTCTTGAGTCACCACCCAGCCCAGCGGAAGACACCCCAGTGGGCTGCCTGTACCCCCTAGCCCCAGCCACAATAAGGGCAGGACACCTCTGTCTGGTGCTGGCTGGTGCATCAACAGAACCTCTGTCCTCCTTTTTGCCACCAGCCAACGTGGTACCAACATCCACTTCCTGCTCCAAGCAAAATTGGCCCATGGGCTCCTTGAGCCTGGCCTCCACGGCCAGCCCATGCTCTCCTTCTTGAGGGGCTTGCCAACTTCCCACCGATGTCTTAGCTTCACCCTGGACCCTTTCTCTAGGTTCCTCACCTAATGGTGTCCCAAGGACCTGCTGCTGATTCAGTCAGTGCCCCCCAGTGCTCCCTCCCCAGGGCCTCAGCTCCCTTGACTGACTATCCTGGGCTAGTCTCAGACAAGGGGAGACAGGATGGAGAGAGGGAGGCTCGAGGCAACCTCCCTCTGCCCCTCCCTTCCAGCTCCTCTTCACCCTTGCTCTTTCTTGTCCCTCTGGACCACCGGCCTGTAACGGTCATGGCCCTTTGGCCTGCGGTCTCCATGCATCAGTTCAGTTCAGTCACTCAGTCATGTCCAACTCTTTGCGACCCCATGGACTGCAGCATGCCAGGTCTCCCTGTCCATCACCAACTCCCAGAGTTTACTCAAACTCATGTCCATAGAGTCGGTGATTGCCATCCAACCATCTCATCCTCTATTGCTCCCTTCTCCTCCTGCCTTCAATCTTTCCCAGCATCAGGGTCTTTTCCAGTGATCAGTTCTTTGTATTAGGTGGCCAAAGTATTGGAGCCTCAGCTTCAGCATCAGTCCTTCCAATGAACATTCAGGATTGATTTCCTTTAGGAGGGACTGGTTGGATCTCCTTGTAGTCCAAAGAACTCTCAAGAGTCTTATCCAACACCACAGTTCAAAAGTATCAATTTTTTGGTGCTCAGCTGTCTTTAGGGTCCAACTCTCACATCCATACATGACTACTGGAGAAACCATAGCCTTGACTAGCCAGGTCTCCATGTCTGGTGATCATTAACTCAGAGGCCAGTGGCCCCAGGCAGGTGGTTTGAGCTTTGACTATGGGGAGGAGACCTGGATCCACGGATGGACAGCAAGGACCCAGAAGAGGGCTTTGGTGATGTGTACCCAGGGGCCAGGCTTCCTGGTTTTGAACACCCTCTCCTCCCTGCTCTTGTAGGATGTGATGGGCTTCTTCATTCATTCATTTGTTCAAAACATAGTGAAGTACCTCTGGCATGTCACATACTATGCTAGGAGCTGATAGAATACAGGCAACAAAGCCAAGCAACTATTGTTGAGGTGCTGATATTCAAGCAGGGCAGGCAGATGGTGACTCAGATGAAAGGCAAGTTTCCCAAAGCTCAGGGGAAACTTGAGCCCAGGCACCCTCCCAGAGCCCCTTGGAGCCAGCATGGCTGTGCCAGGTCCCCTCTAGTGACGGCTGGGCCCTGGGTGGCAGTGGCCTAGCAGCTGTGAGGCTGGGTTCAGGCTAGCACACTGTCCTTTGCAGCCCCCAGCCCCATGGGGGAGCCCCTGGGGTCATCCCCTCCTTGTGTGTTGGGTGTCTCTCTTGACTACATCCTTCACTCCTGCCCACAGTACCGTTTCTGCACTGTTCTCATCTTGGCATGTAAACCCAAGGAGGCCTCAGAGAACTGGCCTGCCTGGCTGCCTCCACCACTCCCCTGCCCTTCATCAAGGCCGGGGAACACAGAGCTGAGGCTGCAGACAGACAAGCAGACAGGTCGATGGGCCATCAGGCCTGTAGGGAGGAGGGTCATTGTGGAAAGAAAGGAAAGGGTCGAAGTCATCGGCTTTTGTGACATGGAGGGCCTTGGCCAGAGCAGTGTCAGTAGATGGTGGGTGGCCATCAAATGGGCGGAAGGCTTGGGGCTAAGGGGTGATGGCTGGGGGGGTGATGGCCGGTGGGGTTCCCATGGGCTGAGTCCCAGCTTCCCTACCTTCACAGTTGGGGGAACGACCTGGGCACCTTGCTGGGTCCAGCATGCTCACCGAGTGATGGCCGCCAGCCCTTGCCCGTGGTCGGGAGCATCAGCTATCACCCTCCTGGTGCTTAGAGGAGCTCTTTCCCACACCTCCGTCTCCCCCGGAGGAGTGTCCTGGGGCTGCCCTCAGGGTCCACCGAAAGTGTAACAAATGTTACCAGACTGTTCTCATCTCCAGAGCCTAACCTCATCACATCTTTGTCCATTTGGGCCACATTCATAGAGGCCAGGATATGGACCTGTCTCTCAGGGTTGTGGGGGGAGGCACACCATTCATCCCATCAGACCCACAGAGTGTTACCCTCTCTGCTTCCAAGGGCAGTGACTTGCTGGAGGGTTCCTGGGTCCTCCCAACCAGGGTGGAGGACGGGGCCTCCTGGCAGCTCTGTGGGGGGGTGGCCACCCTAGCTGCTATCCAGCACGTAGCCAGATGGGAGTTTCGTCCCCAGAGGGGCTGCTGTGTTTGCAGCTGGGCACGTGCTCAGTGCGTGACAGAGAGCAGGCCAGTGGGGAGGGGCCCCAGGGCCCCTGTGGAGGGGTTGGCCTCACAGGGGAGCAAGGACATGCCATCTGGAGGGCTTGGGGGTGGGGAGCAAGGGCCATGTGGGTCACGAGGATGGCTAGGATTGGGGGAAGGAAGAAGCATTTAAGAAGTGGGCCCAACTGTATCTTGAGAACCTTCTTGAAGGCCTCCCTCCATCCTGCCCCCAAACCTTGGCTCACGAGGATCCCCTGACCCCTGCCCTTGCAGCCCCTCACCCCCCTACCCCATGCTTCCAGGCTTCTCTGTAGGACAAGGGTTCAGCTCTCCACCCCCACTCCAATCCCCCCAGCCTTGAAAATTATGCAGCCACGTAAATGCCATTCACCGTTAAGCCAAGCAAGCCATGGTTACTTTTCTCCTCTGCACAGCATTTTGTTTTCCCAGGAGTTAATAATTGTCCTCTGGCTGACTGTTTGCTTAGCTTCCCATGCACTTATCACTAATTCAACCCGAGACTCGTCCCGGTGTGTAAATGTTCTCTCAAGACGTTCAAACACACCAGGCATTCAAGTGATTTCATCTTGAAGAAAATCTCTTATGGCAGAGCCCTCTGACTGGCCATCTGGCTGCCCGTGGCCCTGTCCCTTGGCACAGTGGGCACCCTGGGTCTCTCTTTGCCATCTCCCAGGGAAGCCCCCCATGCTGCAGCCCTCAGTTTACGGTCAATTTCCCCCTCTTTTTTTTTTTTTTTTAAACAAAAACCAAAAAACAAGCATGTGCTTACATACTGCTTATGTAAACTTTAAAAAAAATATATTTTAAGAGAATGCGATTGGAGATCAGAAGGACTGTGATTCCATGTGGCCTTGAGAAGGCCTCCCTGGGTCTTGCTTCCATGATCTATAGAACCGCAGGTTTTGACTGTGGTTATTCATTAATCCTTCATGTATTCATTCAACAGACATTGGTTTAGCAGTGACTCTTAAGAAAACTGTTTATTGTGGAAAATATCAGCCATTAAACAAAGGTGGAGAGAATCGTTAATGAGGCCCTGGGGACTGACCAGCCAGTGTCAACAGTTATCAACAACTGGCTTGGATTTTTCCTTTTGACCCTTATTTTTCTTTTCCTGGAGTATTTTTTGGAATTTATTATTTCAAAATAATTAGATTCACAGGAAGTTGCAAAAAAACAGGCAGGAGGCCAAGGCCCCCCTCCCCAGTTCTGTTAATTTCTGCTGTAGAGCAAATTGACTCAGTTATAAACACATACACATATATTTTTCTTCATGCTCTTTTCCATTCTGGTTTATCACAGGATGCTGAATATAGTTCCCTGGGCTGTACAGTAGAAACTTGTTGTTTATCCATCCTGGGTGTGCTAGTTTGCATCTGGTAATCCCATACCCCATTCCATTCCTTCCCCATCGCTCTCCCCCTTGGCAACCAACAGTCTGTTCTCTATGTCTGTGACTCTGTTTCTGTTTCATAGATAAGGTCATTTCTGTTTCATAGATATGTTCATTTCTGTCATATTGTAGATTCCACACATAAGTGATATCATATGGGACTTGTCTTTGTCTTTCTGACTTACTTTACTTGGTATGATCATCTCCAGTTGCATCTGTCTTACTGCAAATGGCATTCTTTCTTTCTTTTTTATGGCTCAGTAATGTTGCATTGGATACATGTGCCATGTCTTCCTTATGCATTCATCTGTTGATGGACATTTAGGTTGCTTTCATGCCTTGGCTATTGTGAATAGTGGCACTATGAACATAGGGGTACATATATATTTTTGAATTATAATTTTCTCTGGATATATGTGCAGGGGTGAGATTGCTGGATCATACGGCAGCTTTATTTTTAGTTTTTCAAGGAATCTCCCTACTGTTTTATATAGGCACTGCACCAACTTACATTTCTACCTACAGTGGTAGGAGGGTCTTCACAAAGTGAGCTTTTGACTGTGGAATAATTTTGTTGTTGTTTAGTTGCCAAGTTGAGTCCAACTCTCTTGCAACTCCATGGACTGTAGCCCACCAATCTCCTCTGTCCATGGAATTTTCCAGGCAAGAATACTGGAGTGGGTTGCCATTTCCTTCTCCAGGGGGATCTTCCAGACCCAGGGATCAAATTTGCATCTCCTGCTTGGCAGGCGGATTCTTTACCACTGAACCACCTGGAAAGCCCTGGGATAATTTTACATGAAGTTGCAAAGATAGTACAGAAGCTCCTGGGTTCCCCTCACCCACCTAGCTTCCCCTAATGTTAACATCCGGCCTTCCCAAGATGTTTGTCAAAACCAAGAAATGAACATTGGTACAATACCAGTAACTAAGCTCCAGACTTCATGTAGATTTCACCAGTTTTTCTACTCATGTTCTTTTCTGTTCCAAGATCTCACTCACATCGTTTCTAGTTTGGATCATTTGAAAATAAATGGTAGACTTCACATCATTTCACACATAAAGACATACCTATGGATTTCGAACAGATACTGGCTTCTAAAAACAACCCCACAAATCATGATCACACCTAATGATCGATATTAGAAATAGTCCTTAATGTCACTTAATATACAATTTCTTTGTCTGAAAGATGGCTTCTTATAACTGGTTTGTTTAGATCTGAGCACCAGCAAGGTGATTACCTAACAGAGAGTTGATTCACCTCTCATGTTTTATAAGATCTTGAAAAAAACAAGTCCATCCTGAAGCATTCCTCACAGCCTAGATATGGCTGATGATGGCATCCTTGTGTCTCCTGTATTTCCTATAAACTAGTAGGTAGAGCAAGACATGTGAGCAGATTCAGGCTAAATTTTGTTGGTAAGGTGACACATCAGGTGGGGCTGAGCACTTCACATCCTACGCCAGGAGACACACCTTGTCTAGTTGCCCACTTTCAAAGTCAAGATGGACTGGTAGGTGCAGGTGGGGTCAACCTGATATAGCAAATGTCCATCCAACAGTTTCAGCAGGCATTGATGATCTCCATCTAGGGCCATTAATTTGAGTTATGAATGGTGATTTCCTGATTCTATAATTCTTGCACCTCCTGGTTGGCTTTTTGGATGTAGCAATTACGGTAGAGACTGCTGGTTGCTTCTGTGGTGACCGATCTTTAGCTGGGCCCATGATTGTCTGAGGATAAGACTACACTTCTGAGCCTCTTTTACAAATGAGTGTTCTGAGCCTCTTTTACAATGAGATTGATTAACTAATTAGCTTTCCTTCTGGGAAATTCTTTTCAGAGGTGCTGGTGTTCTCCTTGTTCACCCTTTTCTCTATTTTCTTCCTTATCTCTGTCTGGTGCTATGGCTGGTGCTCTGGCTGCCATCTTGGATCAAGTCAATGAAGGCCACACTTTAGGGGGTTGGAATGATCTGGAAGAATTCTTGATTGTTAGTGATTTTGTGAAATATCCATACTAGTCATGAGTGTTTTACCTCTGGACTTCATTAATGCACAAGACAAATAAATGTCTCCTTTGGTTAAGCCACAATTAAGTTTTTTCTCGTATGTGTAACTGAACCTAAATGCTAACTGATGCGGTCTCTGTTATTACCTAGTGTGGAGACAGCCATTTGATGACATTGTTATTGTCACTATTATTATTGAAAAACTATCTATTAAAGAAAAACACAAGGCTATCCCTTAAGTATTCTTGCCTGGAGAATCCCATGGACAGAGGAGCCTGGCGGGCTACTGTTCATGGCATCGCAAGAGCTGGACACAACTTAGTGACTAAACTACTACTGCTACCCCTTAACAAAAAATCAAGAATGAGAAAAAGAGAAATTCATCTTAGATGAATTTATCCAGATTTTTTTGCAATCAGAATACCAAGAAGGAAGCCATTTTTATGACAGAGTACATGCAAGGTTTGTGATCTTTCAAAAGGTGTAAGTTGATTTCTGTTTTCTTTTTCAGCATTATAAACTAGATGCTCTGTGAAACCTTCCTGATGAAAATAACTAAAGTCACTGAATAAAAGATCTAAAAAATCATCCTTTTAAATGAACCAATTAGATTGTAAAAGAGTAAGGAATTCCAGAGTCCAAAAATTCAATCAAGACAGAAATTCAGAGAGGGAAACAAAATGCTGAGGCCAGTCTTGAGAACATTTGTGGATCTTGGTGACCTTGAGCTTCAGTTTTCATGGCGTCATGGATTGTGACTCCAGATATTCGAATGATCAAATATAAACCTGAAAATAGCTAAGCATACACTGTTCAAAGATATAATTGACAATATTGATAATTATGGCACGGAATTAGAGCTATAAAAAGAGCTACTTAAAAATTGTAGAACTAAAAATGACAGTAACCAAAAGTAATAAACAAATGGATGGGCATAAGAGCAGACTATGTATAGCTAAAGAGAGTATCGATAGACTGGAAGGTAGGTCAGAAGGAACTATGCAGAATAAACTAGGGAGAGACAAGAGATGGAAACTAAAAAAAGAGGGAAAGAGAGACAGGATACAGAGCTAAACAAATGGATAATTAGAAGAGGAGAGAAGGAAGGGGACATGACCAGCATTAAAAGACCTAATGGCTGAGAACTTTCCAAAAACTGGTGGGGGGTACCTCAAACTACAAATTAAAGAGGGCTTAGAAACTACTTGCAGAATAAATGAAGAGAAATGTGCACCCAGA
>SJYA01003480.1:0-15077 GCA_006410615.1 Neotragus moschatus
TCAGCCATTAAAAAGAATACATTTGAATCAGTTCTAATGAGATGGATGAAACTGGAGCCTCTTATACAGAGTGAAGTAAGCCAGAAAGAAAAGCACCAATACAGTATACTAACTCATATTTATGGAATCTAGAAACATGGTGATGATAACCCTGTATACGAGACAGCAAAAGAGACACAGATGCATGGAATGGACTTTTGGACTTTGAGGGAGAGGGAGGGCGGGAGGTTTGAGAGAATGGCACTGAAACGTGTGCTGTCGTGTGGGAAACGAATCGTCGGTCTATATTCGGTTCAGGATACAGGATGCTTGGGACTGGTGCACGGGGATGATCCAGAGAGCTGATGTGGAGTGGGAGGTGGGGGGTGGGGTTCAAGATTGGAAACTCATGTACACCTGAGATGAAAAAATATATATATATATATTACAGGTGAAAAAAAACTTTGTTGAAGGAAATTAAAGATCTAAATAACTAAGTAAACATACATCCCATTTTCATGCATTAAAGATAACATTTTTTATGACAGTACTTCTGAAACAGACCTACAGATTTTGTCAAATCCATATAAAGTATCCCAGCTAATTTCTTTGATGATATTAACAAGCTGATCATAAAAATAATATAGAAATTGAAGGGACCCAGAAAAACTAAAACAACCTCAAGATAAAGAAATACAAAGAAGAGTTAATATTTTCTTTTCTTTTTTATTTTTAATTCATATTAGAATAGAGCTGATTAACAATTTTGCATTAGTTTTAGGTGTACAGCAATGTGAATACCTTATGCATATGCAAGTATCTAATATTTTTCAAGTTATTTTCCCATTTAGGTTAATACAAAATATTGAATGGAGTTCCTTGCATTAGTAGGTCCTTGTTGATTATTGAAATACAGCAGTGAGTATACTTCAGTCCCAAACTCTGAATCTATCCCATCCCCCATCCTTTCCCACTGGTAGCCAAATATTCATTCTCTAAATCTGTGAGTCTGTTTCTGTTTTGTAAATAAGTTCATCTGTATTCTTTTTAATAGATTCTGCACATAAGTGATATCATACTACATTTGCCTTTCTCTACCTGACTTACTTTACTTTGTATGATAATCTCCAGGTCCATCTGTGTTGCTGCAAATGACATTATCTCATTCTTTTTAATAGCTGAGTAATATTCCAAGCTGAGTAATATTCCATTGTATATATGTACCACTTCTTCCTTGTCTATTCCCCTGTTGATGGACATTTAGATTGTTCTTTGCTATTGTAAACAACACTGCCGTGGACATTGGGGCATATAATTTCAAACAATGACTTTCTCTGGATATATACCAAGGAATGGTATTGCTGGATTATTTACTAGCTCTATTTTTAGTGTTTTGAGGAAACTCCATACTGCTGTCATTAGTGGCAGTACCACTAACGCAAAGCATTCCCACCAACAATGTAGGAGGTTTCCATTTTCAACACATTGTCTCCAGCATTTATTGTTTGCAGACATTTTGATGATGGCCATTCTGACTGAAGTGAGGTAATATATTATTGCAATTTTGATTTGAATTTCTCTAATAATTATCAATGATATGCACCTTTTCATGTGCCTCTTTGCTGTACGTTTTCTATTTTTTTAATTAATTTATTTATTTCAATTGGAGGCTAATTACTTTACTTTTTCAATATTGTAGTGGTTTTTGCCACACTGACATGAATCAGGCATCAGTGTACATGTGTTCCCCATGCTGAATCCCCCTCTCACCTCCCTCCCCATCCTATCCCTCAGCGTGATCCCAGTGCACTGGCCCTGAGCACCCTGTCTCATGCATCGGTCCTTGGCTGGCAATTTATTTCATTTTCATTAAAGACATGTCTATTTAGGTCATCTGCCCATTTCTTGGTTGAATTTTTTTTTTTTTTACCTTGAGCTGCATGAGTTGTTTGTTCTTTATTTCTTCTCAGTCTTTGTTAAACTTTTTTTCTTTTTTTTAATCTTCTTGATCTGTACCTCCATTCTTTTTCTGAGACCTTGAATCATCTTCACTATCATTATCCTGAATTCTTTTTCTGGTAGATTATCTATCCCCTCTTGATTTACTTATTCTAATAGGGTTTTACCTTCTTCCTTCATCCAAGACATATTCCTCTCCCATCTCATTTTATCTAACATTCTGTGATTGTGGTTCTGTAGGCTTGAGGATTGTACTTCTTCTTCCTTCTGTTGTCTGTCCTTTGGTGCATGAGGTTGTCTAAAAGGTTAGTGCAGGCTCTCTGGTGGGAGGTACTGGTTCCTACCTACTGGTGCATGGTATTGGGTCCTGTCCCTCTGGTGGGCAGAGTTGTGTCCAGGGGTGTGTTTAGGGTAGTAATGTGCTTAGGAAGATGTTAAACAGTCTGTCTGCTGATGGTTGGGTCTGTGATTCCACACTGTTGATTTTTTTGGCCTGAGTCATCCCAGTGTGTGGGATTCCTGTGATTAAACTCTACTGGCCTACAAAAACAGGTTTACTGGGGACTCCTCATCCTGTTGCCACACCCCAAGCTTGGGAGCCTGATGTGTGGATCAGAACTTCCTGTGGGAGGACTTCAGTGATATAATTATTTACCAGTTCATGGACCACCCAACAGGCAAGTGTGGGATTTGATTTTATTCCTTTTAAACTCTGTTTTGGCTTCTTCTTTGTCTCTGAATGTAGGATATCTTTTTTTGATGGGTTCCATTTTTTTTCTTTCTTTTTTTTTTTTTTTTCAATGGTTGTGCAGGCATTAGTTATTATTTTTGATGTTTTTGTAAAAAGAAGTGAGTTCATGTTCTTCTACTCTGCCATCTTGTCTGAGAAGGGTTTTTGCTGATCAGTCACTAGGTTGTGTCTGACTCTTTTCAACTCCAAGAACTGCAGCATGCCAGGTTTCCCTGTCCTACATCATCTCCAAGAGTTTTCTCAAACTCATCTGCATTGAGTCAGTGATGCCATCCAACCATCTCGTCCTCTATTTCCCCCTTCTCCTATTACCCTCAATCTTACCTAGCATCAGAGTCCTTTCCAGTGAGTCAGATCTTTGCACCAGGTGGCCAAAATATTAGAGCATCAGCTTTGGCATCAGTTCTTCCAATGAATATTCAGGGTTTATTTCCTTCAATATTGACAGGTTTGATCTCCTTACTGTCCAAGGGGCTCTCAATAGCCTTCTCCAGCACTGCAATTGGAAACCATTAATTCTTTGGTGGTCAGTGATAGAACCCACATGGGGTCTCATTGATAAGATGGCTCATTATGTTGACTTTGCAAACAAAGAATAAATCATAGTGATCCTTGATACCGACCAAATTGTCCAAATGGCATCCTATTATCTTACTGGTGCCTATCTTCTCAAAGCTACGAGACCATTAGATTCCAGACCTCTGGCTACGTGACCATCCCTTCAGAGAATTTTTCATTGGAGGAGTATAAGAAGGTCTCCAACAGAAAGGGAGGATGCAGGTTCTCCTTAAGGACCAGTCACCTTCTATTTTCCCTCTAATAAATTTTCCTTTTCTTGCCTGACTGCCCAGCTCACTCTCTCTTTCTCTGCACTTGCCTTACATCCTGGTGCTGATCCTGGGAAGGAAGATCCACCACACCTGGGTGGGTTCCTTTCACAAACCCACCTCTGGTGGTCCCCTCCCTTGGATCTTGAAACTGAGATGAGCTCTGGGACAGGATGCTCCACTTGTCTTGCTCGACTGACATCCACACACCAGCCCAAATTAAATCCATTGGTTACAAGGGTGAGTGAAGTCCCATTCTTTCGGATCCTCTCTCTCTTGCCTTGTGTCCAAGTCCCACCACTAGGTGGGAGGATCCCCATGGCCCTCGGGCCCTTGACCTTGTGCTTCATCTGACTTCGAAGTAGGGGGCACCCATTTCAAAGTAGACTATTATCACTCTCTGAGAAGGTCCTGAGAATGGGGCACCTTTTGTCTTGGACCTTTCGCCTCACTTACCCTCACCCTTGTCTACCTCTCCTATTCTACCGCAATGGGAAATTCTCAGTCTTAGCCTTCAAAATCTATTCCTCTAGGATGCCTTCTCTGAAACCTAAAAGCTTTGGGCTTCCAAGGGGAGATAAGAGCAAAAAGACTTATTTACTATTCTAACACTGTCTGGCTGCAATACAGACTTGATAACAGGTCCCAATGACCAGAAAATGGAACTCTCAATTATAATACTCTACAGGGCCTCAATAACTTCTGCCACAACAACAGCAAGTGGGTAGAAATCCCTTATGCTCAGGCTTTCTTTGCTCTTTGCTCTCGGCCCTCTCTCTGTGAATCCTGTTCTACTTCTCAAATACTCTTAGCCCACTTTGGGCCACATCTTCCTAATACAGTGTCTCCCAATCCCTGTTCAGACTTTTCTTCTTCCTTCCACCCTTCCCCACAGCCCAGCCCCTAGCACTCCCAATCCCCTTGCAGCCACTCCAGATCCAGTTCCACAACCTCCACCTTATGTCCCCTCCTCCCTCCCTCCTTCTCAAGAGCAGGTCTCAGCCACCACTGCAGCTCCCAACACCCCTCCCAAGCCTGTGTATAAGATAAGTTCTGAGACCTCAGGCCGACCCTCTACCCTGAGAGTCTGAAGGCTCTACCCCAACCTTCTAGATACCCTCCTTGTACCCAGTCCCGAACAACTTTAAAACAGGAAACTTCACTGAAGGACCCCACTCTTTCCCCTGTTCCATTCCTCCCTTTGTGGGAAGTAGCTGGAGCAGAAGGCATTGTTCAGGTTCATGTCCTATTCTCCCTCACTGTTCTATCTCAGATTGAAAAGTATCTTGGTTCCTTCACCTCAGACCCTGACAGTTATCTAAAAGAATTCAAGTATCTTACCCAGTCTTGAGACTTAACCTGGCATGATATTTACATCATCCTTTCCTCCATTCTTCTCTTAGAAGAGAAGAAACAGGTATGGCATGCCTCTCAGGCGCATACTAAGATACACAAGACAGATAACACAAAGCCCTTAGGAGAAATGGTTGTTCCCAAGATGATCCCAACTGGGGTTATCAGGCATGGAGACCTGGGTGAGCAGCCTGTAAACATATGATTGCTTGCCTCATTGTGGGCCTTCAAAAGGCAGGGCATAAAGCCATCAACTTTGATAAGCTTCAGGAAATAACTCAAAGACTGGACAAAAACTGGGCACAATTTCTACCCAGATTAACAGAAGCACTACAAAAATATACAAAATTAGACCTCACTTCAGCCAAGGGCATCACTGTTCTTAACACCCATTTTATCTCCCAGTCATGCCCAGATATCTGAAAGAATCTAAAAAAGGCAGAAGAAGGCCCTTAAACCCCTCAACAAGACCTCTTAAATTTAGCTTTTAAGATTTTCAAAAACCGGGAAGAACAGGCAAACCTAGAGAATGCCCAACAAGATCAGGCCAAATACCACCTTTTAGTCACTGCCCTACATGGCTCCAAGCCTCCACCAACCAACAGAGAAAGGAAGCCTCCTGGGCTCTGCTTCAAATGAAGCAAAGAGGGCCACTGGGCCTGCTCATGCCTAAAGCCAAGGCTCCCTCCAGATCCATGTCCCAGCTGTGGTATAAAGGGACATTGGAAGGTCGACTGCCCAAATATCCCTCTAGGGATCTGGACATACCCTCCTGATCCTGAGCAGGAGTTCTCTGACCAGGCTCTGCCCAGCCTCCTCAGACTCACCACTGAAGACTGGAGGTGCCCAGGGCCCCAGGCCCCGACTTATATCACCTCTACCTTACAGTGGAAGGTAAGCCAATCTCCTTTCTCACTGACAGGGGGACCACCTACTCTGCTATGCCTGCCTACTCCAGAAAAACCAAAGTCTCCCAGGTCTCCATTATGGGGGTTGACAGTTTAATATCTATGCCACAAATAACTGATAATCTACCTTGCACCCAACATCTACCTCTATCCATTTTCCCATTCTTTTCCCATACTCCCAAAATGTCCCACTCTTATTCTTGGGAGAGGCCTTTTCTTGAAGTTCAAAGCCTCTATTACTATCCTACTATTACAAGCCCATGTTATGATCTGGCCTGGCTTATATTAATACACTGCCTATAACTCACCCTGCCCCAAACCTTGCCTACCTATTCAGAACTCTAAATCTGACCCACTACTTATTCAGTACTTCAAACCCAACCTTGGCCAGTGATTGCTGGATTTGCTTATCCATTTCCTTGCTCAGCGGATCAGCACTCCCCATTTCCGCAGGAAAATGAACTCATATAGACATTTCTGTTTATTACACATATAGAGGAGAATCTCTTTTTATCATACATATATTATTTATATTCAATTGATCAAATTCACAATCCTGACAAGATACTGACCTCCCTCCTTACAAATCTCACTTCTATTCATAAAGGACCAGCTATAGGAGGACCCACCACTTCTGACATTCATCTACAACAACAAACTCCTTTCTGTTTTTCCAGATAAAACTCTATAAACAATTCTTACCCACAACTAGGAACTATACCACCACACCTCTGTAATCACACTTCACATTTCTCCTTCCTTCAAGCCGATCTGTCCATCATGTGTCATGAACTGAAGGACATTCTCTTACTTTCTCATGGAGACTTCCTTCTGCATATGGTGTAAATACTCCTCTTTAAGGAGCTACACTGATGAGTTCACTGTCTATTTCAGAGACTACTAACAAGTTCTGAGAAAGACTTTTATTTGCTATCAATTTCAGCTGTTGTCTTCTTACTCCTAGAATATTTTTCTTGTGTGGAACCACTACCTATTTATGTCTTCCCACTAACTGGACAGAAGCATACACACTGGTATATTTGGCCCCAGATATTTCTATTGCTCTTAACAATAAGACCCTTCCTATCTCGCTAACTCATAACTGACCCAGATAGGCAATTCAATTCATTCCTCTGTCAATCAGTTTAGGAATATCTGCTGGGGTTGTGGCAGGGACCACAGCATTCACAACCTCTTTAAATTACTATCAAAGCCTTTGTAAAGACTTCACTGACAGCCTAGATGAAATAGCTAACAGCCTTATCACTTTCCAAAACCAGCTAGATTCCCTGGCAGCTGTGGTCCTCCAAAACAAAAGAGGATTAGACTTCCTCACAGCAGAAAAAGAGGTCTATGCCTATTTTTGGAGGAATCCTGCTGTTCCTCCAAAAAATCAGGCGTTGTAAAGGAAGCAGCAAGAAATCTGACAAACAGGGCCTCGAGAGTACACCAGCACCTCAGTA
Source organism: Neotragus moschatus (assembly GCA_006410615.1). Classification (NCBI taxonomy): domain Eukaryota; kingdom Metazoa; phylum Chordata; class Mammalia; order Artiodactyla; family Bovidae; genus Neotragus; species Neotragus moschatus. The sequence goes on from SJYA01003480.1 coordinate 7,241, forward strand.
ATTCATGGGAAAACTGGTTAAGCAATTGGAATTGGATGCCCTGGGTCCTACATTTTCTAGGCCCTCTCCTTCTACTTACCCTTATTCTAACTTTCAGCCCATGTTTAATGCATCTTTTTTCAAAATTTCTTCAGGATCACTTACAAGCATTCACCAATCGAACTATCCATGAGCTACTTTTAATTCAGATTATTAAAAACTTCGACTCCACACAAATCCCCTGGACCCGCATTCCAGCCTTTTCTTACCTTACCTCCATGATGCCCTGTCCTGCAAGAAGCAGTTACAGAAGATTGATATTTGGCCCTTCAGTTCAGTTCAGTTCAGTTCAGTCCCTCAGTCATGTCTGACTCTTTGCAACCCCATGAATCGCAGCACGCTAGGCCTCNACACGAATCCCCTTGATGTACATTCCAGACTTTTCTTATCTCACCCCCATGATGTCCCTGTCCCACAGGAATAAGTTACAGAAGATTAACCTTCAGTTCTTATCCTAAATCAAAAAAGCTTGGATGATAGGGCCCACTTGGGGTCTCATTTATAAGATTGCTCATTATGTTGATCTCACAAACAAAGAATAAATCACAGTGATCCTTGAGACTGACCAAATTGCCCAAATGACATCCTGTTATCTCACTGGTGCCTATCTTCTCAAAGCTGGGAGATGACCAAATTCTAGACCTTCGGCTATGTGACCATCACTTCAGTGAATTTTTCATTGGTGGGGTATAAGAAGGACTCCATCAGAAAGGGAAGATGCAGGTTCTCCTTAAGGGTCAGTCATCTTCTCTTTTCCCTCTAATAAATTTCCTTTTTCTTGCCTGACTGTCCGGCTCACTCTTGTCAGCCTTATTTATGGTCCACTCTCTTGATTACTGCAGCATAGTAGTATTGTCTGAAGTCTGGAAGGATTATTCCTCTAGGCTCCCCTGACCTAAGTTTGCTTTAGTAATTCTAGATCTTCTATGATTCCATATAAACTTTAGGATTATCTGTGGAAAATGTCATCCCAGGTTCACAAAGATGGTTCAAAATATGTAAACCAATCAATGTAATATAGTCTTCAACAAATAGAAAAGCAAAACTCACATAATCATCTCATGGAACAATGAACTAGTTCCAAACTGGGAAAAGAATATGTCAAAGCTGTATGTTGTCACTCTGCTTATTTAACTTCTATGCACAGCACATCATGCAAAATACCAGGCTGGAATCAAGATTTCTGGGAAAAATATCAATAACTTCAGATATGCAGATGACACCACCCTTATGGCAGAAAGCAAAAGGAACAAAATAGCCTCTTGGTGAAGATGAAAAAAGAGAAGAAGAAGAAGAAAAAAAACTGGCTTAAAACTCAAGATTCAAAAAATTAAGATCATGGCATATGGTCCCATCACTTCATGGAATATAGATGGGGAAACAATGGAAAGAGTAACATACTTTATTTTCTTGGATTCCAAAATCACTGCAGATGCTGATTGCTGCCACGAAATTAATAGGTGCTTGCTCCTTGGAAGAAAAGCTATGACAAACCTAGACAATGTATTAAAAATCAGAGACCTTACTTTGCCAACAAGTGTCTGTATAGTCAAAACTATGGTTTTTCTAGTAGTCATGTATGGATGTCGGACCATAAAGAAAGCTGAGTGTCAAAGAACTGATGCTTTTCAAATGTGGTGTTGCATAAGACAATTGAGAGTCCCTTGGACTGCAAGGAGATCCAACCAGTCAATCCTAAGGGAAATCAGTTCTGAATATTCATTGATATTGAATGCTGAAGCTGAATCTCCAACACTTTAGCCACTTGATGCAATGGCCCAACTCATTGGAAAAGATCCTTCTGCTAGGAAATATTGAAGGCAGGAGGAGAAGGGGACAATAGAGAATGAGATGGTTGGATGGCATCACTGACTCGAGGGACATGAGTCTGAGCCAGCTCTGGGAGATGGTGAAGGACAGGGAACCCTGGAGTGCAACAGTCCATGGGGTTGCAAAGAGTCAGACATGAATGAGCAACTGAACAACAACATTTATTCATGATAATAAAATTTCTTATCACAATGTGTATATTTATGCAAATTCATAACTCACATAATAATTGTGAAAAGATGAAAGCCTTCTGGCTGAACTATGAAATAAGATAAGGATGCCTACTCTTATCACTTCTATTAAACATAGTAGTGGAAGTCCTAGCCACAACAATCAGACAAGAAATTATATCTAAACTGGAAAGGAAGAGATAAAATTGTCATTACATGCATATGACATGATACTATATATGGGAAATCCTAAAGATCCTACATAGGAGTGGTCCTAAGAAGGCAGAGGAATAAGACAGGGAGACCACTTTCTCCCTCAGAAATTCATTGAAAGAACACTTGAACACTGAGCAAATTCAACAAAACAACTTCTGAATGCTGGCAAAGGACATCACACACCCAGAAAGGCAGCCTATTGTCTTCAAAAGGAGGTAGGACAAAATAAAAAAGATAAAAAGAGAGACAAAAGAGGTAGCGGCAGAGATCCAATCTGGGAAGGGAGTCTTAAAATAGAAGTTTCCAAACACCAGGAAACACTCTCACTGGCGGGTTTGTGGGGAATCTTGGAATCTCAGAGGGCAACATAACTGGGAGGAAAACTAAATAAGTAAATAATTAAGACCCACAGATTATGTGCCTAACAGCAACTCTCAGCACTCGCAGCCACCACCAGAAAGAGGGGGCTGAACAGGGAGGCATGAGCTGCATTGCTTAGGGTAAGGACTGGGCCTCAATGCTCTGAGGGCAATCTGAGGGAACTAACATGAGATAGCAACCCAAACTGTGGGATAGCCAGAGAGAGAGAAAGAAAAGAGAGAGAAAAAATGATTTTATGAAAAGCCCTAACCTGAGACACTGCCAGGCCTACTCACAGAACAAAAGACTGAGTGAATACAAAAGGAGAGCTAGCAGGCTGTGGACTGGCCCATTCCCCACAGGAGACAAGCAGGCAGTGGGCAGCCAGAGCGAAAAGGGGAAATTGTGGCTCCAGAGAGGCATCCTCTACCAAACTGCAAATAGGCTCCACTGCTAACCAAAAGTTCTTGGGATTTTGGATGGTTGACATCCACCGGGAGGGTTGCAGCCAGGGATCAGATTCTCAGAAGAGACACATGACATGCTTAAGAAGGTGTGCCCATTGTACACCCAGAGAACCGAGGGCTGGGATGGGGGAGACGATAAGATGCAGCCCTCAACTGGGGGCGACTGTGCTCGCCAAACACCTGGTCACCTGAGCTACTCGAATCTGGGAAGGACACAAAATGCAGTCCAAACTGAGTCTGTGACTTTGGGGAGTACTCGAGAACCTGAACCTGAGTGGCTTAGACCTGGAAAGTGCATGCAACCCAGAGCCCACCTCAGACAGTTCCGAGCAGAGCAACCTGGAGCCTGAGCAGTGTAGACTGGGAAAGCACACACGCCAAGAGTGGGGGCAAACCCAATGTGGCTGAAACACTGTGAGCAGTCTCCACTCATGCCAGTGATATTTGTTTGCAGTGTTCTTTCCTCCCTACAGCACGACTGAACAAGTGAGCCTAAATAAGTAACCATATTCACCCCTTTGTGTCAGGGTGAAATTTAAACACTGAAGAGACCAGCAACAGAAGAAGCTAAAATAAACAAAAGGAACTGCTTTGGAAGTGATAGGTGCAACAGATTATAACCCTGTAGTTAGCACTGACTACATTGGAAGGGGCCTATAGATCTTAAGAAGTATAAGCTGGATCAAAGAACTATCTGAAACTGAACTGCACACTACTGCAACAGCTCCAGAGAAATTCCTAGATATATCTTTACTATTATCACTTTTTAAATTACATTTTTAAGTCTTTTATCACTCCTTTAATTTTCATTTTTATAATCTACTGTTACCTTCCCAAAAAAAGACCCTATTTTTAAAGCAAATTTCATATATATTTTTTATAATGTTTGTGACTTCGTTTTGCTTTTTTAATATTGTATTTTTGAGGGTCTAAACTCTAGATTTTTAATCTTTGCTTTTTGATATTTGTTATCAATTTTGTATCCTTAAGAATCCAATCTTCAGTACCCATTTTACTTGGAGTGAGATTCCTGGTTTGATTGTTATCTTCCCATTTTGACACTCCTTTTTCTCCACCAGGTCACCTCCATCTCCTCCCTCCCCCTTCTCTTCTCTACCCAACTCTGTGAATCTGTGTATGTGTTCTGGGCTAAGGAGAAGACTTAGGGAACTGATTACTGCCTACATCTGTCTCTCTCCTTTTGATCTCCCCTTTTCTCCTCCTGGTCATCTCTATCGCCTTCCTCCTCTTCTCTTCTCTGTGTAAATCCATGAACCTCTCTAAGGGTTCCAGACTGTGGAGAGCACATAGGGAATTGATTACTGGCTAGACTGCTCTCTCCCCATTTGATTCCCCCTCTTCTCCTCCTAGTCACCTCTATCTTACTCCTCCTTCTTCTCTTCTCCATGTAACTCTGTGAACCTCCCTGGGTGTCCCTCACTGTGGGGAATCTTTTCACCATTAATCTAGATGTTTTATAATCACTGCTGTATGGATGGAGAAGTCTTGAGGCTACTGTAAAAATAAGACTGAAAACCAGAGGCAGGAGGCTTAAGCCCCAAATATGAGAACACCAGAGAACTCCTGACTCCAGGGAACATTAATCAATATGAGATCATCCAAAAACCTCCATACCTACATTGAAACCAAGCACGACCCAAGAGCCAACAAGCTCCAGAGCAAGACATACCATGCAAATTCTATAGCAACACAGAAACATAGCCCTGAGCTTCAATATACAGGCTGCCCAAAGTCACACCAAACCCACTGACATCTCAAAACTCACTACTGCACACTTCACTGTACTCCAGAGAGAAGAAATTCAGCTCCACCCACCAGAACATGGACACAAGCTTCCCTAAACAGGAGACCTTGACAAGCCCACCCATCCAACCCCACCCACAGTGAGGAAACTCCACAATAAAAAGGAACCACAAACANAAACCCACTGACATCTCAAAACTCACTACTGCACACTTCACTGTACTCCAGAGAGAAGAAATTCAGCTCCACCCACCAGAACATGGACACAAGCTTCCCTAAACAGGAGACCTTGACAAGCCCACCCATCCAACCCCACCCACAGTGAGGAAACTCCACAATAAAAAGGAACCACAAACAGCCAGAATACGGAAAGGCCACCCCAGACACAGCAATATAAACAAGATGAAAAGGCAGAGAAATACTTATCATGTAAAGGAACAGTATAAATGTCCACCTAACCAAATCAAAGAGGAAGAGACAGGGAATCTACCTGAAAAAGAATTCAGAATAATGATAGTGAAAATGATCAAAAATCTTAAAACAAAATGGAGTTACAGATAAATAACCTGGAGAAAAGGATTGAGAAGATGCAAGAAATGGTTAACAAGGATGTAAAAGAAATAAAAAAGAGTCAATCAATAATTAATAATGCAATAAATGAGATCCAAAACACTCTGGAGGCTGAAGTGGGTTGCCATTTCCTTCTCCCGGGACTTAACCCGTGTCTCCTGCTTGGCAGGCAGATTCTTTAACACTGAGCCACCTGGAAAGCCCTTTATGAGGGCACTATTATATAAATATCAAAATAAGGCAGGAGATCCAAGATGGCAGAGGAGTAGGTGGACATGCAGTACATCTCCGTCTACAGATACATCAAGAATATGCTTCCACTTGCAGAACAACAGCTGAGAGCAGGCAGGAGTACTTAACAATGAGAAAACAATATATAGAACAATGCAAAACTCGATAGGACAAAGGAAGGAAAACAGAAAAAAGGAGAGTGAGTAGGACTGGATCTGCACCTAAGGAGTGGGGGAACTGAAGCAGGGATAAGATCCCCACATTGAAGTAAATGTTTGGGACAGAGGTGAAGCATTTGAGGCTGTTGGAGAGTAAAGCAGCTGATCTGTGACAGTCTGAATGGAATGAGAATCACACAGAGAATCCTTGCCTTATGTACCTGAACAGAGACACAAGTCCCCTAGAAATAAGCATAGTGACTGGGAGCTGGAGCTTAGAGGTTGGAGAGTAATCCCAGGGCAAGGTCTGCTTTTAACTGTGGGGAGACATCCGAAGGGAACCTTAAGGAGAAGATCACAGTGGAACACGCTCATGAAGGAAAGCCAGGCAAACATGGAGGCAGGGCAACAGTGCTGAGTCACACACAGGGGACTGAGCCATCTTTGTAATCTCTCTCCTCACATGTCAGCACCAGACAGCTGAAAGACCCCAGAGAGGGTGGCCCTTTAAGCACCTGACACACAAAGCAACAGAGAAGGAACCCTGCCAGGGTGGCCTGTCAAATGCCTGAGGCACCAAGAAACAGAAAAAGACCTCAATTTGGGGGTTATATAAATGCCTTAATGGGCCAAGAAACCGAGAAGGGCCAGCCAAAGAGACCCTCTGATCGCCAGCTGCCAGAGACTAGGAAAAGACTCTAATAAGATCAGAGCTCTTATCACTGAGTCAGTTGGTATCCCTGAATGCTTGGTGCCCCCAGAGTTCCCGTGATGCAAGCAGCTGTGCCACCTCCATGCTCAGTTCTCACTAGGCCAGAGCTGTCATAAGCTAGAAAGAAAGAAAGTAAAGTCACTCAGTCGTGTCCAATTCTTTGCGACCCCATGGACTACAGCCTACCAAGCTCCTCCATCCATGGAATCTTCCAGGCAAAAGCACTGCAGTGGGTTGCCATTTCCTTTCCCAGGGTATCTTCCCGACCCAGGTCTTCTGCATCTCAGGCAGATGTTTTTACCATCTGAGGCACCAGGGAAGCCTGTTGGAAGCTAGGAAAAAACCCTAATAGCACCATACCTCCTGTAACAATTGCTGCCAGCACTCCTGGGTATCCAGCATTGCCAGGATCCTTGTGATCCATGCTCCTGTTCAACCCTCTCGTGTAATCCCCAATCAGAAAGATCAACCAGAGGCTAGGAAAAGCCATAAGAGCACCATATTTCCTGCTGTCCTAGCCACTCTAGGGGCTCCCTTAAGAACTTGGTACTTCCAGGGGCCCTGAGATCCAAGCAGCAGCATCACCTCTACACCCAGTCCTCACTGGGGCAGACTCAAGTCCTCCAGGACAGCTTCAGGAGCAAACCCCTGGAGATGACTGACACACAGAGGTGGAGATAAAACCATAACTGAAATTCACGGGCAGTGTGGCTACGGAAGAAAAACCAAAAGCTTCTCACCAGTGGTAGAAGCTTCACATTAAATCCACATGATTAACTAGGCAGACTTTTGTCTATGGAATATATAAAAAGACAATGAGAGGTCCCACAAAAGAAAACACATTAGCACTGACAGATGTGGACACTAGGAAAACACACAGGCAAGAACACACAAGAATAGTTTGAGCTTCCCCCACAACAGGTCCACAGACCAGATCAGTATAGGAGGGCATCCTAGGGAGGCAAAGTGAATCATGACTCAGAGCAAGAGAAAAGATTCTGACACTTGATATCCACAAAAAAAACTTTTATTATTCTTATATTTTAATTTGTTCAGTAGTTGATACTGGATTTTTTCCCCCTTTTTTTTCTCTCCTGTTGCTGTGGTTGTTGATTTTATTACTACTATTAAATCTATTACAATTTTGAATATTTTTGCTTTTCTTTGTTAATCACATTTTTTGTTTCCCTTAAATATGTCAGTCTCTACATTGCCCTTTTGTGGTTTTAAGGGTTATTTTTTTTCCCCTTTAAAATTTTTTTCAGACATTATTTTTCTACATATATTCTTTTGCTTGCCTTTTTTAAAAAATCTTTTCCT
>SJYA01003481.1:0-39509 GCA_006410615.1 Neotragus moschatus
CAGTGAAATCCTGTCACCAATATGATTTTTAGCTCTTTAGAAAAGGCTCTGTATCTTTAAGATGCTTTATGCTTTGTGTCTTTTGTGGTTGGGGGCTGTAAGCAATTCACAAGCTGTAAAAGGTCCAGGGGAACCTGTTAGGCAAGTTAGAGCATTATCAGAGGGGGTTGAGCTGAAACACTCCCTTCAAATGCAGAAGACTGAAGCCCTGAATCAACTTTTTCCAGAGAGCGTCAGAAGAGTGGAAAAATATAATAAGTCAGGCAGATTCTTATTATGGGGGTTCATGCTTAGGAAATACCAGGGGGAAAACCTGAGGCCTGACTCGCCTTGCCCATCAAGGCCTCTGCCGCATGACCTTGTCACATGACCTTCCTCACACTGGCTCCCAGCAGTCCTCCCACCCATGGTCAGTCACAGCTGAAGAGGCAGCTCTCAGTCTCTGGGCTCTCGACTTACCAAGGTCCACATACTCTGCCCAGCCACCTTAAATGAGGGAGCCAGGTGCCCAGCCCACAGCTGCCCTCAGTCTTCTCAGTCTACCCTAATTGGGGGTCAGGGGCTGGATCCTATAGAGTCTGACACAATCAGATTGCCACAAGCATTAGGTCATGGAGGTGGGGATGGCAGGTAGGTTGCCTATTGCTCTGAACCCTGGGCCAGGCCAGTGAGTGGCTCTAGAAAGGTCTCTGGACCTCTGCAAGACTCGGCCTTTAGCCTGTCCCCAGGCTCCATACATTGTTACCCAGACCAAGGCCAGAGCACCTGCAGGGCCATGGATGAAGGCTGAAATATATCTTTTACTACACTCTGCTGAGAGGCTATTGGTGTACCTGGTCTTCTAACCTCTATGGTCTTTAACTGAGGACAGCAGCTCCATGCCCCTCTTGCCCCTATCTTCCTTGGTGAGATTATTCAACATTTGACAGAAAGTTGGTAGCTTAGACCATCATGGTCTATTTCCACTAGCCCGAGATAATCACATTCTACTCTGTTTCTATAACTCAGGTAAATTAACTAACAATATCATGTGATGATACAGTTTTTACCTTCCTCTAACTGAAATATTATACTTAAAAAGCATAATGTCCCCTAGGACATATATATTGCAAATGGGGGAACCATTTATTCATTCACTGCTGGAGGTAGAGTTGAATTGTAATATTTTAAAAGCAGTTTTTATTGGAATAGAGTTGTTTTACCATCTTACATTAGTTTCTGTTGTACATTAAAGTAAATCTATTATAGGCATACATAGATCCCATTATTTTTGGATTGCCTTCCCATTTAGGTCACCACAAAGCACTGAGTAGAATTCCTTCTACTTATTTATTTTTTCTTTTTTTTAATTCAAAGTAATTTATTTGTTTTAACTGGAGGATAATTACTGTATCATATTGTGATGGTTATTGCCATATATCAACATTAATGAGCCATAGGTATATAAGTGCCCACACATCTTTAAGCCCCACTCACCTCCCTTCCCACCCTATTGCTATGGGATTTTCCAGAGCACTGGTTTTGAATGCCTTGCTTTATGCGTACGTAAACCTAAATGATGATTTTCCTGCATGAAATGTGCAATTTTCTCTATATCACATATGAGTTATGGGTGTAATTTTTCTACATTAAATTTTAAATCTGTATTTGTGTTTGGAAATCTAGCTGTATATTTTTGGTCATGATAGATGAACTATTGTATGTTTTGTATCTGGATATCTCTGCACACTTTTTCCTACATAAATATGGAGTGTTGTATATTTCACATAGGAAAATTTGAACATATATTTTCCTGAATAAAGTATGGAATATTTTGCATTTTTTAATGAAAATCTCAGTTAAGATTTTTGGACATGAAGTATATAATTCTCCATAGTTCAAATATGAAACACCAAGGCAAATTTTCATTATTGAGCTAGAAAATTTGTACATTTCATAAGTGATCATCTAGGTACAGATTTTCCTACATGAAAGTTGGCATATTTTATATTTCATATGAAGAAATATGGACATGGATTTCCTTGTTTTGGGATACTCTGTATTTCACATATGAAAATATGGGTGCTGATGTTTTTACATTAAATATATAACTTTCTATATTTCACATTTGAAAATCTAGATACAGGTTTTCCTGCATGAAACATGCAATATGCTATATGAAAATTTGGAAAAAGGCTTTCCTGCTTAAATATTGAATGTTTTATTTTACATTTATTAAAATCTATGTGCACATACTGCACATGATATATGGAATTCTCTATGTTTACATTTGGAAAATATCAACAATCTTTTCCTTACATTAAATATTAAATTATCCACAGAAGTCATATTAAAATATTAGCACGGGTTTTGTAGGCCTAGATTTTCAGCTGTGAAAATATGTAATTCTGTATGATTCACATGTGGAAATCTCAGTGCAAAATTTCTTAATTGAATATGAAAATATGTATATCTTACAGATGATAAGTTAAGTGCAGATTTTCTGCTATATTGCTATATGGGATTCTGAATATTTCATATAAGAAAATCTTATCATTTTTGACATAGAATATGTAATTCCAATTTCACATATAGATATCTGGGGACAGATTTTCCTACATGAAATATGAAATCTCTATATGTCACATATTGAAATCTGTGTACAGATATTCACACATCACATATGAAACTTTTCACATTTCTTAAGATGTGTATAAGAGACAGGTATATAAGTGCCCACACATCTTTAAGCCCCACTCACCTCCCTTCCCACCCTATTGCTATGGGATTTTCCAGAGCACTGGTTTTGAATGCCTTGCTTTATGCGTACGTAAACCTAAATGATGATTTTCCTGCATGAAATGTGCAATTTTCTCTATATCACATATGAGTTATGGGTGTAATTTTTCTACATTAAATTTTAAATCTGTATTTGTGTTTGGAAATCTAGCTGTATATTTTTGGTCATGATAGATGAACTATTGTATGTTTTGTATCTGGATNCTCATTTCCCTTATAAAACCAGAGTACATATTTTCTTACATGACATATGAACAGTGTATATTTTAGATATGAACATCTGAGTTCAGAGTTTTTACATGAAATATGGAATTTTCTATGTTTCAAATATGGAAATCTTACCTTAGATATGCTTCTATGAAACACATAATCCCTCTGTTTCCTATATGCATGTGGACCCTGATTTTGCTTCATAGTATGTGCAATTTGCTACATGTCACATAGGAATATCTTGGTCTAGGTTTTCCCACATGACATATGGAATTCTCTGTATTTCCTTTATCAAAATATGAGGACAGGTTAACTTTATGAAAGATGGAATTTTTTATATTTTACATTTGAAAATCTAGGCGTCAATTTTCTACATGAAATATGAAATTCTGTACATTTCTTGTACTAAGGTATTAGTGCAGATTTTCCTGCTTAAAATATGGAATGCTCTATATTTCATATAGGAAAGTCTGAATGATGACTTTCTTACAGGAAATATATAACTGTCTATATTTCACACATGAATATATGGGTACAGATACTTCTACATGAAGTATGAAATCTGTATTTCATGTTTGAAAATCTAGCTGTATATGTTTTGTCATGATATATGGAATATTGAATGTTTCACATATGGATAAATGTGCACATATTTTCCTGCATGAAGAGAGATTCCTGTATTATTCACATAGGAAAATTTGAGCATCCATTTTCCTGCTGAATTATGGAATTTCTCAATTAAATTTTCTGACAAGAGATATGAAATTCTCTATAGTTCAAATATGAAATTCCAGAAGCAAATATTCATTTCAGAAATATGAAATGTGTATATTTCACAAATGGAAATCTAGATAGAGTTTCTTACATGATGTGTGGTACTCTTTACATTTCATATAAAAGATCTGAGCACAGATTTCCTTGATTTAAATATAGATTAATTTATATTTCACATATGAAAATATGGGTAGTGTGTGTTCTACAATATATGTATTTCTCTATATTTCACAAATGACATGTTGAATTTTTCCTATTGCATTTATAAATATTGGTTGCACATTTTCCTACATGGTATATGGAATTCTCTGTGTTTAGCATTTGAAAATATAGACATTCATTTTCTTACACTAAATAATAAATGCCCTAAACTTCACATATTAAAATATTAGCATGGGTTCTGTAGACATAGATTCTCAATTGTGAATGGGGAGTTTTGTATTTTGCATGTGGACATCACATTAGAAGTTTTCGTAAATGAAATATGGACTTCTATATATTTTACAGATGATAATTAAAAGAGAAGTTTTTCTGCTATACTGACACATGCGATTCTGTATTTTTCATATACAAAAATCTTAAGTAAGATTTTACTATAGAAATATGTAACTGTCTATAGTTCATATTATACAAAACTGGGAAAAACTTGACCTACATGAAACATGAAATCTCTACTTTTCACATATATTAATCAGTAAACAGATTTTCATACATGACATAAGAAATTTTTCATGTTTTATATAAGGAAATCTCATCCATGATATTCATAAAATACTGAACTCCATATTTCATATATGAAAATATGGTTTCCAATTTTCCCACATGAAATGTGGAATTCTCTATATATCACATTTGAAACCTGGCCATCCATTTACCACAAAATATGAAATCTTCTATATATCATATATGAAAATCTCTGCTCAAAGTTTCCTCTAGGAAATATTGAACATTATGTATGTCACACATGAAAAACTGGGTGCTAATTTACCCACGTGCAATCTGGAATTGTGTATATTTTTGATATCAAAATCTGTGCACCAATATTACTACCTAAAATATGGAATTCTGTATATTTCACATGTGAAAATCAGGGTGAAATTTTACTCAGTTAAAAATGGAATTCTCTATATTTTACATGTGAAAATGTCAGTGCTGAATTTACGTCATGAAATATTGAACTTTTTGTATTTCATTTTATGAAAATCTGTATGCTGAGTTTCCTAAATGAAATATTGTATTTTGTATACTTCATATATGAATATCTGGGTAGTGACTTCCTTACATTAAATATGGAAATCTCTATATTTCACAGATGAAAATCATGGCTTTAATTTTCTTCAGATATGGAGAACTGGTATGTTATTGGAGTTATCTCTATTTCACAAATGAAAATATGTGCACCACTATTTTTTCATAAAATATGGAATTCTTTGTATTTCTTATATCAAAATCTATGCTTGAACACTCTTTCATGGAACTTAGAATTCTGTATATTTCACATATGAAGATCAGAATGGAGATTTTCCTACAAGAAATATGAAATCACTGTATTTCATATGAATCACTGGTTCTTCAGGTACTGACACATTTATTCCGTTTGTGTCCCTGTGCCTTGCACATGCATGTGTACAGGTGTAGGTTTGTGTCACCTGTGTTTGTGTCTGTGTGCATGTGCCCAGGCCCCTGCTGACATGGATATGAATGCAAAAGAACATGAGATGTCTGACAATGAGTAGAGGAGGCAGGAGACATCCACAGACTAGGGGAGACAGGTCCATGTATCTCTGTGGTGCCCCTGTCCAGGACAAGAATGAGAAAAGGATGGCCAGTGGCAACTCTGGGTAGTGAGTCCACAAATCTGCAATTACCTCAGGAGATAAAGACAAGCTCACAATTTCTGCTGTGCTGTTGTGTGTGTTTGTATCCATAAGAGGAGTTGGAGGGTTTGCAGAGTCAGCCAGCATAAATCAAGTGGTTTGGGGCTCTAAAATCATTACCTGTGGACCCCTAGTCTGAGAAGCCATTGGCACTGATTAAAACTCTTCAAGAAATGGGCACAGAAGGAACCTACTTCAACGTAGTAAAGGTCACATATGATAATCCCACAGCAAATATTATTTTCAATGGTGAAAAACTGAAAGCATGCCCCCTAAGATTAGGAACAAGACAAAGGTGTCCACTTTCACCACTATTATTCAGTCTAGTTTTGGAAGTCCTACCTACAACAATCAGAGAAGAAAAAGAAATAAAAGGAATCCAGATCAGAAAAGAAGTATAGCACTCATCTTTTGCTGATGATGTGATGCTGTACATAGAAAACCATGACGCTATCAGAAAATTACTAGAGTTAACAACTGAGGATGAGATGGCTGGATGGCATCACTGACCCGATGGACGTGAGTCTGAGTGAACTCCAGGAGTTGGTGATGGACAGGGAGGCCTGGTGTGCTGTGATTCATGGGGTCACCAAGAGTCAGACATGACTGAGCGACTGAACTAAACTGAACTGAACTGAATCAGTGAATTTAGCAAAGTTGCAGGATAAAAAAAATCAATACACAGAAATCATTTGCATTCCTACATACTAACAATGAAAAATCAGAACGAGAATGTAAGAACCAATTCCATTCACCACTGCAACAAAAAGAATAAAACATCTAGGAATAAACTTACCTAAGGAGACAAAAGAACTGTATACAGAAAATTATAATTTGATGAAAGAAATCAAAGATGAGATAAACAGATGGAGACATATTCCAGGTTCCTGAGTAGGAAGAATCAATACTGTGAAAATGACTAGACTACCAAATGCAATCTGCAAACTCAATGTGATCCCTATCAAACTACTAATGGCGTTTATCAGAGAACTAGAAAAAAAAAAATCACAGTTCATTTGGAAACACAAAAGACCCTGACTAGACAAAGTAATCTTGAGAAAGAAGAATGAAGCTGGAGGAATAAACTTACCTGATTTCAGATTATACTACAAAGTTACAGTCATTAAAACAGTATGTTACTGGCAGAAAAAAAAGTATAGGCCAATGAAACAAGATAGAAAAGCCCAGAGAAAAACCCACACACATATGGGCACCTTATCTTTGACTAAGGAGGCTAGAACATACAATGGGAACAAGACAGCACTTTCAATAAGTGGTGCTGGAAGTAGACAACTAAGTACAAAAGAATGAAATTAGAAGACTTCCTAACACCATACACAAAGATAAACTCAAAGTGGACTAAAGATCTAAGTGTAAGACCAGAAACTATAAAACTCTTGGAAGAAAATATAGGCAGAACACTTTATGACATAAATCATAGTAAGATCCTCTATGACAAACCTCCTAGAATAAAGGAAATAAAAACAAAAATAAATAAGTGGGCACTATTTAAAAGTTATTGCATAGCAAAGGAAACTATAAACAAGGTGAAAAGACCAGCCTCAGAATGGGAGAAAATAATGGCAAATGAAACAACTGACAAAGTATTAATTTCCAAACATACAAACAGCTCATACAAGTCAATACCAGAGAAACAACCCAGTGAAAAAGTGGGCAAAAGTCCTAAACAGATAGTTCTCCAAATAAGACATACAGATGGCTAATAAACACATCAAGAGATGCTTGCCATCACTCATTATTAGAGTGTTAGTTTGTCAGTCGTGTCCAACTCTTTGTGAACTCATGGACTGTAGCCAGTCAGGTTCCTCTGTCCATGGAATTTTCCAGGCAAGCATACCGGAGTGGGTTGCCATTTCCTTCTCCAGGCGATCTTCCTGACCCAGGTATTGAACCCAGGTCTCCTGAACTTCAGGAAGACTCTCTACCATCTGAGGAACCAGGGAAGCTCATTATTAGAGAAATGCAAATCAAAACTACAATGTGATATCACCTCACACCAGACAGAATGGGCATCATCAAACAATCCACAAGCAGCAAGTGCTGGAGAGGGTGTGGAGAAAAGGGAACCATCCTACATTGCTGGAATATTAATTGATACAGCCACTATGGAAGACAGTATAGTAATTCCTTAAAAGAAAAAAAAAAAAAAACTAGGAATAAAACCACCATATGACCCAGCAATCCCACTATTAGGCATATACCCTTCAAAAACTCTCACTTTTATTGGCTAGTGAGATATTAAAAAAATTGGATTAAAAAAAAATGACACACGTACCCCAGTGTTTAATGCAGCACTATTTATAGTAGCCAAGACATAGAATCAAGCTAGATGTCCATTGACAGGGGAATGGTTAAAGAAGCTGTGGTGCATATATACAATGGAATGCTAGTCAGCCGTAGAAAAAAAGGAATGCATCTGAGTCAGTTCTAAGGAGGTGGATGTAACCCAGAGCCTATTATGCAGAATGAAGAAAGTTAGAAGGAGAAAAAACAAATACCATGTATTAATGCATATATATGGAATCTAGAAGGATGGTACTGATAAGGATGGCCTTGTTGACAGAGCAGCAATGGAGATGCAGACATAGAGAATAGACTTATGCACAAGGATGGGGGAGGAGAAGGAGTAGGTGAGATAAATGGAGAGAGTAGCATGGATGCATTCATACTAACATATGTAAATAGACAGCCAATGGGAATTTGCTGTATTACTCAGAGAACTCAAATGGGGGCTCTGTAACAACCTAGAGGGGTGGGAATGAGTGGGAAGTGGGAGGGATTCAAGAGGGAAGGGGCATATGTACACCTATACCTACAGTTAATTCAGGTTGAAGTGTGACAGAAATCAAACTAATACTGTAAATAATAATCAATCAATGATAAATATTGTTTAAAGAGCTAAAAAACGTTATTTGGAAATTATCTAGAATGTTACACTTGAGAGAAAAAATAAAAAACTTAATATGTGGTCTGTTACCTTCCAGGTTGTTCTCTTCATTGTTTAAAAGTATGAGATAGGGGAGTTAATGTTTTCATGATTCTGTATCTGTTATTCTGTTTATCATTATATTATACTATGGTTATGCTACTTTCCATAATAATGAGGGTGCTCCACAAATGTTGGTCAGAGAAAACACATGTTGAGATGTTCATTTGGACCAGGAACTGTTCTCTGTGATGTGTGCATGCTGACATGACACCCCATGGTCTTTCATTCACTTAGGAGAAACTGTGTTCAATCCATACACAGATCCATACACAGAAAAGTTTCCTGGGGATAGACATGTTGATCCACCTTTTGATCCAGAGTACACTAGACACTGCAATGTATTCCAGACTGGGCGTCAGATACAACACATCTTTGTTCCTCTCTGGCATGGGCACCAATCTGACTCAGCTCTTCCAGGGAGGTGACTTTGGGAAAATTCATTCATCCGTTAACCACTACATGTTTCTGCTTCCTCAGCTGCCAAAAGGGATTATAGCATTAAAAATGCTTATCTCATAGTGTTGTGATGAATACTCAAAGACTTTATTTTGCATGTACATAGGGTGAGCTAACCACGGTTCAGAAGGGTGAGCTTATCTTCTTGCTTCTCTTCATTTCTGTTTCTGCTTGTATTCACACTCCCTGTCCCTGCCCCCACCCTTTTCCGCTCCCATCCCAACTCCACTCTCTAGCACCTGTGCCCCATCCTCAGACTCTCCATCCAAAAACATGGCTGACAATCTCCTCATGATTTACCTCAGAAAATATCCATACCATCACCTTGGGATTAAAAATCATGAATATTGGTGGACGAAATAAGAAACAGACTAAAACTGATTATGTGAAAACTACACAAGAAATAAAGCATTACTGATGAAAGTTTGACTATTAACATTTTCATGTCTTCATCAGATTCAGATTTTCAGAATTTGATACAGGAGAATTAGACTTGATAAAAAGAATGCCAAAAAAAAAAAAAAAAAAACTATGTGATGCAGGATCACAGCCTTTCAATTTACTTTATATGCTCATTTTCTATAATCATTCAGTAACCTTATTTCCTGTCATTATACAGATCATATGAAGGGGTTATTGGACTTGTAATTTCATAGAGAATATGCACTAAACTTTTCCATATGAGCACATAATGAAACCTCAGTGTTGCATTTAGGCTTCACAATATCCCCATTGGAAGAGGCGAATACTTATTATACTAAAAAAAAAAAAAATCCTCCCCACATGCCTCATATACTGGGTTCTTGAGGCCCTGAAGGGCTGAAGTGAAACTGCAAGGTCCATGCAGTGAGTCAAGGTGGTCTTTAACACTGTGTCCCTGGAACACTATCCAGGGAAATGTGGAACAGCAATAATATTAACTACAGTAATGACAACAGCTAGAATGGACTGGGAACATACCATATGGCACATACTGTTCTGACAGTTTCCCATGTCTTAACATGGTCAGTGTTCTACAGTGCCCGATGAAGTAGTTAAATTTACTCCAAGCTAGTGCTTCTATGTGGCTAATGGAGGAATGAGGCACAGAGACACTACATAACTTGCTCAGTGTTGCCCAGCAGTCAGGGAGCCACTGGTCTGGATGCATTGTGGAGAACTCAGTGTGTTCTGCATTTCCAGTCAAGGGTAAGATCCAACGGCTATGCCAAAATATGTTAAATAAATGCTACCACATAACACAAATTGATGTTACATCATGGAAATGCACCATAAATAGAAATCTGATTTCTTCAGAAATCTTTCAGATACAGGCTTTGCAAGACTGGAACTAGGATGTTTTTTAGAAATGATAGTGTGAAAGCCTCCTCAGAACAGCAGACAGCATGTCAGTGAGTCTCCTAGACTGGAGATCATGGGTTCATGCATCAGAGAAGGCAGCAAACCCGTCACCTACACAAGCTTCAAATGGAGACAGAGCCTGGCAGGAGGCAAATTAAGACCGTTCCTCTGCTCTGGTAGTGCCTAGGCAAGTTGTCCATGTCAATCAGAACTGAGGAATTCTAAAAAAAAAAAAATGCAGATTTCATGATCTGCATTCAGTGAATCTCAATTAGTGCAGCTACAATAGTGCCCTAGAATCTGTCACTTTTCATTATGTTTGGGAAACTCTCAGGGACTTTATTAAACCCCTTTAGTAGCGAGACTGTCTGCAAAATAAGGGAACTAGCAATCAGAACAGATATGAGAAAAGAAACAGAGATGATCAACAAAACCCAAATCTGGCTCTTTCAAAAGATCAATATAAATTCATAAACTTCTATTCATATACAAAAAAGAAAGCTAAATAACTAAAGACAACACTTACCAATATTGGGAGTAAAATAGATTTCAGATCCCACAGAAATTAAAAGGATTCTGTGAATGATTCTACATAACGACATCTGCCAATTTCGGTGAAAAGAACTAAGTTCGGCCGAAAAGAAATAGATAATCTATTGAAAAACCAAGCTTGTAGTTGAAAAATTTACAGAAATCTCTAGGCCCAGGTGATATCCCTGGCACAAAAAAGAAAAGGAGGGAAAAAATAGGTAGGGACAGAGAAAAGGTGACTATATTCTAATACAATCATTTACTAAAGGTAAAATGGGCCAAATCCAAGCAATGTGATGAAGCCATGGTTTTTATTTTCTCATTATCCTCCAGCTTCCCATGCCTGCCTCCCTACTTTGCCCCAGTTGCTTTCTCCTTCTTAAGTCCTGCCCTCCATCAAGAGTAGTGATATTATGAGGCACAATTTCCACATTATAACTGATATCTGCTGGTTGACTGACATTCAGCATGGATGCTATCATCCCTGCAGCTGGTATACTCAAGCTCTCTGTCTCTCATCATGGACCAGAAGGTTTCACTCCTAATTTCAGGTATAGCTAGGAGAGAAAGTGCAGAGCACACGTTGGAGCAATGAGTCCTTCATCTGTGAAATGCGGATGACCACAAATTGTGGGAAACACAGAAATAACGGCACAAGATCCTTTCAATGAATGTTAAACCAAATGAAACATGCCAGTCCCAGAGCATCACAGGACTCCTTGACACTCAGAAGCATGTCAAGTAGAATTCCCTGCCAGGACTGTTGCATTTATTGTTCCTTCTTCCTGGAATGCTCTTCCCTTAGGTAAGCCTGCAGCCTGCTCCCTTACTTCCTCTACATCTCTGCTTAAATGCCATCTTTCAGGGAGACTTTCCCTCATTATCTTGACTAAAATAATAACATCATACCTACACATACCCTTTCCCCTGATATAGCATTATATTTCTTCATAGTGCCTGCCACCCTTGATTTACTTACTGACAATCAAGTCTATGAAATGAGAGACTTGGTCCATTTTGTCCTGTCACAAACTCCTCAAATTAGGGCTCTGGTATAAGGCAGGTGCTCAGAAAACATTTGCTGAAGGACAGTCAGGAGCCAGGCCCTTTACACACATTGCTAACATGCACAGGTACCCTCCAAGATGGACACTGGCCCCACTGTATTAATTATGATACATACTGAGATTCCAGGAGACAAGTGACACGCTCAACAACACACAGTCAGCATGTGAGGTTCCAGGCTTCAGAATCATATCTGCCAGCTTCCAAATCCTCAGTTCCTGGACAGAGACCTCACAGCCAAGAATGCAAGAGGCTTTACTTCTAATACAACGACTCCACACAGCTCAGGTAGATACCCAGAGACACCAAAAACAGGTCACTGAGTATGTGCACAGAGAGCTCACAACTCGAGTCTCAGACCCACAAACACGACTAGGACCAAACACTGCAACAAAGAGCCTCCAAACAGACCAAGGTCTTCAAGACAGAAACAAATGAGAATTGCACAGATACTTCACATCACGGAGACTGACTTCTGAACCACTCCGGACACTTGCTGCTAAGTCTCTTCAGTCGTGTCCAACTCTGTGTAACCCCAGAGATGGCAGCCCACCAGGCTCCCCCGTCCCTGGGATTTTCCAGGCAAAAACACTGGAGTGGGTTGCCATTTCCTTCTCTAATGCATGAAAGTGAAAAGTGAAAGTGACGTTGCTCAGTCGTGTCCGACTCCTAGTGACCCCGTGGACTGCAGCCCACCAGGCTCCTCCATCCATGGGATTTTCCAGGCAAGGTACTGTAGTGGGGCACCATTGCTTTCTCCAGAACGCCCCGTAGGTGACTGCAATAGATTTTACCTTCATGTTGTCTGCAATGAATGACTTCTAGGACAAAATAATCATTTTCAAACAGGGGCAAACATTAATGGCCCAATTACATATGGGGATTACATGTGGATTTTATTTTCCTGTGAAAATGAATCAGTGACTGCAGTTATCATGGATAATTGAGGATACACCTGGCAGGAGAACCCATCTCTGAAAAATGGGTCCAAAGGCAGTATCCCCAGATGGCCTTCCACTGTAGCAGGTGTTGGGTTTCATGCCCTGGTGGTGTTACTGGTAAAATGTGCAACGTTTGTTCCTAGATACCTGTTTTCTCAGCTGTGAAATTCTGATTAGTGAAGCTCATCTTTTTCCACTAGATCTTTACCAATTCCCTCCCACTACTGGATAGGATTTTAAATACTCAGTAAATATTTCCTAAACTGTGTGATGACGGAAAATTCAGCCTCTACTCACATGGCGTTAACAGGGTGAGATACGTGTAAATGTTAATTCCAGAGAGGTAGTTTTGAGGAGGCAGGCTCACAGAAAGGGGGCTTGGCTCTGCCTGATGGGAGGAAGAGAGTGGCAAGCTGTCCAATCAGGTCACAGAGTGGTCAAGGTGGGCTCAGCAGGACTGGACAGGTAATCGGCCCTGGAGCAAGCTGAGAAACCAGAATGTGCAAAGACCAGGAGGCTGGGTCAGCTGCAGTGGAAAGGGTAGCCCCAAGCTCAAGGCAGAGCAAGTGCTTTGCATGCAGCGCTAAGGACAAACTTAGCTGAGACTTGATGCACTGAAGGGGCATGAGTCAATGTTCAAGTTCAAGGAATAGTGTTCCAAGGTCCCGGATGAACATCTCTGTGGAAAGCTTCAGTGCTGCTCTAATCTGAATTCTCAATCTGTCACTCTAGTTCACCACCCAGAAATCAAGAGCTGGACAATACAGAAGAGATTCAACCACCAGAGAGTCAGGGGTGGGAAGAGATCACATCATTGTCTAAATTTTTTTTAATTATATTGTGTTAGTTTCAAGTGTATAGCAAAGTGATTTGGTTAGTTTTGGGTGTGCAGCAACCTTGTGTTAGTTTCAGGTGTACAGCAAAATGATTCAGTTTCGGGTGTACAGCAATACCATGCTAACTTCAGGTACACAGCAAAGTGATTCTGTTATACATTTTTTTAATTTTTGTATTCAGATTTATTTTCATTACAGGTTTATTACAAGATACTGAATATAATCACCTTCTAATCTTTAAAGCTTTGCTCTATATTCCAAAACGGACTTTAGAGTATCTGTTGCTCTTCATTTGGCTTGTTAAGAGGCACAGAATTCATATGATTTATTCATTTCTGAGTCATCCTGGAAGGCTGCTGACAGGCCTCATATCTCTAGGTTGGTGATTTCCAACTGTGTAATCATACCTTCTTGAGCATTTGTGCATAGTACGCAGTTTACAAAGTGCTTTCACATCAAAAATCTCACTGACCCTCCCAGCCACAAGCCTGTGAGGTGTATGGAACAAGTTTTCCGGGTGAGGAAGTAGCTCAGCGAGGTTATGTGGCTTGCCCAGGGTCACACAGCCAGCACAACACAGGGCTCAAACCTGAGCTCGGCTCATATTCCCAATCTTGTCCACTATGACCACAGAAGTGCCCTACACATTCAGAACAAGCCCCTCACAATCTGAGGTATTAAATTCCCCAAGCCCACATACAAGCAATGAGGCATGGACACAAAGCACAAAACACTCCAGTCCTAATAAGGTCGACATCCAACTGCTTCTAAACAGAGTAAGCATTCATGCAGCGCCCCTCCTGCAAACCCAGGGAGGGAATAAATGCAAGAAACACATGCACAGCCCTAATCCCTTCTCATTTCCTTCTGGCACCTGTTTCTGCCCCCACAGGCACCAAACACCTCTAACAGCTGGTAGAAATGAGAACCAAGAGATAGCACACACAACCACTGTAGATCAAGCTCTAACCCAAATTGTGGTTGGGGGAAAAAATGGAGAAAGAACCACCCAGATTTAAGAAGATAGCCACAAAAACAGGGTGCCAAAAAGTCTCCCAACATTCCTCCTGGGTGACTCAGTTACATCAACCAGAGGGTCTCTTGATGGAAAACACCCACCCCACACCCTACCCCAAAATACTGCTGATTGTACCAGAGAAAATACATGACAAGAACCATGGAGGGAATACAAAGGGGCAAAATGTGTGGCCATGAATAAGATGACCTTCTAAGACTTCTGGTAACTAAACACTGCTACCAGTATTTCATTGCTCACTGCCTACCTCTTCATAGGTGGTGGAGCTTGACAGACTTACAAAATTAGAACTTAAAATCCAATTTAGGCCTTCTAGGTCACACCAGCTCTCAGAATCAGCTCCCAAGAACTGTCAGTAGGGTTGTCCTTTCTAGGGCCTTCATACGTCCTCTGAATATGTGAGTAATTACGTATAATGTTCTCATTACTCACGCAGCCTTATTAACACATCTGGACAGCCTTTGTTGACTGCCTAGCCCAGACCGTGGTGAGGATTTGAGGGCAAATGATTTCCCCCAGCGCCCCATGATCCCCTAAGCAGCAAAAGTCAGGAGCAATAGTAAAGTTGCCAGAAAAAGCATCGAAGCCTATTTGTCACAGACCCTACAAAAGCAAACGAATTAAGAAGCCTGGAGAGCAAACACAGCCCAGGTCAGCTCTCAGGCACACCAGAGAGGATGGGGTGGTGGCCCTAATAAAGTAGGGAGCAAGCACCAGCCAGGTCCCAGGACATCTGGAACCTCAAGGCTTTTTCCAATCAGGACTAAGAAGACAGGCAGCTAGGGAGAGAGGGGTAGCTCCACCAACTGGTGTTTAAAAAAACAACAAACACTCACTTGTAACAGATCCAGTCCTGCTGTGGAGGCTGACAAACTGCCTCAACTTCCTCCCAACTTTCTTAAGTAAATAAAACCTCTCCAAAGGCTGCCAAGAGCCTCAATTATGGTCTTTTCACAGAAAGACAGAACTTTGAGTAACTCAAGAACATCATACAACCTGAAGATAAAGTCCCCAGACAAACAGATAACCTGCACCCCGTGCACAGACCCCAAGCAGCTGATAGTTCACACCTTAAGGCAAACCTCTCCACAAAACAGCTCAGAGACATCACAACTTGGGACCCAGAATCAAAAGAGATCTCACATTCTGGGGAGCAGACGCCTACACAGACATCTCACACGCAGGGACTCAAATGCCCGAAAGCTCCAAAAATGCACATCCCAGCATATAGGCACACACATCCTAGAGGCTTTGGACTATGGCTTGCAAAATTCACTCAGATCCAATATCCCATCACCCACGATCCTGGCCATTGGCTCAGAGAGCTCAAATGTACCCAAAACAGCATCTGTGATGTCATACATAGCCATACACAACCCAAGCTCCCTGACACAGGTACTCTCCAGGGAGAGACAGGAACCAAGCCCAGAGACCTCTCCCTGGTCATGAATTGCATTCATCTGTGCGACTTACCACGCTTTGTCATATGATCCAGACTGAGTGAAAGCTAAGTAAGACTGAAACAGCGTAACCCTGCACAGCCACTGACTGTGCCGAACCTCGCCACTAACCAAGGCAGCGATTCAACCTCTTCGGGAAAAGCGGTAAAACTCGAAGAAAAATCGCACTCTGAAAAGCGGTGCAAGCGAACGCAGGCGTACTAGTATACACACACCTCTTGCCCAGAGTTCCAGCTCCGCGACCTCAGTGCCTAAGACAGGCAGGCTATGGGAACCGAGCAAGAGAGAAAGAAAGTTGGGAGTAGCCAAACTTCAGCGTGTACTCGCGCCCTGGAAGAACTAATTCTGGCAATCTTCTGGTCGCCGTACCCTCAAAGCAGCAGCCAATCTCTCATTCTGTAGCCATCCTCACGTTGGTTGGGCCCATGTAGAAACAAAAGAGTGGAGTTGGAAAAGAGACAAAGAAAGTTGCAGCTTAATATCGGTGTCCACTTGAATTCAAATGCGGCGGGAAAACCGAGTGGAGAGAATGTGGTTGGACCTAGTGGCACCATGAGTGCCTCCGCTGGGAACTGCGGTAGATGCCCGACGCGGTGTCAGGGCACCCTCTGTTTTTTCACACACACTCTCCCAACAGTACCTTCCAGAGTGGGTGGTCCTACCGTCACCCCTCAGCAGCATATTTCAGGACAGAACTGTTTCTTCTTGAGCACCACTTGATGGTGAGATTGGGAAACAACAGAAGTACATGCCCCTACCATCCCAGAATGATATGCAACGGGTAGAAGGACAAAGTCAGGGTGAAAAGCTCACAGACTGCCACACTCTTGGACTCAGAAAAAAGTCTTCATAAACTGAAGATTACTCCTTTGTTGTGGCCACTATTGTAACAGCAAGCATTCAAAGAAATTTCTCTGTGCTGGGCATTGGCATTGATACTTGATTGTGCTTTCCTGTTTAATACAGAATAGGTCTCATGGGGAAAACCAGCCACAGTTCTGCAACTGGCAGAAGAGAGAAAACTTCTGATAATGGGATCTGAAGGCCTGGTGTGGGAACAGCCTCTGTCGCTGACTGTGAGTGATATGTCAAAGGACAACAGGACTTTCCATTCTGTTAGGAAAGGGGTCATCTCCAAGGAGACACAAGGACACCGTGTATGTGGCATAAAGACCACAGCTTTCTCATCATCTTGTCATCCCTGAATATGTTTCCTAGCAGAATCCTCAGCCTGTCTAGCTGTGCCTCTCTCAACAAGTTTAAATTTATTCATTCTGTCATTCATTCATTGTCTCCACAGTATGTGTGAAGCACAACTATGAGTGTTGGGAAGGAGAAAATCAACCTTGCCCTCATGGAAGGTATATTCTGTGGCAATCATACAGCCCCAAACTCTAAGTAATTTTTCAGGTGTCTGTAACTGCCATAATTAAAATTAAATCAGGATAGTGAAATAGACAGTGGGGATCAAGTTTAGAAAGATGGGTCAGGGAAGTTCTTTCTAAGATTGTGATATTTGAGCAAAAGCCTAGAGGAGATGCCTATGTGGGAGAAAAGTAACCCAGACAGAGATAATGGCCAGTTGAAAAACTGGAGAGTAGAACTCAGTGTCACATGTGGGAAAACAGTGAGGAGGCTGATGTGACTGTCACAGCATAATGGAAGGATAGCCAGGAGATCCGATGAGAGAGGTAATGTGGGGCAGGTCCCTTAGGACCTAATGGCCATAGGGAGGACTTTGACTTGAGCCCCAGGAGGGTTCTTATAAGAGAAACCCCATGCTTCCTTCAGAGGCCCATATCACACAATGATTGTTGAGGAATGCCTGGTTCACCCCAAGAAAACCACAGGCCCTCTGAAGCTGAATGTGCCTTTCTTTGAATCCCCCACTCTCAAGGGGAATCCCCCCTACTGCTCCCAGTGAACATCCATGTCAATTGATACCCTCAGGAGAGAACTAGGACCCTCATGGTGTGAGTGAGGTGACATTCAGTCTGGCAAAGGCAAAGAGGGACGATGTAACAGGCACAGATTTGTCAGGGAGAAAGACAAAGCTAGAGCATTAGATGAGCAGAGAGACTATTTCTGGAAGTAAAGAGTCCCCACTTAGTTGTGCACCCACCTATGGGCCCCCAGCTCTGCTACTGGATGATGTATCTGTCTCTACAGGAGAAAAGAGGCCCTTCCCCAGGGACTGCCTCTAGGGAATGACTCAGTTGTCCATGGCCTGGGCCTCAGTCATGCTCCCTTGACACACATCAGGGGCCTCTGCCCATCAAGACAAGGACATGTTCCAGTCATGGGGAGGCTCATGCTGTACACAGGGTCCCTCACAAACTGTTCTGTTCAGACTGCCTTCATGCTGACCTCAGTGCCAATGAACACTTTAATGTTGGAAAGAGAGGCAGGGATCTCTGCATTTGTGGTGGAGCCTCATACTTGGTGAATGTGAGGTTTCTCCCCACCTGCTTGGAGGCTCACCTCTGTGACTTTCAGCACCACCTCCTAGGGAATTAGAAGGTTACAGTCCATATATCTGGTAACGAGCTGGATGTGTGATGTGGAGACAGAGAGACATATCCTGACAGTGCATCAGTCACAGGGTCCTTGTGGCCCTGTGCAAATGCCCCCATTCCCCACTACCTGACCAGGGTTATGCTGAATCTTTCTGGCCTCCTACAAGGAACCCAAGCTTACATCCAGTTCCTCCCCTCCTCATGTACTGAGACCTTCCTTTTGCACTGGGCTTTGGATTGGGTTCCTATCTGCAAATGGTGCCCTCCTTGTTGTGGTTTGGGCAGACTGAGTGAGTGAATGTGTGAACACAGTTTTGATAACAGGGCCGCTATCAAGGGTGGCAGTCATGTCGGCAAGGTTTGTTTTTATCAGGATTACTATCATGGGCTCCTGTGAACTGCACATCACTTATTCTCACTGAGGATGGGGCCTCAAGCTTTTATCTCCGTAGGGAAGCATGGTAGAAATCATAACAAATGTTAAATCACAGATCTACTTCTAAGACCTGTGAGAGTGGGGTCCATACAACCTTACTCTCAAGAACACTTCCATTTGCAGATACATGAATAGATCAGAGGCCCAACCCGCTGGACAAAGACCACCCTTTCCCAAATAGTTCAGAGACTCCATGCCTGGGACAGAGATCCACAATTAGTTCAGAGCCTGCTCATCTTGGACACCAACCCCAAACAGCTCAAATACATCACACCTGAGGACACAGACCCTAACCTGCTCAGAAATTCCCACTGTGGCCTCAGATGAATTAGGGTCCCAAAGATAAATAGCATTACTCACAGCCAGTTCTATTGGGTGAAGTTGTAACCTCTTTGGTTGCTGAATGACACGGCATTCTGAAGGAATTCAGAGTTAAAAACAGGATGAAGCACACTATGCTTTGGATAAGCTGGCCTTTATTTAGTTACTCGGATGCCTCAGGAAAAGGTTCAGTGACCCCAGATTCTTGCATCTTCCCAAACACAGAAAAGCATGAAAAGCATTATCTTGTGATATCAGATTTCTGTTTCACAGTATCCTTTTACCGATATGCATGTTTGACTGCATGCATTTCCTAACCAAACTCATATTGACTTCTCTGCTACCTCCTTAGAGCAGTTTCCTCAGAGCTAAGAAAGTATCTGTGTCCTGGGCTCTAGTCCCCAGAAGACCCTAATTCAACCAGTCACAACACTTCCACTGTATGTTTCTCTTTAAGTAGACACTACTCAAACTAACAGCCCCTCTTTAGCTCATAGGCCTCACACCCCTCCTCACAGGGCCTATAGGCTGCACCCTGGGACAGAGAACCCTAAATCTTTCCCTCTGGGCTTCTGTGTGGGCAGTGGCAGGGAAGCTCTGTTAAGTCAACCCCAAGGGAGGGAGGCCACCAGTCTAGCAAGTCCTGCAGTCTGCGTTCACCAGCATGTCATTCTAAGGAAGGCAGTTTCATTACAGGGGTGTGGTATGCCTTAGATCTGAGGGGTTCTGAAATTGATTTTCCATGTCTGGGTCCTGACTTAGGCCCTAACCCTCCCCCCATCCCCAGTCACCTCTGGTCATGGTAACTTTGTATCCTGCCCCATGGGAGGTCCAAAGTGAATCCCACATCCACAGAAGCAGCCCTGGGGACCTGGTCTTCTCTATGCCAGCACCCACTGTGGGCTATTGAATTCTGGAGATAGGTGAGATTTTCCCCTCACTGTGCCTATAACAACTCCCTTACATCCCTCTAATCATCTGTCATTTTCCAGAGTCCCTCTCCTTGTGACAGCTGCCACAACTCCCTTCTCTCCTCAAATTCCCACCTCTCCCATCATCTTCCAAGAGGCCTCCCTTCCCACCTCAGGGGCCTCTTTAGCCCCTCCCCCAGCCCTATTCCAGGGTCTCATTTACACCCTCACTCCAATTGTGGCCTCTTACCCAGCACCCCCACTGCCTCAGAGGATCCCTGAGGACCCTGTCTACTCTGCATTCTTCGCGACATCTCTCTCCTGCCCACACACAGGGGTCTGTCATAAAGTCTTGGTGAGGGAGGAACTGAAAATCTCCAGGATCCAGAGAACATCCAGACCCAGACCAGGAGTCCAGGGCACTTCCCTCAGAGCTGGTGGGAAATGGTGAGGGTCTCTGAGAGAAAGAGCTAGACTCAAGGTCCCACAGGTGTGACAAGATTTTCTTCAAGGGGCCTAGTGAGGAAGAAGTGACATGGCACCTTAGAAGTGCTTGCTGCTGCTGTTAAGTTGCTTCAGTCATGTCCAACTCTGTGTGACCTCATAGACGGCAGCCCATCAGGCTCCACCATCCCTGGGATTGTCCAGGCAAGAACATTAAAGTGAGTTGCCATTTCCTTCTCCAATGCATGAAAGTGAAAAGTGAAAGTGAAGTTGCTCAGTCGTGTCTGACTCTTAGCAACCCCATGGACTGCAGCCTACCAGGCTCCTCTGTCCATGGGATTTTCCAGGCAGAAGTACTGGAGTGGGGT
The DNA here is from genome assembly GCA_006410615.1 of Neotragus moschatus. NCBI lineage: Eukaryota > Metazoa > Chordata > Mammalia > Artiodactyla > Bovidae > Neotragus > Neotragus moschatus. The sequence continues at coordinate 21,312 of SJYA01003481.1, forward strand.
GCCATTGCCTTCTCCAAAATTTTTCCTGAGTAAACTATAAATAGAAAATAACTACAATGTACAACACTTTATAATGACTTAAAAGGGCTATTTACAATTAGAGTATGCATTTTAAATATTATCAAAACAGAACTTAATATATCAACTTAGGACACTGCAGTTCAGAAGGATGATTACCTGAAACTGAGATCCCCAGTCAAGGATGCCACCTGACTCCTAGAGTGACCTCACTAAAGCAGCCACTGATCGGAGAAGGGTCTCCAGCCTATTGACTGGGCAGCAAATACACCTGGAGACTGGGTTCCACTGGTACTTCAGTGCTCATGCCCCAGGTCCCCACTGCAAGCTCTTGTTCACCAGCTTCAGTGCTTGACTGTGTGAGCCCTGGTCTGATCTGGAGTCTCTGTCTCTGTACCCCATGAGAGCCTGAACCTGCATTTTCCATGTTGGCTACAAAGAGTGGTCTAGGATTCTGTGCCTCCCAAGCTCCACAACCAATCACTGCTGCCGGTGTATTCAAATCTGCAGGGGATGGGTGTGGGAAAAATGGAGTTGGAGCAGCCTCCTGGGCATCTGAGAAAGGGGTTCCCCTTTGTCTTCCCTGAGAATGATGTGAAGAGGTAGAAAGCAAGCTTGACTTCTCCTGCACCACAGATGGACAGCACTGTGGCAACATCTATCAAAGTGAAAACTCCTGACAAATCCCTTGTCCTGTCCCTGAGGGAAGGACGTTTTTTGTCCAGTTTTGTTAGTCACCTCAGTGCCCAGCACAGAGTAGGTGATAACTGGGTGATTTGTGACCAACTGAGACTTGATCCAGCAGCTCTACTTTAAAAATGTATAATCAACACACCCACATTTGTAGACCTGTGTGTAGAAGGAAGTTGGTAGCAAATAACTGTGCAAAACCTCTTTATGTCCATTAATTGTCAATGATCTTTGGATGGTAAATGAATGGTGAAGGGCTCATGGTATACCATGACCCACACACTGGCCACAGAACACAATGAGGGGGTCAGTGTGTACCGATCAGATGGAACTGCTTCAAGACATGCTGTTAATAGTCATGGAGAGGGGAAGCAAATGAGAGATGCTCAGAGTAGGGCCTTCTGTGTGTATGTGTGTGTGTGTCTGTTTGTGTGTGTGTGTGTGTGTGTGTGTGTGTGTGTGTGTGTCTGTGCTGTGCTTAGTCACATCTAACCCTTTGCAATTCCATGGACTGTAACCCTCCAGGCTCCTCTGTCCATGGAGATTCTTCAGGCAAGAATGCTTGGGTGGGTTGCCGTGCCCTCCTCCAGGGTATCTTCCCAACCCTGGGATCAAACTCAGGTCTCCCACATTGCAGGTGAATTCTTTACCATCTGAGCCATCAGGGAAACCCAAGAATACTGGAGTGGGTAACCTATCACTTCTCCAGGTTCTTCCCAACACAGGAATCCAACTGGGGTCTCCTACATTGCAAGCAGATTCTTTACCAGCTGAGCTACCAGGGAAGCAGTGTGTGTGTGGTTTACATACAGAGAAATGTGTTTGAAAGGAACAAGGAGGCTCTGATAACTAACCCCAGTGGTAGGCCCTGGAAGCAGAGAACATAGAGTAAGATGACCTGTGTAGTCCATGTACTGATACACTAATGGAATCTTTCATCAGCCCCATACTCAGATAATATTTGAGTAACTATTAATATATAAAGCAAGGTCATATGATGAAAACAATACCTGTACCACAGAGCATTTGTATGTGAGGGCCTTTGGAAGATGTCCAGGAACAGGGTTCTCAAACTTACATGACCTAGGGCCAGGCAGTTAGTGTGCATAAGGGAACCCAGCTCATGTGAGGGTAGGGAAGAGCAGCACACAGCCATGGTAAATGTTCCTTGCTGAATCTGCTTCTGGTATAGGTACAACAGAGAAGATGGGATTGGTGCAGACTCCAGACCCTCGTGACAACCTCCTCTGCATCAAAAATAGTGGTAATCTTCAGGATGCATCAAAGTTGTTACATCTTTGCACCGATGTAAACTCATTGGGAGTTTCCCTCAACCTTTTCATTGCAGGACACACACACACACACACACACACACACACACACACACACACACACCCCATAGGGAAGGATAACTGATCCTCTTAACCCAGAATTCAATAACTAACTAAGATGGACTTGAGGGGACTTCCCTGGTCATTCTATGGATAAGAATTCACCTTGCAGTGCAGGGCATGTGGGTTCACTGCAGCCACTGAGCCTGTGGCACAACTAGAGAGTCCATGCAACCCAAGGTGAGTTTCAGATCTTTGCTTGTGGTGCACCGACTCTCTATTTATTTGTTACAGGTTTACTATTGTGCTAATAAATTATGTTTATTACAAAATATATACACAAATGCAAATTGTAAAGAGATCGATGAAAGATAAACTGTTTTTTAAAAAACAAGAAAATTACTCTCTAATTAAAATAAATAAATTAATTAAAAACAACAACAAGACTGACTTAGGAATTGGTTCCACCCATAAGAAATTAACAGACTTGGATTTATCCTCCCACTTTAAGTAGTTAAAATTTTGTGACTGTTTTCATACATAGTACAACATGTAGGATGCTGATGCCTGAGAGAAGGGGAAAAATGAGGTGAGAACTCCAATTTTCCCTAGCTTACTACCTGAAGAAGCTTTCCAAGTATTAGTGCAGGAAGAAAGAACTCAACCAGAAACCAGCACTCTCCCAGATCTGAGGAAACAGAGCACAGCATTCAGGGAGGCCAAAACAGCTAGAATTCCTGGAACACAGGACAAGAGAAAGGGGAGCTGCACCGAGCAGGGAGGACTGCAGAGAGAGAGAGAGAGAGAGAGAGAGCGAGAACAGGAGTGAGAGATATTGATATTTGCACAGGGTTCCCTGGGAGTCCCCTGCTCCATTCTGATCAGCTCATATGTGGGCAGAATGTACCTAAGGCCAAGAAAAGAATCACCAAAAAGGAGTGGGTGGAGAAATCCCAGAGCTCACAGAGGGATGCAGATAGTTCTTCTTCTTACCTGCCAGAGGGAAGAAAACACTCATAACATACAGGTATCTTGTACATTACTCAGCAAGGTATTACCTTAATAGTGAAGCAAAGTAGCCCTAGATGAAGGAAAGATATAGGCCATAAACTAGGAGCCACTGATGTGTTTTGTGTGGCCTTCACTGTTCCTAAAAATGACTATGCTCAGTTGCTAAGTCATGTGTGACTCCTTGAGACTTCATGGACTGTAGCCCTTCAGGCTCCTCTGTCCCTGGGATTTCCCAGGCAAGGATACTGGAGTGGGTTGCCATTTTATTTTGCAGGCATAGAATATGTTTTAGGGCAGTGAAACTATTCTGTATGAGGTTATGGTAAATAGATGACACTGCATATTTGTCAAAACCCTTAGAATCTTACAGCATATAAAGTGAATCAATGTATACATATTAAAAAAATTGACATCAAGAATGGAATATAGAATCTGACTAAACACTCTAATTATATTGCGAATATTTAAAACTACCTCACTCAGATCTCCTGACTTAAGTAACTTTGGAAATGAACCGAGTTTGCAAGACTGAAAGCAAAAGATAAAAACACTATAATCTAGTTGATAGTGTTCTTTCTCATAGGGATACAGGTTAAGAATCTGGTTATGGTTATACATGCATACATGAATTAAGCAGGTTAAAGGATGACACATGAGTATACATACATATATTTCTTTGTTCTGTGAGCTGAAAGTGTCTAAGAGAAGTGATATTTCCCAAATCTGAAAGAAACAATTGCCGGAGTCCAGCCCTGGTGGATCCAGGGAATTCAAAGGGGAGATGGAGTCAGCGATTGATTTAGAGAGAGATAAGGAAAGAATGTTGTAGATAAGAAAATAGAGGAGAGAAAGAGGCTGATATTCCTTGGTTTACATAGAGAACCAATAGAACTCCGAGATAAGAAGTTTGTCCTGTTCACAGAGGCCACAGGTGCCCTCCTGGTCTCCCGAGGGAGTGAAGATGCAGAACATCTTCCCGTTCAGGTCTTAGAAACCTGGGCAGATAAGTGAACGCAGGGAGCCTGTATGCTCCAAGGAATCAGCCTAAAAAAGAGAGTGAAAGGGAGAGAGAGAGAGAATGACTGACACGGGGAGACCAAGCTACTTTGGTGAGCAAGACCCAATAACTTTATTTTCAAAAGGACTTTTATACCTTTCCCACAAATGATATTGTGTACATTATCTTCTGGCCTTGGAGGCCTGTGAGACATTTTAAGACCCTTTTTTGATAAAGGCTGCTCAACCAGAATACTTATTTTCCCTTGAAGTGTTTTTTTCTTTATATTTCTAATCTGTGTCAGCCTCAGAAAGTATCAAACAAAGTTACATTTTCACGAAGCAAAGGTGCAGCAAGTTACAACAAAGAAAGAACCAATTAGCTCAAAGGTCTGATGTAGTTAGTTTCAAGGCTATACTTGTTTTTCTTACATTCTATGTTAACAAATGTACTCCCAGGTGCACAGTGTATAAGAGATATGGGAACTTAGCAACAAATATTGGCCCAATAATGAAATCCTACACTAGCACTACTCTAATAACGTTTTAACTCTTTGAAAGGCTTTATGTTTTAGGCTTCCCATGCCTCTCACAGTTGGGGGGCTGTAAACAATCACATGCATAGTTGTAAAAGTCTGGGCAAGGCAAGTTAGAGAGCCATCAGAGGGGTTTGAGCTGAAACACTCCTTTCATATGCAGGAGACCAGTTGGAGCTCTAAGTTAACTTTTTCCTGAGAAAGGTGGTGTCAGAAGAGTAGGTGGAAAGCATAGTGCAATAAAGCAGGCAGACTCTGGTTTTGGGGGTAGATGCTCAGGAAAACCCAGGGGTACCCCTGAGGCCTGATCTCAGCCTCTGCTTTTTGCCAGGCCCCCTTCCTCATGACCTTTGCCACAGGTGGGATTCCCCATGCTGGATCCCAGCAAACAATGATGTATAAAAAAGCACAGAGCTCTTTTCCAATAAAAGGAACCAGACTTCGAGGAGAAATTACTGATTGTAGGGCTCAGATAAGAAATATAAAAGAGGAGTCTTGGGGGTCTTATTGTATCCAAAAGGTAGTGAACAAAAAAAGATCCTCACAGTAATGGGGTTATGTCAAAGAAGAAAGGAATGAACTTCCAAGGCCAAAACTAGAAGAACAGCCACATAATTAATTAAGTAAATCATCCTTTGATATATATACCCCAAAGTATAAAGCAACTACTTATAAAGCAATTCAGTGAGATCTACCAAGACAGGCATCCATGACAGGGGAGCATGGTGCTGTAGCGGTGTGGGCCAGATGAGATGGTAGGGGTGAAGAGGATATCAATGCAGAGTATCCTAGTACTGCAGAGTACTAGGGAGTCAGAACTCAAATAGGGTGAAACGATAAGATCCACAAGAACAGGGAAGGGAGGTGTGTAGTATGAAATGTGAGAAATTGAGCAGGGTAAAAAGGATATCCATCCCAGGATGTATAATGGGCAGTCAGTGCCAAAATAGGATTAAGAGGCCTTCACAGAGCAGAGAAGCCTGCCACAAGAGTCACTTTAGTCCAGAGGACAGAAGCCTGGCCAGGCATGCAGAGTAAAAACCTAAGCCCAGAGAACTAGAAATCCACATGGAGAAGGCAGATTTGTGTAGAAAGTCAGAGGCCAATCAAAGGAAGAAGGGCATTCATGCATGGAAGTGGGCAGCCCTGTATGGGCAGTTAGAGGCTGAGTGGAATAAGGGGAGTATCTGAACACGGGGGTATCCCATTGCAGAGTATCAAAGCCCAAACAGGGCAAGGTGAGTATGTTTATAAAACAGTTGCCTGAAGTGGGTGTCAGAGTCTGAATATGTTGAGAACAGCATTCACAGGGGTTGGGAACAATTCAGAACTTTGTGATATCAGAGCCAGAGCTATGTAGGGAGGATTCACATACAAAGGCATGCACACACGCATGTACAATTCCCAGACCCTGTCCAATGATGGGAACTGGGAAATAATGAGTAAATACAAGTCTCATATATTGGATTCTGAATTCCATTTTCCCCTAAAAATTATTGGAACTTCTGGGAGAAACTGTTAATTCCATGGCAAGTCCAGGGAAAGAACAAGATGAGCCTGGATATCTTTTACAAAAAGCATCAGAGTGTTCAAAGAATGATAAGAAAATATCAAAAAGACAGAGAGCCTATTTAAGGAGATTTCCACTCTCCGAGGTTGGAATGATATAAACAATATGAACATCAAAATAAATGATAGTGACAGGTCATGATTCCTTTAGTAAAATAAGACTATTAATCAAATAGATTTAATTAAATTGATAAATCTAAATTTTGGTCAGGAATAAAATATGTATGTACTTTGAAATACAGAAGAATGTCTTAATTACAAGATAGGAGAAAGTAACTTGACAGTAGAGAAGCTTGACAGCAACCACTTTAATCAAGTGATCCAAGTGAACATCATCAATATTGGGACACATTGAAGTCATGAATCACTTGATAGAATGAGATGATATGAACACAGTATCATTTCCATCGTTTTCCTGTCAAACATGCAAAAGATGATATTCATCATGAGCAAATGCTGGATGGAGCAAAGTTGAGGAGAATTACAAAATAACTGACTTCTAGTTTTGGCTTTCAAGTATCACTGCCTCACAGAATGAACTGGGAAAACTTTCTTTCAACTTCTATGGGTACATTTATAATGCATGTGTGGAGAATTAGCATGACTTTTGGTTTATGTATTTTGTAGAATTCAGCAGTGAGGTTATCTGGGGCTAGGTACAATAGGGGGACATTTGTGAGGTAAGATGGGCAAGGAATTAAAAAATGAATAATCCTTTCTGTTTGCTTCAGATTTTCATTTTCTTCTTGAGTCAATTTCAGTCAACTATGTATTTCTAGAAATTTTTCCATTTCATCTCAATTTTCTCATTAGTGCATATTCCAAATCAGGAAAGGCATCGACAAGGCTGTATATTGTCACCCTGCTTACTTAACTTATATGCAGAGTACATCATGAGAAATGCTGGACTGGATGAAGCACAAGCTGAAATAAAGATTACTGGGAGAAATGCCAATAACCTCAGATATGCAGATGATACCACCCTTATGGCAGCAAGTGAAGAAGAACTAAAGAGCCTCTTGATGAAAGTGAAAGAGGAGAGTGAAAAAGTTGGCTAAAACTCAACATTCCAAAAACTAAGATTCATGGCATCTAGTCCCATCACTTCATGGCAAATAGATGGGGCAACAATGGCAACACTGACAGACTTTATTTTAGGGGCTCCAAAACCACTGCAGATGATGACTGCAGCCAAGAAATTAGAAGATGCTTGCTCCTTGGAAGGAAAGCTATAACCAATCTAGACAGCCTATTAAAAAGCAGAGCCATTACTTTGCCTACAAAAGTCCACCTTGTCAAAGCTGTGTTTTTCCCAGTAGTAATGTATGGATGTGAGAGTTGGATTATAAGGAAAGCCGAGCACCAAAGAATTGATGCTTTCAAACTGTGGTGTTGAAGAAGACTCTTGAGAGTCCCTTGGACTGCAAGGAGATCCAACCAGTCCATCCTATAGGAAATCAGTCCCAAATATTCATTGGAAGGACTGATGCTGAAGCTGAAGCTCCAATACTTTGACCATCTGATGTGAAGAGCCAATTCAGTAGAANAACTGTGGTGTTGAAGAAGACTCTTGAGAGTCCCTTGGACTGCAAGGAGATCCAACCAGTCCATCCTAAAGGAAATCAGTCCCAAATATTCACTGGAAGGACTGATGCTGAAGCTGAAACTCCAATACTTTGGCCACCTGATGTGAAGAACTGACTCATTTGAAAAGACTCTGATGATGGCAAAGATTGAAATTGGGAGGAGAAGGGGACAACAGAGGATGAGATGGTTGGATGGAATCACCAGCTCAATGGACATGAGTTTGAGTAAGCCCCAGGAATTGGTGATGGACAGGGAGGCCTGGTGTGCTGCAGTCCAGAGGACCACAAGGAGTCAGACATGACTTAGTAACTGAACTGTCTGACTGATTCCTTTATAATTTTATTTCTCTAAGTGGTAATTATTTTTCTTATCTTATTCCTAATTTTAGTAATTTGAGTCTTCTTCCTTCCTTGATCATTATCGCTAAAGTTATGTTATTTTTTGACCTTTCTAAATAACCAAACTTTTATTTGTTGAGTATATCTGTGGTTATTCAATTCTCTATTTTCTTTATTTTGCTCTAATATTTATTGTTGACTATGTCTGCCTATTTAAGTTCAGTTAGCTACTTTCCCTAACTTAAATGTGATGTGTTTTTGCTTTCATAGCCCTCAAAGTAATTCAAATCAATGTGCTTACCACAGATGCCAAAGTAACTCAAGCTGATCAGTCATATGAAGACCTAGAAGACCTCCTAGCACTACCATCAAAAACAGATGTTCTATCCATCAGTTGGGATGGGTATGGTAAAGTAGGAAGTCAAAAGATGCCTGGAGTAACAGGCAAATTTTGCCTTGGAGAACAGAATGAATCAGGGCAAAAGTTCACTAAATTCTGCCAAGAGGATGCACTTATCATAGCATATACCCTTTCTGAACAGCACAAGAGATGAGTTTACACATGGACATCACCAAATGGTCAATACCAAAATCAAATTGATTACTTGTTTTGTAGCCAAAGATGGAGAAGCTGTATGCAGTCAGCAAAAACAAGAAGACCTGGAGATGACTGGCTCTGCTCATCACCTTCTAATAGAAAAATTCAGGCTTAAACTAAAGAAAGTGTGGAAAACCACTAGGAGAGCCAGGTGTGACTGAAATCCAATTCCCTATGAATATGCAGTGGAGGTTCAAGGGATTTAAGGGATTAGATGCAGTTAACAGTGCACCTGAAGAACTATGGATGGAGGTTCATAACACTGTACATGAAGCAGCAAACAAAGCCATCCCAAAGAAAATGAAAAGCAAGAAGGCAAAGGGGCTATCTTAGGAAGCTTTCAAATAGCTGAAGAAAGAAGAAAAGTAAAAACCAAGGGAGAAAGGAAGGGTTCATTGAACTAAAGGCAGCATTCCAAAGAAGAGCACCCAGAGACAAGAAAGCCTTCCTCAATGAACAGTGCATAAAACTAGAAGAAAACAACAGAAGAAGAAAGAATAGAGATCTCTTCATGAAAACTGGAAATATCAAGGCAGCATTTTGGCCATAGGTGAGCACAAAGAAGAATAGCAATGGTAGAGACCTAGTAGACGCTGAAGAGATCAAGAAGAGATGGAAACAATACATGGAAGAATTGTACAAAAAAGATCCCAATGAACGAGATTATTATGTTGGTGTGGTCAGTCACCCAGAACCAGGCATTCAGGAGTGGGAAGTCAAGAGGGCCTTAGGAAGCTCTACTGTTAATAAGACTAGAGGATGTGATGGAATTCCAGTTGAAATATGCAATTCCTAAAAGCATGATGCCTTCATGGTGCTGCATTCAATATGTCAGCAAATAAGGAAGATGCAGCCATGGCCATAGGACTGCCAAAGGTCAATCCTCATCCTGATCCCCAAGAAGGGTAGTACTGAAGAATGTGCTAGCCATTTGACAATTAAAAGCCTTGAGTAATGAGCACATAGTTTCCCAAAACCATATAAAGAACACATGTAATAAAGTCAAGATTCTGATAACATACATATATGCTTGTAAGTAAAACTTCAGGGTAAATGTACAACTGCAACTGGTAGTAACACAGTTTTGGTTAACATCGAGTAAGTTTATAAGACAATCAAATGATATTAGGCAAAATAAAAACAAACAATATTAGGCACGCTGCCTGACATCTCCTTACTTCCACTTATGATCTGTGTGGTCTTAGGCATGTAGCCAACCTCTCTGTGCTTCCAATTCTGAGCTGTGTAATCTTAGGCAAGTTGCCTGACCCAGCTGTGCTTCCACTTAAGAGCTGTGTGATTTAAGCCAGTTGCCTGACCTCTCTGTGCTTACACTTCTGACCTTTCTGATCTTAGGCAAGTTGCCTGACCTTCCTGTGCCTCCACTTCTGAGCTGTGTGATCTTAGACAAGTTTACTGACCTCACTGTGCTCCCACTTCTGTGCTCTATGACCTTAGGCAAGTTGCCTGACATCTACTTGCTTCCCATTCTTAGCTCTCTGATCTTAGGTAAGTAATCTCTCTGTGCTTCCATATCTTTGCTGTGTTCAGTTCACTTTAGCCTGTCAATCCTGTCTGACTCTGTGTGACCTCAGGGACTACAGCAGGCCAGGGTTCCCTGACCATCACCAACTCCCAGAGTTTGCTCAAAATCCTGTACATCGAGTCTGTGATGCCAACCAACCTACTCATCTTTTGTCGTCAACTTGGCTTCCTGCAATCAAAATTTCTGGCATTTGGGTCTTTTCCAGTGAATCAGTTTTTCACATCAGGTGGCCAGAGTATTGGAGCTTCAATTCCAGCATCAGTCCTTCCAATGCATATTCAGCACTGATTTCCTTTAGTATGGACTGGTTTCATCTCCTTGAACTCAAGAGACTTTCAAGGGTCTTCTCCAATACCCTAGTTCAAAGCATCATTTCTTCAGTGTTCAGCTTTCTTTACCATCCAATTACCACATACATACATGACTACTGGAAAAACCACAGTTTCAACTAGAGGGACCTTTGTCAGCAAATTAATGTCTCTCCTTTATCATATGCTGTCAAGATTGGTCAGAGTTTTCTTTCAGCAAGAAGTGTCTTTTAATTTCTTGGCTGCAATCACCATCTGCAGTCATTGTGGAGCCCAAGAAAATAAAGCCTGATACTATTTTCATTGTTTCTTTTCTATTGGTCAAAAAGTGATTGGACTTGATGCCATGATCTTCGTTTTTTTTTTTTTTTAAACAGTCATTTTGTACTTGAATGTTGAGTTTTAAGCCAGCTTTTTCACTCTCCTCTTTCACTTTCATCAAGAGGCTCCATAACTTCTTCACTTTCTGCCATTAGGGTGGCGTCATCTGCATATCTGAGGTTATTGGTATGTCTTCCTGAAATCTCGATTCCTCCGTGTGCTTCATCCAGCCTGGTCTTTCCCTCAAAGTACTCTGCATATAATTTAAGTGAGAAGGGTGACAATAAACAGCCTTGTCATTCTCCTTTCCCAATTTAGAATCGGCCTGATGTTCCATGTCTAGTTCTAACTGTCACTTCTTGACCCACATGCAGATTTCTCAAGAGGCAGGTAAGGTAGTCTGGTATTCCCATCTCTTTAAGTATGTTCCACAGTTTGTTGTGATTCACACACTCTAAGGCTTTGGTCTAACCAAGAAAGCAGAAGTAGATGTTTTGTCTGGAACCCTCTTGCATTTTCTATGATCCAATAAATGTTGGCAATTTGCTCTATGGTTCCTCTGCCTTTTCTAAATCCAGCTTGAACATCTGGAATTTTCTACTGTTGAAGCCTAGTTTGGATAATTTGGAGCACTCTTTTGCTAGCAAGTGAGATGAGTGCCATTGTGTGTTAGTTTGAACATTCTTTGGCATTGCCTTTCTTCAGGATTGCAATGAAAACTGACTTTTTCCAGTCCTGTGGCCACTGCTGAGTTTTACAAATTTGCTAGAATATTGACTGAAGCACTTTCACAGCATCATCTTTTCAGATTTGAAATAGTTCAACTGAAATCCCATCACTTCAACTAATTTTGTCCATAGTGATGCTGCCTCAGTCTCACATGACCTTGCCTTCCAGGATGTCTGGCTGTAAGTGAATGATCACACCATTGTGACTATCTGGGGCATTAAAGCCTTTCTTGTATCATTCTTCTGTGTAGTCTTGTCATCTCTTCTTATTATCTTCTGCTTCTTTTAGGTCCATACCATTTCTATCCTTTATTGTGCCCTTATCTTTCATTTCTTTTCCTTAGATTTGAGAGATCAAAGATTACATGGGAAGAAATTCACATTATATGAAAAAAGAAAAAAAATCAAGTAGTAGTGGTTTCCCACTGAGCTGCCTTTTTCACTGGTGGTGGAAAGATTTTCAGTGCTCCAATGAGTAAGTCCTGCAGCCTACTGCAGTTTCACTTTGTACTAGACCAACCCATGGTAATGTCTTAAAGGAAGCTATGCTTTGGCTGGTACCCAGTTATAATGAATTGCTTTTTAGCACTACAGTTAACAGACCTTCTTTCTCAAATATATACATGTCCATAATTTTTTCTATTATTATCCACCAAAACTAAATGAGGATCAAGCCTGTGCCAAATTTCATATGAAAAAAGGGAAATATTCACAGTTGTGCTGCCTCACTTTCAAGAAAGCATTTTCCATTAACCATCGAACATATATTCATTGCTTAAGCTCACTTCAGAGTCCAAGCACAAAAATTTCAAAGGTGGAGTCATTGATACATTTCTTTAACAATAGTAAGGACTAGATCACAGACCTGTATGATAGTGAAGCTTAAACAGCTAAAATTGTGTACCATACCTTCTTATTAGTTGCCAGACCAAAGCTTAAGTCAGGGTTTGATTTCCATCTTTTAGATCCTGCACTCCAATGCCAAACAGAGAGAATTTGACAGGATGCTTTCCTAATTAAAGGTCATAGTTCCAGTTTTCTAGCTGCAAACACACAAAAACAAATGCTTAAAGATTTTCACTTGTTTAATCTGTGTATGTGGGTGTATACAAAGTCAGGCAACTTGCCTAGGATCACCAATCTCAGACGTGGAAGCATCCCCTGGAGAAGAAAATGGCTACCCACTCCAGTATTCTGGCCTGGAGAATGTCATGGACAGTCCATGAGGTTGTAAAGAGTCGGACAGGACTGAGCGACTTTCACTTCACCTTACTTCACTTCACTGAGCAGACTAATTATAACAGATGCTAGATCTCAGGAGTGGCTACATAATTACAGAATACAATTAAAGAATAAAATATGGGGCCCCTGCTTCAAAAATGCTTCAAACTTTCAAGATGGTCACAGAAGATCATGAAATCATGGTTGAGGCCATTACAAGCACCCAAGAATAGGGCCTGGTGTAATTGCACAGAACACATAACCATGAAGCCCATCTTCATTCACTTTGACCCAAGGGTAGGATCTTAGGGAACTCCTCCTGTTATTCCTTAGTTGCTCTGAAATCCTAAGGGAGGGAGTTCAAAGACTAAGGGGCTAGGGCAGCCCTAGAAGACAGGAGACAGACGGCCAAGAGAGGGACCATGGCTTAAGGCACTGTATATAGACTAAGAATTTGCAAAATGTGCAATATTTTAAAGCCCTATCATAATGAAAAACAATTTTAAAAAGTGAGATTAAAAACTACAATTTTAGAAAATTTGGGGTCACATTGCTTAAAGGTAAATAAATCTCTATAGCTACAGGGCCAGGAGTTCCAGGGGTCATTTTGCATGGTCCAACACTGTGAAGATTTGGTGTCACATGGTTGTCATATCCCATCTATTGGGCCAATTGTGGTAGGAACTTCTAGGTTTATGGCAGGGAATCCATAAATCGTTAATTAGAAGAGCTTGTTGTGCATGGTTTAAACAGGTCAATGGAAATAATAGGTCCTGAAAACCCATTCAGCCTCCAAGGATGGAGATGCCAAACATTTCCCTGTCTATGGTGAAGTCCACCCCCATTCTTATTTTCTTTTATGATTTTGTTTCACAATTGTCCTTGTGATTTTTTAATAATAACAAAGTAGGAAAATATTAACAAAGTGATGAGATAAATGTGCCCTGTGTATCTCTTAACTCTTAATAAGCCAGATGTATATATCATACGAGGCTGTAGTGAAATTTGGTAGCTGAAATTTGGTCTTCAATAAAAGTCCCAGTGCAAATAATGGAGCTAGCCTTTAAAGGTCAAGCTTTGTTGAAGTTGTTTCACATTTTGGTGACTGAAGAAATGTGCTTTTTCTTATCTTTCATTCTTTGTTTTTTTCAGGGGTGAAATTAGAATGATCCTTCTGCATAGCAAGAATTTCCCTGGTGGCTCAGTGGGTAAAGATCCTGGCTGCAGTGTGAAACAGCTGTGTTCGATCCCTGGCTTTGGAAGATCCCCTGGAGAAGGAAATGGCAACACATTCCAGTATTCTTGCTGCAGAATTCCATGGACAGAGGAACCTGTGGGCCTACAGTCCATGGAGTCATAAAGAGTCAGACACAATGGAGTGACTAACACTTTCATTTTCACTGCATAGCAAGAAATGAGCCAACACCAGACAACCTTAAAAAGTACTCAAGGCTTGTCCTTCCAAAACTAGTATCTCCCACATGTTTTTGAAATACTATGGAATATCTTGAATCCTAGGCCTGTACCTATAGTCAAAACTATCTCCAACCTCATTTTTTTTCTTGGTGTCTTATTCACTTAGGACCTTATTTTCTACTGAAAAATTACCAAACTGATAGACTCAGTTCAGTTAAGAATTGAAGGATATAATCCAGGGAAATGACTAATGATATAAGCTTTTTGATATGCAAAATTAACAGTGATAAAAGAAGCTTCTTTCATGAAGTTCCAGAGTGAATCCTGAATAAGATATATTGCCATTTTCAAAAGATACGTGTTATTTTTCTTTCAATTAAAACATCCAATAAGAAATGTGCCAAAGAAGACCACATGCATCCCAGGAAAGTCTTTGTTTCTAATCTGAAACTTATTATGATTCTACCAAGAGATTGCCATCAGGGCAAGAGAAATTTGTCTTCAATAACACAGTAAATATTGCATATAAAAAGTTTTTTAAAACCAGGAAAAAGAAAAGAAAAAAAAACAACCACACTGTAAACCAACTATGTGCTGTGCTTAGTCACTCAGTCATGTCCACCTCTTTGCAACCCCATGGACTATACTTCAAGTTAAAAAAGAAAATTGTGTTTTAAATACATAAAAACATTTATCTTTGGAGGATGTGGCTAAAAACTCACCATGTCTACTTTAAACATTGCATTGACTAATAACAAGATGTAGTTCAGGGCATTGCTTTCATGTCACTTCTACACTGTCTCAGATTTCCTATATTAGTGACAAAAGTTAAAAACATAGAACAAGTAAGTCTTCTTTCTTTTTCCATCTTTACTTAATTGAGTTCTCTATCTCTCCTGGTTTTTTCTCTGTAGCCCTTAGTGATTATTGGCTTCTTGGCTTATTGTATCAGTTCAGTTCAGTTCAGTCACTCAGCCGTGTCCGACTCTTTGTAACCCTGTGAATCACAGCATGCCAGGCCTTCCTGTCCATCACCAGCTCCTGGAGTTCATCCAAACTCATGTGCATCGAGTTGGTGATGCCATCCAGCCATCTCATCTGATGTCGTCCCCTTCTCCTCCTGCTTCCAATCCCTCCCAGCATAAGGGTCTTTTCCAATGAGTCAGCTCTTCACAGGAGGTGGCCAAAGTATTGGAGTTTCAGCCTCAGCATTGGTCCTTCCAAGGAACATCCAGAACTGACCTGCTTTAGAATGGACTGGTTGGATCTCCTTGCAGTCCAAGGAACACTCATGAATCTTCTCCAGCACCACAGTTCAAAAGCATCAATTCTTCAGTGCTCAGCTTTCTTCACAGTCCAACTCGCATATCCATACATGACCACTGGAAAAACCATAGCCTTGACTAGACAGACCATTGTTGGCAAAGTAATATCTCTGCTTTTGAATATGCTATCTAGGTCGGTCACAACTTTCCTTCCAAGGAGTAAGTGACTTTTAATTTCATGACTGCAATCACCATCTGCAGTGATTTTGGGGCCCCAAAAAATAAAGTCTGACACTGCTTCCACTGTTTCCCCATCTATTTCCCATGAAGTGATGGGGCCAGATATCTCTCCCTAATTTAGGAATAAAATATAAAATCCATGAGGAAATGGATTTTTTTTTAACTGCTGTATGTCCAGTATCTGAAAAGCACTGACCCACAGTAGGTGCTTAAAAATCATCAGATGTATGAAAGTGAATGATATCACTATAGTAAGAGAGATAACAAATACACATTCTATTACAAATAAACAACATAAAAGGAGCTGAATGACTGACAGGATTGCCTTTATATGTTTGTATCTGTGTCTGTATATGTATTTAAATGCCTTCATATGAAAGAGCCATGCTGTGTTAATTTGCTTCCATTTCAGAAAATGACTAATATTTATATAAGCTGTACAATAATCTTTTGCCCCATTCTCATGTTGTTTCTGTTAGGTCCATAGCATTTTTGGACCTAACAGAAGGAGAAGATATTAAGAAGAGGTGGCAAGAATACACAGAAGGACTATATGAAAAAGATCTTCATGATCCAGAGAATCACGATGGTAAGATCACTCACCTAGAGCCAGACATCCTGGAATGTGAAGTCAAGCGGGCCTAGGGAAGCATCTCTGGAATAAAGCTAGTGGAGGTGATGGGATTCCAGTTGTGCTATTTCAAATCCTAAAAGATGATGCTGTGAAAGTGCTTCACTCAATATGCCAGCAAATTTGGAAAACTCAGCAGTGGCATCAGGACTGGAAAAGGTCAGTTTTCATTCCAATCCCAGAGAGGCAATGCCAAAGAATGCTCAACTACCACACGGTTTCACTCATCTCACACGCTAGAAAAGTAGTGCTCCGAATTCTCCAAGCCAGGCTTCTACAGTACATGAACTGTGAACTTCCAGACGTTCAAGCTGCATTTAGAAAGTGCAGAGGAACCAGAGATCAAATTGACNCAGTTTTCATTCCAATCCCAGAGAGGCAATGCCAAAGAATGCTCAACTACCACACGGTTTCACTCATCTCACACGCTAGAAAAGTAGTGCTCCGAATTCTCCAAGCCAGGCTTCTACAGTACATGAACTGTGAACTTCCAGACGTTCAAGCTGCATTTAGAAAGTGCAGAGGAACCAGAGATCAAATTGACATCCTATGTTGTCATTGAAAAAGCAAGTTCCTGAAAAGCATCTACTTCTGCTTTATTGATTATGCCAAAGCCTTGAAGTGTGTGGATTACAACGAACTCTGGAAAATTATTAAAGAGATGGGAATACCAAACCACCTGACCCACCTCCTGAGAAATCTGTATGCAGGTCAGGAAGCAACAGTTAGAACTGTCATGGAACTACAGACTAGTTACAAATCAGGAAAGAAGTACATCAAAGGTATATATTGTCACCCTGCTTATTTAACTTACATATAGAGTACATCATGAAAAATGCTGGACTGGATGAATCACAAGCTAGAATCAGGATTGCCAGGAGAAATATCAGTAACCTCAAATATGCAGATGACACCACCCTTATGGCAGAGAGTGAAGAACTAAAGAGCCTCTTGATGAAAGTCAAAGAGCAAAATGAAAAAGTTGGCTTAAATCTCAACATTCAGAAAACTTAGATCATGTTACCTAGTCCCATCACTTCCTGGCAAATAGATGGGGAAACAGTGGAAACAGTGAAAGACTTTATGTTCTTTGGTAGCAAAATCACACAGATGGTGACTGCAACCATGAAATTAAAAGATGCTTGCTCCTTGGAAGAAACGTTTTGGCCAACCAAGACAACATATTAAAATGCAGAGACAATCATTTGCTAACAAAGGTCCATCTAGTCATAGCTATGGTTTCTCTGGTAGGCATAAATGGATGTGAGAGTTGAACTATAAAGAAAGCATAGCACCACAGTATTGATGCTTTGAACTCTGCTGTTGGAGAAGACTCCTCAGAGTCCCTTGGACAGCAAGGAGAACTAAGCCATCCATCCTAAAGGAAATCAGTCCTGAATGTTCATTGGAAGACTAATGCTGAAGCTTCAATGTCAATATTTTGGCCACGTGATGCAAACAGCTGACTCACTTGAAAAGACCCTGATGCTGTGAAAGATTGAAGGTGGAATGAGAAAGGCATGACAGAGGATGAGATGGTTCAATGATATCACCGACTCAATGAACATAGCTTTGAGTAAACTCTAGACATTGGTCATGGAAAGGGAGGCCTGCTGTGCTGCAGTCCATGAGGTTGCAAAGAGTCAGACACAACTGAGCAACTGAATTGAACTGAACTGAACAATGTTGTTTAGTTTATATCACTATTTTTATCTTCTGGAAAAGTATTTTCTTTTTTAATGCTTTATTTTATATTGGAGTATAATTGGTTTAGCAATGTTGCATTAAACTTCTGGTGTACAGAAAAGTGATTGAATTATATATATATATATATATATATATATATAT